>JAEQBH010004404.1:0-198019 GCA_016808115.1 Tetrastigma voinierianum | reverse complement strand
TTTGTCTTAATTTATTTGCATACGAGATAAAAAATTTGTCACTTAATTTATTTGTATATAAATAAATATTTCAAATAAAAATTTATCTTAATTTATTTGTGATAATTATACAAATTCAAATTTTATTTTTTAAATTGATAATTTTTTAATTTTTTTTTAGTTATTAATGTAATAAAATCATAAATCCAAAATAAACTCTACTTCAAATAAAATTTTTATGACATGATTTTATGAATATATATTGACATGAGAAACAAAGAAATAAATAAATAAACGGATATGAAAAACTAAATATTATAATTAATTTTATTTATCATAAATTATATTTAATAAATTGTACTTAACAATATCGTGATTATTAATCTATAACATCATATTAAAACTATATAATAATAGATATCTAATTATTTAAAAAAAAACAATTTGGGTGTTTAAGTTTTTATTATACTTTAGTTTTTATTAATATTTTGGTGGTAATATAGGAGAATCGAAATCAAAAAGGAGTGAGACAAAATTTGGGATAATAATTAGAAAAGAAATATTCTTTTGACCTATGTAAGTGTAGTGTTGAGTTATTTTTCTCCAATAAAATTCAAGAATCTCACTTAGGTTTTTGCTTGTATAATTGCACGGTTTTTCTTGTATGTGCATTGTTTTTATATCTCTATAGCATGTCATATAGAGTAAATTACCTTAGTAAAATTTGTTTTCTTAGAAGTAATAATTTATGTCCAATTCTGCATTGTATTATTAGAAGCTAAGTAGCAACTTCTATACAATTGGACAAACATATGACTAAATGTGAAAAAAACAAATAAAAAATTAAACGTATGTGGAATAACCACTTTATTGAGAAAAATATATATATAAAGGTGTAAAAGTGATTTTAGGGCAATAATGACCAAAAAATTCATCCTTCATTCTTTTTGTAAAAAGAGGCCAACAAAAAATTTGAGAAAAAGAAGAATAAAATCAATTATAAATATTTACATATTTACGAATTGTATTTATTATAAATAAAAATTAAAAAATAAATCAGAACCAAATAAAATAAGTATAAGAATTTCTTATACCCATTTTTCTGTTTACATGAGAATAGAAATAAGTAAACGAAAGTAGAGTTAATGCAAACCAGCTCTGGACAGCCAACTGGAACCCCACAAAAACCAACAGGAAATAGCTTCTGGAGATCACTTTTAGAAAGGCAATACAAAGCAGCTCATCTGCCGCCCATGGATTATCAAAAGCAGAGTTATCAGTAGTTACTAAGACCTGTTTGGTTCCTATTTTTGAAAACTGTTTTCAGGTTCTTAAAAAGGAAAATAGGGAGAATACATCTGTTTAGTTCCCAGTTTTTTTTTATTCTGATAAACACAAAAAACACATAAAACACTTATTACAAAGAGTAAGAACATTTTCAAAAACTGTTCTCAAGGACAATTTTCAAAAAACGTAAACAAACAGGCCCTAACTACTTTTCCCTGTTAATATGTAGGTTAACTTTATTTCTCAGCACTAGTAGAGCGTGTTTTCAGTTTTCAGGCCCCAGAAAGTAAGGGCTGTATAATCAGTTACGGGGGCCAGGCCCTTTTTCTCTTCAAGCGTCAGCTGCATTTTTTTGAGTGGGCTTGGCACGAGGGAGTAGGTGAAGAACGAGAGCAGGAAAAATCATTTATTTCAGAATCCAGTATTATTGAACAACAAAGACTTGTATGGGCCCATAAAGTACATATTTCTTCCCCTCATAAACTACAAATTCAATTGAAATGCATATACATCTCATCAAATCAATTGTTACATCTGTTCAATTGCTTATCTGATCTCAAGTTCATCAATGGTTTCAATATAGATGCCAAACCTGATCTGATTATATGCGAGGCTTGTAGGAATTCAGTAAAAAGTTGACAGATGATCCGTCAATAGGCATCTCATGCATCAATTTGGAAACACAAGAGTATTTTGGCCGAAATACTTTTTGGGAAAAGTGATTTCGATCATTCATACTAATGTGCCTTGGTGCAACCACGCTGTTCGGACCCCTATTCGTACATTGAACTGAAGCTCTCTAGCAGTTATTCTTCATTAGTCAGCAGCATCTGCATTTGAGCCCATTCACTACATTAGTTAGTTAACACAAGAATTAATAGGAGATAAGAAGTTTTCACCGGTATATCAAACCTGATAAAAGATTTAATGAACACTCTGTAGAAACTTTTAATGTGGTAGGGCCGAAGCACTGAAAGGGAGTACATGTTTGAAACTAGATCCTGTTTGGGGAGTGATTCCAGAAGGCTAGAAACACTTCTGAATATCCCTGGCATGGCAAATTTATGAAAACCGTTTTTAAAAAACTATAGAATCACTCAGATGAGTCTTGTAGAATCAACTGGTGAAGTAATTATTCTTCCCAAAATCACTTTTGGAAAGCGCTACATACGAAAGACCATTAATCAAAACCTCTCAAACAGGCTCTAAATTGGGAATAGAGGAGAGACTGAACAAGTCTCCATCAGTGACAGAGCTTAACCAGGTTCAGCACCAGACGTCATGCATTGTTTCAAGGCTTTCTTTTGTGGGACTGAAACCATTTCCTGTTAGGGAAGGTCATAAAATGGTTGTTTTATGCCTGTGTTTTTCTAAAAAAAGCCACACAAGTTTCACCTTGATACACGGTTTGGTGGTAATTGACAAGATAATGCATGTCCTTGTCTTTAGGCTGGCAAATACTTCTTCACGTCAGAAAAATTTGTGGAAACTCCCATTTTTGCACAAGGATTGTTAACCTAACATGCTACTTCGATTCTACTATCAAACTGAAAGCAAGAAAGACAGATCATAAAAGATAATGGTTGGAGATTTTCTTAATCTTCTTCTCAAGGTTGAGGAAATTACCATAATGATGCCCTAGCCCTAGGATGAAGACCTTCATGCTCTGAATCTGCCAGCTCTGGACAGCCTCCCCCGCTGGCAGGAACTGCTTTGCTTTCCAGATCAGGAACTTCTTTCTTTGCATCGTCTTTACATTTATCAAGATTTTCATTCACATTGGAAGTGTTTGATACACAATATTTCTGCAGCCACCTGTCTGTTTCCCAAAGGATATGCATGATACTCTCTCTTGCAACATAGCCATGGCTCTCAAAGGGAAGAATCACCAAGCGACAAAGAGCACCATGACCTTTCAGAGCATTAAAGAAACGATCCGACTGCATTGGTTTTTAGAGTACAAAATATATGTCAAGTAAATAAATTAGGAAGAAGAACTGATTTTCTGACCTTAATCTATTAAAAAATATAAAGAAATTAATTCAATTTCAAAGTCCTATTTATCCAACAGTTAACTAGCAACATCTATATAGGTTGAACAAAATTAAGCATTTGCTTTCACCTGCATCGTTAGTGTCCCTGGATTATTGTCTTCTTCTCCATGGATAAGCAAGACAGGCCTTTTTATTTTATTAGCTGCCATGAAAGGGCTCATCTCTACATAAGTGTCAGTGGCTTCCCAGAGTGTTCGGTCCTCATTCTACATGGCAAAAGATAATAACCAAGATAAGAAATTTGAAAGACTGCTGTGAATGCTACATAATTTCTTTAAAAACTATGTCTATTCAGCTGCTGAAAATAAATTAGGAATAGAACAAAATTTAAGCCATCCTAACCAGTGTGCTACCTGAAAGCCAAAAGGTGTAAGTGTTCTGTTATGAAGCTTTGAAACGGTAATTCCGCAGCAGAACAGATGAGGGGCATGTGCCAGGAGATTTGCGGTCATGAATGCCCCATATGAATGACCCCCAACAGCAATTTTGTTTGGATGAGCCACCTTCAGTACCACAAAAGCTCTAATTAAAATTCTATCTCAGGCCCTTCCTAATTAAATTCTTAAGGAAAAAAAAAGTAGCTTACACCACGCCGAATAACTTCTTCCACTGCAGCCTCTGCACTACCAACCAGTTGCTCTACATACCTGACCAACACATATGGTTCAAATGGAGAAACTAGTTTTGCGAAATCTCTTACCAGTCAAGAGAGGAGACCAATTAAATGCATGTTTACAGCCTCCAAAGAAAAGCAAAATACCAATCCTTTTATGAAAGACATGTATACTCATATAATTTCTGTATTTCGCCTTCTTAGTCTTTATCCCTTATGGTTTAAGAAAACTTGCATTCGTTTTTTGCTCTTACTAATGTTGGCAGTATAATGTCAATTTCACCTTGTTTCTCATTCATATCTAGTATTCCATATTTCCCATTTTTCTCATTCCATTACCCAATTCAGAGGCCATCTCAAAGCTTTCCCTGGTACAAAAGCCTTCATAACTGTTTTGCAAATTCAGCACCACAAAATAAACCTCACCATGTGGAAAATGTCTTCTATTAAGAACAGAAACAAAGTTCTAACTCTAGGAATTGTAAAATGTCATTTACCATACAATAATTTAAGAGTGTATGAAGCAAACTTAACTACATTGCATGAGTAAGATGGAAACCCTAAATGCTGGAAAATAGGAGTTATCTGAATACCTATCATTTGCCTCTTCATTACCCTCACCAATAATGGGAATTGTGGGTCCAGATAAAATAGCAAACCTGCAAGCCCAGAGCAATCAGCAAAAGGCTGAAATTATCAAAACCAAGCCAGTCACTGAAAAAGAGCGGTAAGAAGGAAATTCATGAATTGTTCACCTCCTAGCTAGCCAAAGCAAAGCAGATGTTGGACCTATGCCTGCAAACTCATTAGGAGAGCCACGTACTTGTCCTGCAGCATCTTTGCTTTTGAATTCTCCAGGATAAGACCAAACCAGACAAGGAAGAGGGCCATCTTTTGAGGGATCATAGCCTGGTGGCAGGTATAATGTTGCAGTAAGTTGAACCCCATCCTTTCTCTCATATCTGATCATTTCTTTTTGTAGTGATGCCAGCTGAGGATATGGATGAAATCTGTATTAGCATGCCTTCTTATCTGGCCAGCTCTGTATATAATATTAAGGTATTTTCAGTTTTGACTCTTTTTGGAAGTCAAGATTTTTCAACTGATTAAGATATAAATCCCCTTCCTCTGATCAGACATTAGCAACAACGGTTTCATAGTATTTCTCTTTGTCACTCTCCATATTCGTTCTTTGTTACTGTATTTCTGAGACTTTGTGTTTAGATAAATATGGAACCATAATTATGAGCCAGAAGGATGAGGAACAGATGAATACAGGGACACCACAAACATATGATTTTGAGGCACTTACATGTCGAACAAATCAAGGAATGGGATGTTCCCCTCTGGTGTAGCACCACTTCCATTCAGTAGGATATATGTGCCTTCATCGTTTTCCTTCTTTATTTTCGCAATCACATAAGTCCCAACAGTAGTTCTCCGCAACATAGGTGAGCCAGGATCAGAATATACATCTTCTGACGACCTATCAAACAATATGCATGGACTCGAATCTTCAGATCCAGGAGAAATAACCCAGGTTCTTGTTCGTCGTGTTTTGTACCAGGATTCATAAACAAGAGCCAATGAATCATCACACCAAGAAATCCCTCTGCAGATTTGGAAAAACCGCCACATCAATTAGATATTCTCGGCAAACCTTTCAGCAGATTTTGGAAAAGGAAAAGAAAAAGCTATGGTCAACCATAAATTGATTGTAATTTAACTGATATAACAAGTAGTTCATCTTGACATCCAAAATGCATATTGAATGCTATGATGCAAATATTGTTTAAGTGGATTAATGAACATGTATAGCACAACAAAGTTGATAGATATAGAAATGATAGTGAGTGAATTGTCCGATTTAATATCAGGGATTTCACAATCCATAAGTAGCATGCTTGATATTTAAAAAAAAAATATTCCCTAGAAAAATGATATTCAAAAAAAAGGTGAGGAAAGGCTGAGACAGTTAGAACCCTCCGAATTGCATATACCATTACTTATTTAAACTAAGCAGAATAAAGAGAAATCAAATAAGCATTCTGCATTCATACCCATATCGAAGATCAAGTTTATGTAAGATTGCTTTCTGGTCACCATCAAGTGGCTCAGCAGGTTGCATATAAACTATATCACGTGGAGAAACTTCCACTTTTGCATCACCTCCATCTTGTGTCTCCGCCCTAGGATGGCCCTCGACAAAGTTAAATAAGTACTTGAAATTATATGCACAAACAAGAATTCATACTGCACTGGCCGCTGGGTATAGACACAAAAATATATTCTGTTTGATTATCATTGGGTGCTTTAAAATAGGTTTTGAGTACTTCATAACACTTAAAAAAAGAGTAAGGTTTTCAATTTAATTTTAAGGCATTAATACTATATAAAAAAGTAAGAATTTTAATCTTAGATTGCCAAGCTATACATATCATCTATAGGAGAAAGATTATTCAACTCATAAAGTGCAGACACATTCATTCACATGATGCAGACTCTTGAGTTTCATCAATCATACCTTTCAAATGCAATCTAAAAGACACTTAAGTGACACTTTATTTGGAAATCCACAGCTTGTACTCTTACATCGCCAAACTTTGAGGATTATCTAAGTTCTCAACTCTTATCAAATTTCTAGAGACAGAGAGGGAATCATAGAGTGGCAGAGGAGGAGTTTAATCATTCTAGGCTAATATTGAAAAATTCACTTTAAAATAGTCAGTATTAAAATTTTGTACCCATACATCAAAATTAATATATTCTATGTTCTGAATACAGAATACTGCAAGAAGAAAAGAATATTTATTTGCATACCAGTAGAGTGTTGAAGGCTTATCTGCCCTCCAATTGATTGAGCGGATCCCTTTTCGCACACTGTTGAATGCAATGGGAATGTCCTCGGCAAGGGGCAAATCACAAAGTTCTCTGACAAACTTCCCTTCACTTGTCCATAGATCTACCTTTTTGGGAAATCTTCCACATGGAACAATGAAGGAATATGGTCTGTGAATTGAACTTATCAAAAGGTATTTCTGATCTGGTGAGGGGTCCATTGACGTATATACAGCAGGTGGCCCAATTTCCTTCATGGTCCCATCCAAAGAAGCCAAAACAAGTTGTGTGGTGGCATAGTAGTCAAACAAATCAGCATCATAATCATCCTTTAGCAGATCCTGGAAGGTTCTTACTTGAACAACATTCTTCTGCTCATTCGATTGAACCTTGGGACCAGAGGGAACCAACGGTTTTTTTGGTGGATCTCCACGAGATAAAGAAATGGTACAAACTAATAGAGTAGAGTCATCTACCCAAACAAAGCTGGGAAGCAAGAGAAAACAGGAATTAGCAAAACCACAGGTGCAAGTGTTGCTAAATTACAATTTTTACACATAAAACTAGCATCTACTTGTCAAAAACTGCATTGAGATGGATATCCGGTGACTGAAAAAGGGGTCTAGCTTGCCCAGTTTCCACATCAGCAACCCATAATCTAAGCTTGCCACCATTGTTGTCCTCCTGTCCCAGCAAAAAATTTGTAGAAATAAAGCACTTTGTTTGCAGGAGATAAGGAAAAACTGCATACCTAAATGGAATACATTTTGGAAGCTGATCAAACATTATGTAATAATGGGTATGATCATTTTTTATAGAGTATAATATCAATGGTTATAATCATGAATATTAGACTCAACTTGTGCCTAAGAAATCACTGTGCAGATTGATCAAGAGCCGCAGGAAGTCCCCAACACCAACCCCACCCCACAACCACAAACCCAACAAGAGATACAACATAAGTATTCACCACAGAAAATCATCTAGATTCACAAGGATTGTATGTTAAATATTTTTATATGGAACAGGTGTAGATCAAATAACCATTCCAGTAATCAAAATGTAGATCGGAGTAATTTCATATCCAGTACTCAGTATTAATTAAGGGATCAATTACCTCGTAGCTCGGACAACGAAGGATAAATGCTTCCCATTAAGGTGACCTATTGAAAAACAAAATAAATAGATCAATGAGAAAGAAAATATTGAGGTATCTGAGATGTTAACAGAGAGGCAGTTAGATGCTCTCAAAAGGTTTGGCAAAGAGTACAAAGAAGAACAAATCCCAGAAAATTACCAGCTAACAAAATTAAGCTTAGCGCCATCAGGGAAGCCATATACCTCTTTCTCTGGAGCTAGAGTGCCATCAGGCATGAACTGATGGATAGCAATACCAGTGTAGAATGACCTGAAGAAGAATATTATAGTATTAACCAATGTGGCAAGCTTAAACTCAGATAGGAAAAACCAAAATTAATCAACATAACAATCAAATGAATTGCTTGGTACTTGATATTTCCACATTGAGCAAGTAAAATCCACCTTGTGTGAAGATTAGTGAAGGAAAAATATGAGACAGGCCTATATAATAGATATCTATAAGAGCCCCTAATTGCAAAATACCTGACGCCTATTCATCTCCGGATCAGTACTGACAATGAAAGGAGACCTAGTCAGGGGTTAGACAGATACATAGCTGGAGGCAATATTTAGCTCAGAACTCTAGAAAGATATTGCAGCATATAACAGTTGTTGAGATAGCCATACCACTAAGACTGCACAAAAGGTCCATATACGAGGAAGCCAAATAGACAAATATCCACATAGTATGAAAGTCCAACTACTCATGTGCATAGAAACATATGAAACTTTTAAATTGCCCATCCGACTCCTGGTGTTGCATTTTCCATCAATGCGAATACCAGCCAGCTTTTCCTCGGGTTTTGATAGCTCTGCTAATGGAGGTAAAGCCCTCCGCTTGAGAAATAATATCTTATCCCTCTGTGGTGAGAATGACAAAGCGGGAAGTGGTGGAGCATCAACAATATCCCTGATCTCAGGAGGAGGCAGCCTATACCCACTTCCCAGTGCCAAATTTTCTGCATCATACGAAATGATATATGTATGCGTTACTGAAGAGAGAGAGAAACCAGCTCAGTCAATAATCATAAGTCCACAACCAATTATGATATAAAACTGGACTCGATTCCGAGAATTCAATTCAGTTGAACATGAATGCATACTCCTTGCATAGTAATTCTTCTGGAATTGAAAGTTGAAAAAGCCTAAGATCAAGCATTCACTGGAAACGGCTACAAGAAATGTCAAACGAAAACTCAATACTCGATCTGATTCAACTCAAACACTCAATTCCCTACTTCTTGATAAATAATCAAAATATACAAACTACTACAACTGCTCGGCGATTCAATTAACTAATTCGCCCCTCGTTTGATTGGCAATTCCTCAGCACTTTCCTGCTCATCGATGTAAAAGAATAAAAACTGCGATTTGTGCTCCAAAAGCGAGAAAAAACGCAGTCAGAAAGCTAGCGGACACACCACTTCAGCTATTCGGCTAAGTGACGACCTTATTGGCCGGTGAATCAATACGTCCGATTAAAACCGAACCCCAAAGAATTGAAAAACAATAAACCTATGAACAGAGATGATAAACACTTTCTCCAGCGCACGCACCTTCGTCTTCGTCAGTAGACGAAACAGAACCATTACCGCCAGCACCGGCGTCGCACTCGGCTGCAGCGGCAGCGGCAGCGGCGTTGAGAGGGACGAGATGATGAAACCTGGCGAGGGACATGGCGGCACGGGTGTTGGTGCCGCGGGCAGATGAAGCGGGTGTTCTCAGGCGGCCACGTGTACGGACGGATGTGGTCTCTGTGCTGGAGGAGAGATGCTGAGAGAAACTGAGGAAGATAGACAGGAAGGTGAAGAGAGAAGAGAAAACCTGTGTTGTAGACTTTGATGTTCATGTTGATTCGTTGAGTGATACTGATGTTGTATGTTATTGTAACAGTACGTTTATCCATACAATACACCACACTGAATCATTCGCTTTTTCAAAATTAATATCTAGGCCCAATAAGATTAAGCTCATACCGACTTCAATGTGGGCTCCGATAACCCGACCCATTTTCTATTATTAAATCATACTAAGGAGCATCATTGATTATTATTATTTTTATTTGGAAATTATTACTATTATTATTATTATTATTATTATTTTAAAACCCTCGCCTAATTTTATGTTCTAAGGCCTTTATATTTTTTTTCTCAATTTTTTATAAATTCTTTTAGGACAAGGGCATAAAAAAATTTTAATTTAATTTTTAATTTGTTATTTTACAATTTTCTTATATTGAATATATTTAATGAATTTATTTTATTATATGATTAAAATTCGATATTTTTTAAAGTAAAAATGTAACCGCTAGCTAATGAGGCCTCACTTATTTGTGTTAGGCATAAGGAATAATATCCATATGAGAATTGAATAGTATAACCTTATAATGTAAAATGAATAAATATTAAAAATATATATAAATATCAAATTAAAGAGTTTACACTTATATGATAATGGATGTGAAATATGACAAATACTCCATATTAGATTAATCAAAACGGACACTTACACGGAGGATCGGCTTTGATGTGGGTCATGGGTGTGGATCATAACAAAATTGGTAAATATTATTATTTCAAATATATATTTTAAAATAGTTTTATCAAACAATTTTAATTTTAATGGGATGACCATGAACATAACCATATTACATATATAACCTTACCTCAAAAGAAGAATCCATCGAGTGTTGACAAGGCATTCAATTTTTTTTATTCTCTTTTGTCTTTAGCTACACGGCTCGTAATGAAAGGTGGAGGAGTCACCTAACGTGGAGGAGTCCCAGAAGATGGCGAAAAGCAGAAACAACCGATACCGTCCAAATTTGTGATGGTGCGTTCCACCACCCCCATTTCAGAATATCTTATTCTGAAATGGATCGAATAACTCCGTATGCAGCGACAGAACCGGAAAACAAAAAAAATTGAGGTTTCGAAAGATACTAACGAAGAAAAAAAAATTATTATTATAAGAAAATTTATTTTTTTCATGTCTAGCTATTTAAGAAAAAAATTTGGTTGTGTTTTATTCTTAGAAAATATTAAGAAAGAAAAAATAAATTTTTTTGGTGTTTGATTATCTACTAAAAAATTAAAGAAAATCAAATATCAATAAAATTACTTAGAAATTTATGTATTTTAAAATTATTTAATTTTTATATTGATGAGTTTAAATAATAAAAAATTGATTTGAGATAACAAATAAAAACATCATGTGAAATTGGTATATTTTTATGTTCACTTTGTTTTTTTTCCTTCTATTTTTTTCATTGATTTTATCTTCAAACTTTTCAAGAATGCCATAAAGAAAATCAAATATAAATAAAATTACTTCAAAACTTACCAATTCTTAAATTATTAAATCTTTATATTAATGATTTAAAATAATAAATTTGGTTTGAATTAGTAAGTAAAAATAATATGTCAAATTTAACTACATTTTTTTCCCTTATATTTTATTAACACATTTTCTGAAACAAACATAGTCTAGATTATTTACAGGAGGTAAATCAAAGCACAAAATTACTTAAATGTTTAATAAGAATTAGATTTTACTTGAATTAAAACATATAATTTTAAACCATAACATATTACATGCATGCGTTTATCAACTCAATTAACCAACTACTTAACCTACATTTCATTTGCCGTGTAAGAAAAGGTAATAGAGATAATATAGAGAAAGAGGACATTGATGCGATAGAACTAACCATTCAATTGCTTAAAAATAATTATTATGTGAAGTAAGTAAGGAGAACGGATGGTATATTGGACATTTGTACAAAAATCACGTTCTTTTATGTTTTAAACAAATTAATAAAATATTTAAAAAAAAAAAAAACGAGTTATATTAGGACTATCATTTCTATTAAAAGATAATGGAATAAATAACTTAATAAAATTTTTATCTTATCAAAAACATTGCATGATAAGCTAGATTACTCAAAGAAATCGGGAATTATAAGTCCGAAGAATTAGATAAACAAATAAAATATTATAGAAAGCAGAAATTTATTGCGAGAAAGGTATTGAGTCAGAGAAAAGAAGCAATCTATTGTACCAGATATAATCTGAGAGATTTTGAAGAAGAAGAATATGAAGATATGTATTTAACGAATTGAAATTCATATTAATAATAGTATAAATTACTTTATGATAAACATAAAGAAGAACAAATACAAAGCTTAATTGTTAGGTTAGAAAAAACTATAAATTATAGGAGAAAATGTTTTAAAATCTTTGGGAAAAAGATAAAGTCGAATGTACATATTAAAAATAAGAGCAGGATTATAAAATAAAAAGCTAACTAAGATAGAAATATTGAAAAGATAAGAATATTATAGGGCACATATTAATGATTTACTAAAACTATGAGTAATACGAATATCGGATTCGTACTCCTTATGTCGACCTTCTTAGTAAATAAACCACATTGAACAAAAAGAAGAGGAAAAAGTAGGATGGTGATTAACTACAAAAGATTAAAAGCGATATCTGAGAAGATGATGGATATGATATCACAGGCAAATAATATTTATTAGGAAAAATAAAAAAATTATGTATATTTAGCAAATTTGATTTATGAAGTAGGAGTTTTTGGCAAGTTAAGATCTTGGCGCAGATAGTATACGGCGAGTATGGCGCCTTTTCACTTGTCAGGAGGGCATTTTTGAATGGCTTGTAATGCCATTTGGTTTAAAAACACAGCCTCATATTTGAAAGATGGATATATTTTAAGAGATAATGACTCATTTGTAGCGATCTACATAGATGATGATATACTAGTTTTAGCAAAAGTAAAAAACAACATATGGGAGCGTCTCGGATAGTATTAAAGTTTGAAGAGCATTGGTATTATAATTAGCAAAAGTAAAATGCAATTATTTCAACGGATCATATAATTTTAGGGGGTAACTTAATAGGAGATGGTAAAATATTAATGACGATACATATTTCGAAAAATTCTAACTTTTCGGACAAAATAGAGAACAAAGAATTACGTAAATTTTAAGATTATTAAACATGTCGAGACCTTTGTACAAAATTTAAGTAAGGATTGGGGTCTTTGTGACCAGAAGTAGAGTAAATGACATAAATATTTTAATCAAGAAGATATTAATTTTGTTTGATAAAATGAAAAAATTAAGTCTTTGAAAAATAAATGTTGAAAAATTAAGTCTTTGAATTTTATAAATATTGAATCACATCTTGTAAAAGCTTGTTTGATAAGTTCTTAACGATTGAATGCGGAAGATTTAAATATATTGTTTGATAACTGTAAATGCTAAATACTGAAAATTATGTATTTTATATATTTACCCTTATTATCATTAAATTACATATTATCCAAAATAAATAAAGTTTCTAATAATATTTTATTTTTCACTAAAATTATTAATTATTGTAAATAACATGTTTAAAAAATATGTAAAAAATATTTATTCTAATAATATTATAAAAAAAAAAAACATAAATATGTTTAAAAAATAACCAATAGAATCTAAAATTTTTAAAACTATCCAAACTAACCAAGAGATATTTACAAAATATTATATTATTTATAAGGGTTTTTTGGTCCAATTTATTTTCATTTAAAATTTTTTTGTTGACCGTATTCTACGTTACGTTAAGTAGGTCTTCTGCACTTATAATTTTCAACGATTTTTCGATTTAAATTTTGATTAAGATATTAAAATTTTGTTATCAAACATATTGAAAAATTAAAACGTGAAATTTTCATTTCGATTGTTTGAACATTTTGATAGTTTATCAACCAGGCTGAGATTAATGCAAAATCTGCTTGCAAAGAAATAGTTACAAGCTACAGCGAATTAGACCTACCATTAATAAATGATTATTTATGGCAAACGAGACGGATGTAGCAGGATGGGGGCAATAATATTAGCAAAACCCATAAATATTCAACAAAATCTGAGAAAAAATACGTAGGTATAGTAGTGGAAAATACAAGAAAAGGGTAATATAAATGCTTATGTCTGAAAAGTGGTAGCTTATAACATATGTTATAGATAGCTTTAGAATATTAATTTATTTCTAAGAAAAATTACTATCCAGGCAAATTTGTGAAGCAATAGTGAAGTTTTATAAATTAAAAAATGAAAAAAAGATCTTATGAAAGAAGGTGAAAGCTTTACGAGAAAGAATAATTAATACATGAATAAAAATAGAAATTGAACATATTAAAGTAAGTGATAATAGTCTAGCAGATTCATTAAGTAGACTAATAAATTAATTTTATGTCGCGAGATGAAGCAGGCGAATAGTGGGATTATAGAAGCTTATTCCAGTAAAGATCGAAAATATATTAACCTTTGGAAATAGATTCTCTTAAGGTATACCCGGAAGTGACATAACCTTTAATTTATTACCTCGTATATGATTAGATAGAAGAACATAAATGTACTATAGATAACCTTTGAAGTTAGTTTCGAGTCATATTTTTAATCACCCAGGACTAATAAAATTTAGATAGAAAATATTTTATTCTTTGTTTAAATTGTTTATGAGGAATATTTTTCGTAAAAAGAATAATAGTAATGTTAATTTCGAGTTACTATGTCATTTACCAAGGCCATAAAACATGTATTTTAAAACATGGGAAGAAGTCCTTCCTTATATAATAAACCATCAGGACCATTTCAAATGATTTTATAACAACCCGGGCTTTAGATCAATGTAAAAACAAACTTAGGAAGTAATTATTTTATTAGCCCATTAGTAAAACAAAATTTAAATCGCCGCCGTGACGGCTTGTTTAAAACCATTAGAAATAGCCATTGCATGGGACATATAAACGGCCCAGATTTAACACATTATTTTCCTCAGCCCCAAAATCAAGATCACTTACTTAGAAGAACTATAAATTCTAAGGAAAAAATACGATAAATGAACAAGATATATAATTATTAATTATAGAAGACAAAATAGAAAATGAAATAGATATAAAATTAAAAAATACAGCTTTAGAGAGAAAAAAATTCAAACACACAAATAAATTTGAACACATCAATAAATTTTCAGCTTTAGAAAATCAACCTGAAGACATTAAGACAAAACCCATTCCCTTAGAATAATTCATAAATTTATTGGAGCCTAGTTCATTTGGCATAAATAATGAACCTAGTCCAGCTCAAACGGTAGCTGGTAAAGACACATCAAATTCGTTCATGGGTGAAGCTTTCGCTTTGTTGTTCGCTCACCTGACAGAATTGGTAAGATCCTCAAAAAGGATATATATAAAAAAAGCAAAAAGCCTAAGATCCAGCCCAAAATCCATTGAAGGACCAAGTAAAGAAGAAAAGTATGCATGACATGATGTGTGTGGAACATGAAAATATGTAAGAGTATAAGATGAAAAGCATGAATAAGTGGAAGACAAATAAGAAGATGATAAAGAAGCATTAGTTGAAGATAAAAAGCATGAATGAGTGGAAAGTGAGGAAGAAGATGTCCTAAAAGCATGAAGAAAATTGGTTGCTTCAATGAGATTTAATGAGAAAAAAAGCGAGAAGCAGGAAAAGAAAGAAAAGACGGGGAGCCGGCAAAGACCAGGGAAATTGGCCCCGTAAAAACTCTTTTAGATTAGCAATTTATTATTTTCTTTTTAGGCTGCTTTTACAAATAAGATTCCCTTAGTAGGGACAAATGCGATCGTCCATGTGTCGTAATCTTGCTCCCGAAGAAAACTGGCAATATCCAAATCCTCTTGCATCCCTTATTCCTGTAAAAATGAAAAGTTTGAAGATTTTGATTTGTGATGGGGGCCCCTGAGCACCGGGAATCGATTCTTTAAACTAACCATCCCTTCACCTATTGTTTCTCTACATAAATAGAGAAGCTTACCATGTAATTGGGACCTTATTTCTCCCTCGCTCTTCTTACCCCCGAGCTCTCTCTCTCTCTCTCTCTTTCTCACCTCAACTCCTTTTGTGACATAATCCAAAGCTTTCAGCATAAGCTTTCATAAAGCTTTCGACGTAGACTTCGCCAAAAGCTTTCGGCGTAAGGCTTCGCAAGGCTTCGGCTCGAAACTCTCATTGTATAAAGGTGTGTTTTCTTTCCAGTAAGAAATCTGTTTGATATTTCCATTATTGTCATTTATTTATATGTTTAAATCCTAATCGGTTTAGAACCTTAGGGGACATCCAGAAAGGGGGTTTTATAGAAATCTTCTGACCTCAAAAAATATTTTCTCTTGATTTTATGAGCTTTATTTTCGGCGCAGTTAATGAACTTTCGATTTTATATGTATGATCATGGTAGCGTATGTTTGATATATTCTTTTTGTCGATTTATGCAAGTGTGTTTAGGAGAAATTATTTCTAAGCATTAAAAGAATGCGTGATTATCACTGCAGGGATGTTTAATTAATCAAAAAGACTTTAATAAAAAATGGCCATAAGAAAGTAAGGGAAAATACGATTAGGACTTATAAAAATCTTTAATTCTCGCTCTTTCAGCCTTTAATCTTGTTCCTCACCTCGACTCAAACTGAAATTATCGGCCTCTTAATTTACAATCTTTTTATTTTCCTAATAAATATTATTGCATTGGTATAATATATATCCGTCATCTTACATGTGCTCGTTTAATCTTTTGTAGTTAATCGCACGTCCCTCTTTTTCCTCTTTTTGTTCACTTGTGTTTATTTACTAAAAAGGCTGCGACTGTAAAGGTGAATTTGATCTTCGTATTACTCTAGTTTTAGTAAATCGATGTCGGTGTCTTATAATCTTCTATATTTTGAGTTACTTCTGCTTGCTTCAGTTTTATTTTATAATGGGTTCTTTATTTTTAATATACATTCGACTTTATCTTTTCAGTATTTTAAACATTTTCTCCTATAATTTATAGTTTTCTAACTATCAATTAAGCTTTGTATTTGTTCTTCTTTTATGTTTATCATAAAGTAATTTATACTATTATTAATATAGACTAATTATGTTAAATACATATCTTCATATTCTTCTTCTTCAAAATCTTCTTGTATTATATTTGTAAGGCTGCATTGTCCTTCTTTTTCGTACTCATAGTCTTTCTTGCTAATAGCTTGGTTTCTAGAATATTCTATTTGTTTATCTAATTCTTCGGGACTTATAATTCCTGATTTATTTTGTAATAGGCTTATCATGCAATGTCTTGATAAGGTAAAAAAATATTTATTAAAAGCTATTTGTTCATTATCTTTTAATAGAAATGATAGTCCTAATATAACTTGATGTCTAAGATTTAAAGGTTTTATCAAGGTTTCTTTTAGCGGTAAGGAAGTATTACGGACTAGAAGTAGGGTTGTCATAAAGAAGGATATTTTGGTTTTAGTACTTAGGTGGTTGACATACCTATTAAAACTGGATTTACTTGTTGTGCTATCATAGGTTTTTCTGCTAAGGTTATAAATCTTTTTGGTATTATTTTTCATCTATAATTATGATACAAACACGTATCCTAATAATGCATATGTTTTTATTAAAAAAAAAAATCTTATATCCTAATTGTGCATTCTATTTGGGGGTGCTTTTATTTCTCTAAAATTTATTCCATATTTATATAGGGTGGATTATTACATTATAGTTTTCTTCATCCATAAATTATTCTGGGATTTCTCCTAATTTTTTATTTCCTATATATTTTTCAAATTTTGTTACTAAATTGTTATATCCTTCTTTTATTGATATTATTTCTTGTTCTATTCTTTCTATCTTTTCATCTATAGGGAGAGTATTTATAATTTCTTGATTATTATTTTGACATTCATTTCTTCGATTACCCAGAGTTAATTAATCGAAGTATTGTATCGTAATATGCATCATTCTAAGTAACACTTAGGCAGCATTTTGCTCTATGTAATTTATCTGAAACCATTTACATTTTAAAACTGTCTAATCTTATCAAGTTATAATTCTTTTCCATTGATGTTCACATATTTATGTGCATAAATTACGTATTTGGAAATTCTAGTGCTAAATCATTTATTAGATCTTCGTTTTCAGCACATCAAGGAGTTTTGTTTTCCTTATGTGATATTTACTATACTATATATTGTTTCGATTATCGGATATTTGTCTATTCTACTTAGTGTTTGTTGTACGTTCTAAGTATTTAGTATTATATAGGTTTTTAACTCACATGTGATTTGTCTTGATAGTGCAGTTACTCTACGTACGTAACACTTAAGTTTATTTATATATATTCTTTTTTGGATTGTATTTTTAACATGTCTCTTGGGATCTAAATAAGGTTTTAACATAGTAGATATTTTTAAGAAATATCTTTTATTGTATTTTTATATGGTTTATATTTCTTTTCTTTTCTATTTTTCTTCCATTCCATATGTTTATGGTGTAAATATATTTTTACAAAATCTATCTTACAGCTTTTCTTAAGTTGTCTTTGGGTTTTGTATTTATTTGCATTTTTTTTTAATAATATTTTCATTATATGGTTTATCCTATGTCCTATACTCACAAGGTTCTGGTTTGTCATCTCATCTTGTTGAGCTATTTTAATTCGCAACATGAGGTTTGATTTCTCTTCCCCAAGTTCACCGGAAGTTTTAAAATAATTTTACTCACAACTCTTGGTTAAATCAGAACTCACGAAATAGCACAAAATGGTAGTATGATTGACATAATTCTTTTATATATTTCCGAGTATTTTATACGCATTTGTTCTAGATGTAATAGCTGCTTGTTGTTGAATGGTAGGATGGTCATCACGAGTTGGGATCTTCTCTAACAATAAGACTATAATTTGGTTTTCAGTGGTTAGCTCCTAATTTAGGCATACCATTGTAATTTTCTCTAAATTTGTCTTATAAGATTCCCGTAATGCCACTAGTACTTTCTCTTAAAAAGGTTTCTAAATATTTATACATGGTTTAAAGGATACATTTATTGGGAATTATATTTTTCCAGGGCTTGCACTCTTCTTGGATACTTCCACACATCTATTACACTATTCCATAGTTGTGGATCATGGTGCTTATATTCAATATTTGTCCTGAAGCTTGTCCCTTGGAGACTTATAGGTTTTTACATTGGGTAAGATCTTCCTTTGGAGTACGAATCTATGGATTCATCGTAGGATTAGTGCAGCTTAGGTTTGTTCTCATAATATGCTTGTGGTCTAAGTAGGAAATTTCCTCCTCTATCTTGCGTTTCTCCCATAGGTTGGGTTCTGGTAAATGGTGTAGGAGGATTGCGAGTGCCGCCGTCGTAATCGTTTACAGATGGGTATCGATTAATGGTTTCGTTGTCATGCCTCTACTTGAATTACATGTAGCGATGTTTACCAGATTATCGTAGATTAATCTTTCTTCTTCTTATTTCTCGGCACTTCTTAAAATTTAATATTTATTTTAATAAATCTTGTATCTTTGTGCTCAGTCTAATTCATAAAGTATTCTTTTGATTGGATAATCTTTTTCTAAAATCTTATATTATTTATTTGTTAACTTAAAGCGATCATGATATTATTAGTCCATGTGACTACAACGCGCCCATGTGATATGTAATAACCCTATCTACTCTTGCTATATTTATGAGAATAGATTCATCAATTTAATAATTCATGATAATTTTAAATTAATTTATTAAATCGTTTTTAATATTTAAATATTCTCTTCCCTGGAAACCCTAATTTATTTCGTTATTTATTTTCATTATATTAAAAATGAGGGATGGTTTCTGTCCCGTTGTTTAGATTTACTCGAGATCTTAAGCTTTTCTATGATAGTAGTTTATTTACTTCAAATTTGAGTTTTTATTTGATTTTCTTTATTTTTAACATGTTTTTTATTATTGAACACATTGTAGCATTATGTGGTTGTTCGTTGGTTTTTTAATTGATTCGGGACAAGCGGTCTTCTTTGATCAAACAAAGAAGTCGCGTAGAATCGTATTAAATTCAGTGGACTGAGATACTTGTATATTACAGGCGTATTATGATTATCTCTTATATAAGCCTTTAATCGTTTCTTCTTATTATTAACTTGTATGTTGCATCTTCATCAAATGTTTTTAACAATTTGATTAAAGGTATTACTATTATGAATCAATCAAATCTCGATTTTCATTGTAAAAAAAAAAAAAGTTCAATTAAGATAATTCATTTTGTATTGTAAGCTAGCAGCAGCAGATGGAAACTGCAGTGCTGCACAAGCTTCGCAAAATTGATGAACTTAACTAAATTACATTTCCATTACCTTTCCAATAAAATATTTCTAAGTTAAAGCTAATACATTCGGTTCCACCTTCTATGTAAATAGTAAATACACATTGGTATTGTCCCAAACTAATACAAATTAAAAAATTAAAAGCAAGTAATGGCGTTTAAAAATATATATATATTTGTATTAGTTTTAGTAACGATGGCATTAAGCAAAAAAAAATAAAAAAATATTGTAGTCTAAGTGATTGTGCCATCAACTTAAAATATTTCAATGCCGACGTAGTTTGGAAAGTATTTGTTTGGACTTTATTTTGGTTTAACCTAAATTTATGTTTTGCAAAAAAAAAAAACTGAACCAGTTTTAGTAAAATTGAAGCTGGCTTGAACATTTGAAAATTTAGTTTTATCATCATTACAAACCCACCCATATTTGAGCATGTTTTAAAAATAAATAAACTAATAATATTCTAGAACAGAAATCCTGTTGTTCTTCTCATATCATCAAGTGACTCTATCATGTATTTATTTAATAAATATTTTCAGCTACAAAATCAACAGCTTTGAGAATAAGCAAATATCAAACATACATAGGAAACTGAGACAAAAGAAATTCAACCAGGCAACACACCAAAGGAAACTAACCAACATAGAATCCATTCAAAAAGCTAAAAACAAAGATCCCACCATCAAACAGAACGAAAGGATAGCCAAAGAGAATTCTGACGCCATGAGATCATTCAGCACTGAAACATGTTTGCAGAGGCCATTATCGGTACAGGACAGGGGAGTTGCCATGGTTCAGAGGCATCCGGTATTTCAGGGATGTCGACGGCCAGCCCGCTCACTTCCTCCACTATGTGAAGAACCGAGTTCAGTGAATGCAATCTGTCGCTCAATTCCACGATTTGAGCTCTCAAAACACTGTTGTCAGACGCAACTTTTATATACATCTCTGTAGTCTTGTCGATCCTCTCCATGATCTCTCTGTTCTCCTTCTGCACCTGCGCTACTTTGCTCAACAGACCGTCCAAATGCTGCTGTTTTTTCATCCGTGATCGCTTGGCGGATTCGCGATTCGACTGCATCCTCTTCCTCTTCCTGTCATCCATCATCGCAATGTTCGGATTCGGATCACCCCAATTCGGGGCAGAACCCAATTTCTGTTGCATCGCCGACATTTCCCCCAATTTTTTCCCAGGATAATTTGCTTAAGGTTTCTTTGTTTACCAGACAAACAGTGATTTTTCAAATTGGCAAAGAATTCCCTAAGTTATGAACTTATGTGAGTGTTAAGGATGAACAAATGAGGTTCAAAGAGGGATCCAGTTCATGAGAAGACATAGAACCAGTACAGAAACACAACAGAGAACGAGTGGAGGTGGATACGACGACGGATGAGGATTGCGTAGCTCATAGATGCTGTAGTCTAAACCCTAAAATCATTTGCCCCAACACTAGATCTATACCAAACGAACAAATCTAGAAATGAAAAGAAAAGAAAATAGGAAAAATACTTAGCTGATCAGAAGAAATCGATCTGGATAAGCAACCGAAGCGAAAGAAAGGTTTACTTTCTGATATCGGTAGGGCTTTATAGACGAAATCGCGGGGATTTCCTAGAGACCTCCGTTGGGGAGAAGTAAACGCCGTGAATTAAAACGGAGAAGAAAAAAAAACGATATGTTTTGAATTCTGAAGTTTAGATAGAGAGATAGAGAGAGACAGATAGAAGAAACGGAAATAAAGCATCGGTAGGTTGAAGCGAAAAAGTGACAGCTGGGTTATGACGGCGTCAAGAAAGGTTTCTCTTTAATAAGGTGTGCTGCCAGCCTGTTTGCTGACGTGTGTGATGACGTCAGCAACAGTTCAAAGCATATTCCTATGGGCGTGACTGCTTGCTCATACGTCATACCCCGGGCGGTTGGTGGACAGCCAATCCAGTGTGCTCTCCTTAAAATTAAAAAAATTCTAAGTGGTATTCAACAAACAACTTGATTACGGCGGTTTTTATTTTTAAAATTTTATTCATTTTATATATTGGGTTGTATTATTCTATTTTTGTATTATTCTACTCTTGACCACTTTGAGGTTTTTTTTTTTTTTTTTGAAAACCTTGCTTAAAACGATTTGAAATATTTATAAATTTTAGTTTTTTTATTGAAAACACAACCACTTTTTATATTTAAAATGGTATTTTAGTTTTATTCTCTTTGAAACCATATATGTAAGGAAAATTATCTAAATATCTTTTTAGTTTTATTTTTAATTGTAATTATTTGTTTCGTGAACTTCATAAATTTATATAAAAAATAATTAAAATATAATATTAAAAAAATAAAAACATAAAAACAATTTGATTTTTTGAATAAACAAGTGAATACCATGTTTTAATAAAGTTGAAGATTAAGCGAGAAATCGAGTGCAAGCTTTAAATAATGAAAACAGCGTTAAGTTAATAACGTATATCTTTCAAGCCTACGCATTTTAAATTACATGATAAGCGCAAATCTTTATGATTGATTTTATAATATTAATGATAAACTTGATTTATTAATATATTTTATCGTTTGAATCGTTAAGTATATAATTAATGGGATAAACAAAGCGATAAAAAATATATTTGTGTAAAGTAGCGAATTTACCTTCGAGTAAATGAGAGATACTGATAACAAATATAGAAACTATTATCAAACTAGACAAGTTCATTAAGAATCCACTAACTATTTAAATGCAGTGGCAAAAATCTTTAATATGATATTGTAAAACCAATTTTCAACAAATTCCATTGTTTTAGTCAAATTTCATTAATTTCGTGTCTTCCATATTCAATTCAATGTAATCCAAAATTATCCAAGCTCATCTCTCAACAACATTGTACATGGACATTCTCTTTAGCCAGATTTTTGTTAAGTAGTCAAAGCAGCCCGTGTGCTTTTGTTTGACTATCAGGTAGGGACTTAATATACAAGTATATCGTTAAAGGAAGCTATATAATATCACGAGTTTCTCTCTCTACTTCCCATGGAATCCACAAGGTTTCTCTATTTAATTGTGGCTGCCATGTTGGAATTCCAGAATGATTGTTACAATTAGGCGTGTGCATAAAATCGATTAAATTAGAAACATCGAATCAATCGAATCGACCCCAATTTTGAAATATTTTAAAATATATTATCTTTTAAAATTTTATTTGATTTTTTAGGTTTAAATTTTGGAACTCTAATATAATTAATTTATTTTAATTTTATAAATTTGGATCATTTTAAAGAATTTGTTTGACTATTTGAAGAAATAAATTGATTTGGATGATTTGTTTAAAAAAATAATTTGATTTTGATAAATTTTAGGAAGTGTTTTAAGTCTTTTGTAATATTATATTTTAATAATTTAGTTTGTAATTCCGGAAAATATGTAAATATTTAACTTTTTTTTTTAAAAATATTTATTTTAATATATTTATAGCTTTTATAAATTTACATACTCTTTTACAAAACTTTATATTTTAAGTTTTTATAAATATTATGAATGACATAACATCCAGGATTCGTGAAGTAAGAATAAATGGTTGTCCCCTACAACGATTAGTAATCACAAGATCACCAGAATCACAAGATTTCATATATAATTAAAGGTTCTTTAGAGTTAAATTGTTTAAATTAATTATAGCTTATTTTTTCATTATTTTGTTATTATTTTTATATTATATTTTATAGTTTTTATTAATAAAGTTAGCGAAAAATTATTAATTTTTTTATAACATTTAATATATTAGTTTTATTTTTATATTAAAATTTTAATTTGTTATTCGGTTCAAAACCGAATAGAATAAACGATGCACAACCTAGTTACAACTTTCTTTTGACTAATCCAATTTTATTACAATGTAGTAAATTGTCTAATTACGACTCAATCCCTACGGGACGCCCTAGTTACAACTTAAAAATAATTTAGATAGTTAAAGATAATTCATACTTTTTGTTTGAAATGAAAAGATAATTCATACTTATATATCATAAATTAAAAAAAAAAAAAAACTTTAGTCTACGTTTAATATGGAGTTGTTTGCACTTGAATTGAAATTTTGGTTTGATCCAGTAATGAGTTAGGCCTAAACTCAATATCATAAATAAAAGTCCAAAAGAACGGGCCCAAATCCATTTGTAGAAGTCTATTGAGAAAGTTTAAGGGTAATTATGAAATTTGTATAATTTTTTGAAGTTAAACGAAGCTTTTATCAAATTTCAAAAGTGAGGCAGTTATGTGTTGATGTGGAATATTCGTGAAGAACAAGTCTCCTTAATGGAGACGTGGAATGAGTCTTGAAGATCAAACCTCTAGAATGGATTAGTGGGTGAGTTAGCGATGAGCGAAGCTTTAGTAGAAAATATGGACAATTACTTCAGAAAGTGGAGAGGGTGAAGAAATAGAGACTTTGGCAGCAAATCGTCTGCTTTGATAAAGTAATGATCCAATTAATCGAGCAACCCGATCACATGCGTCAATCCAACCCAGCGCATCAATCGATATTTATTAAGCGATTAGCTACGATGTCGTCTACTTGACAAATCCTAACTTTTTAATAAGCTTTCAGAAATTTCAGCATTCTAATTCCTAGTGTTAGCCAAGTTTATAGCAAATTTCCAATAGTGTTATTTCATTAATTCGTAGTGAAATCCAATATTTTCTCTAGCAATTCCGACATTTTGATTGCAATTTCTATTCGAATTTGTATTAATTTTCAGCCTTGATATTGTTTCTGAAATAAATGTTTACTTCAACAATTCTAATTCTAGTTACCGTCGTATCTGATCACGTCGACTTCGTATTTGTGTAATTTAATTCCTTTATAAGGAAATATAACATTTTTCTTTAGCAATTAATTATTGCAATATTTCCATTTGTACGTTTTCCATTTTGATTATGTGGAACTGTTAAGGAAACCAAGGAGATTATATAGCTCGATTAGAAGTTTGATCTTACGAGTCATTCCAATTTAGAAACACTTTAATTTCCTAGCAAGCTAATATTTTGTATGTTTTGTGTGAGATTCAAAAATCACCACAATAGGAATATTTTTAAGAATCGTAATTTATACTAAATTAGTGCTTGATTTACATGTTTAAAAATTTTATTCGCCATTGTAACCGCAATGGTTTCATAATCCTCTAACTTTCATTTCTTCGGTAAAATGTCCTTCATAAACTTAACATAACTTGGCATTTGCTCCAGCGCATCCGCGAAGGGGGTGTTGATATGCAGTTTCTTAAACACCTCCATAAATTTTGTGATCTGCTTATCAAGCTTACTCTTCCTCAATCTTACGGGATGAGTGGGGTCGGATCGCTGACTCACGGCTTGTCGCTTTCTTTACCTCACGAGCATTTCCCGTAGGTGTTTAAATTAGGGTTGATCCTAAATCTTTTTGTGTTGTATCAATCTACGCTTCCCCTAGCGGTCGAGCTGTTTTGGTTCTTTAACAATCACTGGTGAGGGTCCTGATGTAACTACTTCCCTTCTACTTCTCAGAGTTATTGCTTTACAGTGTTCTTTTCCCTCTCTCCTAGGATTCACCTCTGAAGTGCTTGGTAATGAACCTTGGTGCCTTTTCGATTAACATTGTAATATCTGCCCCATTTGAACTTCTAGGTTTCTGAGTTGGGCTCCTTGATTCTATAATTGGGTTGATTAGTTTTGCAACTGTTGAGCTTGGTTTTGGATATTAGCCTTAGTCTCGTTCATGAATGCAGTATGAGACGTCATCATATGAGCTAAGGCTTTCTCCAAGTCTACCTTCTTATCCTTTGGCTAATTATTGCTTTGCATTGGTTGCCCTAAGTTTTGAGTATTCTTCCAAGGAAAGTTATGATTATTTCTCCAACCTTGACCACGAAAGATTGTTGCACGCATACAGTTTTCTTCTTTCTTTGATGTACCTAAACATGTACTAGGCCTATCCAGTGTCATATGTCCTGATTGGCATTCCATTGTCTGGTGCGGTCCATTGCAAATTTCACATTACACTAAGCTAGTCTGGATGGCATGGGTTGAGGCTTGCTAATTTTGTAACTGCTTAGTGAGCAATGAAAATGTGACACCCCAGCCTGACACCTTTGTGTTAGGAAAGGGTGTCACGAAACTGTAGACTTTAAACTTGATTAACTGAGTAGTTCTAACACATTCCTTAAAATATAATCATATAATTTAACATATATTACAAAACCATACTATCGTACCCCATTATTTGAGGCATTCAAAATATCACTTACATATTATTTACAAATCATTTTCATTGTACCAAAAAGTTTATATACAACATATTGCTCAGAGTAACACGTTAAATAGAAACACTGCATGTGAGCCTTTTTCATCGTTAAGGTTGGCGTGATGTTGATGTGGAATGTCCTGTTCTCTAATCACCTCCTCGGTACCTACACGGATAAACACCCATGCTAAGCATAAAGCTTAGTGAGGATCCTTACGCATGGATGACCATTAACCATGATCATCACATTCTAATACTCATACAACTTATTTATGCATATATATATATATATATATATATATATATATATATATATATATATATATATGATCTTATAAACTTGTAAGTTACAATCCATGAACTTACCATAATTAGACATCATTTAATTCATTATATTAATCTCATGTGCTTTGCTAACTTCATGTACTTTGTCTATCAAATTCCATATCATTTTAGTCATAGTATTAATGACTATTCATGTATTTTATATTTCAATTATATATTACAAATTACTTCATATGTTTATGATTCATGTCTCATTTATCCATATCTCTTCATCTCTTTTTTTACATGTGTCATGTACGCATTTTCAAGAAATTGGATATGGGAAAGTGATCTTTATCTGTCTTTGTATTGCGCGCCAACCTTGAAGCGAGGTTGTGGTAATGAAGCCCCGAAGCCAAAGAAGCCAACTATATCGGTATGTTACAACAAAGCTGTATCCATGTAGACATACCCATACATCCATCTCTGTCATGCCAGCCAGACCAATCGGTTTATTACGTTTTAATTTATATATCTCACATACATGAATAACTATTGTTATCATGTATGCATATGAGATATTCATTATCCATTATTCTCATATTTATAAAGAGCACTTTCACATGTCTCTTATCATCATAGGAATGTATTTTATGCTACTTTATATACCTACTATACATGTATTCTCTTTTCTTCACATGGCTAGAATTCATAATCCCTTTATTATTCGCTGTTATTCCATATTACTATTTAACATTAAATCATATAACTTTTAGGTCAATTTCTTTGTCCCTTCAGCTAAGTTGTATGACTTATTTTTCACACAAAATCATCTCCAATAATACTTTGAGAGTATATAAGAGACATTTAGATGTCTCAAAATCCTATAGGAGAGGAGATGAAAATCCTTTCCCAAAACAGGATTAGATTTCCCTTAATTTCTGGGTACAATGAGTTCGAAATCTCAACATGTTTCCTTCATACACTTTGTTCCTCTATGAATCTATTTTATTCAGAAATTGGAATCACTCCATTTGAATCATCCAAACTCAAGTTATGGAATTTTAATGCCAAACATGTATGTTTGCCCGGTTTACACTGGTACCCGACTGTGAGACTCAATTTTAGAGATCTTAACTCCATAATTTGACATTGGTTCCTTCTACTTATTTGAAGCTACGGTGCTAAGGTTTCTTCTCCAATTAGAATCATCAAATTTGGAGTACCAGAGCTCCAATATGTCCTAAATAACCGGGACTGCTCTATTTTCAAAACATAACCAATAACCGGTCTTTAGACCCAAATTCGAGGGTCTTAAAGCCATCTTAATACTTTAGGCTCTTCTTGGAAAATGTAGTCACTTGGTGTGAGTTTCCTCTCAAGCGCCAATTTCCTAAATCAGGAGCACTCTAGACATAGTTATGGCCAAATAATTCACTTAGGGTTTTGGGAAATTTTTTGATGTATTTCCCTAAAACCCCAACATTTCCTTTAACTAAATTCATCAGTGAGGACCACAGCTTAAATAACAATCAAAACCAACTTTAAACCCAACTCAAACCAACAAAAACAACAAAATAAAGAGGGAGAAATTAGGGTAGTTTTCTAACCTTAATTTTTTTTTAAACCTTCTATTCTTCTCTTCTCTCTTTCTCTCTTTAGCAAGTAGAACCCAAGACAAAGGAGAAGAGCAACCCACAATTTCTAGTTCTTCTCCCACCGTAAGCTCTAGCTCTCATTTGCCAAAAATGAGAAAAATCTTCCTTTCTTCTTACCTGTACAAAGATAGCCAAGAAATGGAGCAAAATCACCAAGGATGGCTTCCTCTTCTTCGAACCGTTTTCTCCAAAGCCAAAATGAAGAACTCCCCTCAATCAATAGACCAAATTTGGTATTATCCCTCTTTTCTTTACAAGGCCATGTTTGTCTCTAAAGCATTTAACTTGTATTCTCTTTTAGTGAGAGACATGTGTCTCTCTCTTATTTGTTCACTTTTATTTTATTATTTGGTCCTTCAAGACTCAACAAATCACTTACTACCTCTAACATTCACCATCACTCTTCTAAAAGAATCCCATCCGAGTCCTCACTAAGCCAATTACTATATTATTATTTTTTCTTTAATAATTCCAATTATGCCATTTTTCACACTTAACTCGGAAATTTCCGAAAAATACAATTTGATTTCCATTTTAATTTAAACATGCCATAAAACTATTAGGGTATAATTTGAGATTATTCTGAGAAACTTGTCTTCCTTGCTAAATTCAGAAAAGCGTCGATTGCACTCCACGATTTCCGTTTCCTTTTACCGATGCTGTATGACCCGTGATAGCATTTATCGCTATCCACATCCAATAAAAGTCGGCTTTGTTGTGTCGATACCGTTTTGAAGAAAATACCTCCAGCTAAGGTATCAATCATCTATCTTGTATGACGAGCATTTGAAGCCCGATATAAAAATTGTAGATGTCCACTGGTCAACCCATGATGGGGACACATCCTCAATAATTCCTTGTATCTGTCTCACGTTTCAGTTAAGCTTTCTCTATCCTTTTGGGCAAAGTTGTTGATCTTTATCCTCAGTTAAGCCGTATAGCCTCCTCTATTACCCCATTATATTTCGCGCGTTGTCGCATATGAAGCTTGTCAGGTGGTATTCGGATCTTCTTGGTGACCCTTGGCGGATACCTGGAGTAGTTGTAATTATCCACTGACCTTTAATTCAAAATTATTCGCTTGAATCGGAGGTTTGTGTATTACGGACTGTATGACTGTAGGTGGTAATGCGAATTCCTCCAATAGCATATACGGGTCATCATGTTAAACCACTGGCCGACGAGCATTATTATTTCCTCTATTTCCGCCTGGTAGTTCATTATCTTCCCTCATATTCAGATTCTGGTGTAGATTCTCTGCCATGTTAGCAAGATAACGGTTATGCGTGTCTTACACTCTTCTATCTCTCCGAAGTCTATTGATTGTTCACTCGATTTCAAGGTCAAAGGCTAATTCCCACTGCCATACCTTATTTTAAAATGACTCATCTCCACGAAACACTAAAGTCACAGTAGAATTCACTGATGAATAAAATGAATAAAATAAATAAAATAAATAAAAAAATCCTTTAGTATATTAGTAAACTGCCCATGCGAAAAGCAAAAACCCGAAAATCCTAATTTTGAAAAAATGGTAAAATGGTAATTTGGGGTCATGAGAGTAGAATTTTCTATATCTGTAGGATGATGAAGCGGGACTTCCACGAAGGTTGGAATGGAATTATACGAAATCTATTTATCGATCTGTTTGTTCGGTCGGCTGTTTAATTTTCTACATTTTAGGGCAAAAGCGGGGTAGTGGGACAGGCGTACAGGTGGCTCAAGAGGTGCCACGTGTCATGTGAAGAATTTAGTCCCAGAGCTTATGAGCTCAGAGTGTAGGCCATGGGTGGACACGGCATCATCAAATTCAGGGAAATCAATGCAGGTGGATAAGAGGATGATAAGGTGTAATCCTCTCTGCCAATGAAGGGTGACATGTGGCATGAGAGGACAAGTCCTCTTGACCCCCGACTCTCCAAGCCCAGGATTGGATAGGAAAGGGAGGGAAAAATTGAAGAGAAAGGAAAGGAAAGAGAAAGTAAAGAGATTTTAGAGAGAAGCCAGCTTCTCTCCTAGAAATTTCACTAAGCGATCGGGCCAGATTGGTTTTCAATGAGTGAAACAAAGTTGCTCCCCCTTTGACAAGGAGCTACTGGCGGTAGTGCTCCAGTTTCCAATGAGTTTTGACAACTCCAGAAAAGGTAGAGTCTTTCTCTACTTCCAGTTTTTGATACCCCGATTTAAAGAGCCTTGTTAATGGTTTGGGTGTGGTGTGGTAGTAGTGGCGTTTAGTAATTCGGTCCAAAACTTTAGAACCGAAATCTGGAAATTTAGAGTATTTTGGGCGATCCAGGGCCAATTCTGGTATTATTAGTCCATATCGTTGTTTGTGTGTAAATTGTGGTTTAATTGTTGTTAGTAGGAAATGGCATGGTTGGGTTTAAAGAAGTAGAACAGGGTTGAGGAGGGCTATCTACGACGGATAGTCCACACCTGCTGATTTTTAGGATTTGTTAAAAACGATTAAGTTTGCTTAGTTGGACTAAAGCGTCCATGTGTTATTTGCATCAAATTTGCTTAAAATGAATGGCTTAAATCGTGTGGAAAATAATATGTTAATGCATGGAATTAAAGGTGTTAACATGATGTTTTGAATTATATGAAAATACTCATTGTGCCAAACCATTGAATTAGTTGTTAATTAGCGTATGAGCTAATTTTGATGTTATTGCCATGGTAAATAACATGTGGTATGTATGTGAATTTTGTCGATATATGCGCGATATATTGACATGTAATGTATGAAAATGGCATAATGCATTTCATATGCCTTTGGGGCAACCCTAGATCAATGGTGTGAGTGCATGACACTTTGAAAGAAAAAATGAAAATGGATGTAGAATTTGAGGAAGGGTGCTGGAGAATTGGAGTTGGAGGATTGTCCGGCCTGATTCACGTCGGAAGGGTGTAGATTGTTTTGGAGTTATCCGACCAGGTGTATAGAGGGTTGTCAATATATTTACGGGAATTCGGTAGTATGTTTTTCGAGCGAAAATCTTGTTTTAAAAGCGATGTTTTTTACCATTTCTTGGAGCAGGCGTGCGTGAGGGAGTCGTGAGGGCTCGAGAAGTGGGAAAGGGGTGGTCACATTAAGTCCATTTCGCCTTGGGCAATTGATAAGGATCATGTATTTTCTTGAATGTGTTTGGTTCTGCTCGATACATGTGCATAGGTGAGGAGTAACCCATGTAGGAGATTGACGCATGCTATTGGGCATTGCTCACTGTCGAGGAGAAAATTATTTTAGGTATAGGGGTGTTAGAGAACTGATGCTTTCTGCGGGGCCGCTTTGAAAGTGAGCATGTGAACTGATAGATATATTTCAAAAAACATGTATTAGAATTCTTAATTTTGAAACATGTTGTATTAAGAGTGATGTATAACTCTTGAAAACTATGGTAATATGGTTGATGTACTTTGGTGAGTATGATGTGTAGGCCGATATGGCCATTTTTACTCATGTATGGGTCTCATGATATGAGACGGGGTGTCCATGGTTAATGATTAGTCAGCGGGACACCGGGATTTGGGGGCGTCACATTGTCAATATTGACACTTGTGTCAAAGCTCCCCATTTCTTGGCGCCAAAAACTTGTGGCCTTCATGCTATAGGTTAACCCAGAATTAATCTTGTTCCACCTTGAGTGCGCGTCGTGGAATGGCAGTATAAGGGTGAGTCAAGGTAGTCCCACGAGGAGTTTGGGTGCCAAATATTGAACTAGGTCACCCTAATATTATCTAGGCTATGGATATTGTGTCGCTGTCCTAAATCAAACTAAGTAAAATGTCTCAATGGAGGTCTGTTTCTCAAGGTGAAGCACTAGGGTTTATGGTTTTACCTAACTACATTCCATGGTAAACTGGTAAAAGGTATTTAGCTATAATTTATGCAAATGTTGATGGTAAGGCGGTCTTCGTTATGCACCAACCTCTCTCGAGCATTGGGCACCTATCTCAAGAGCAGGTTTTATTGCATCTCTGCCTCTAACCCCTTAAACTCTGAGATGCTCTAACCTACAATCCTCATTCACCACTTACAAAACCATGATATCTCTATCCCTATGATTGATTGTATGATACCTTATTCAATTCCCTAGGGTTCCTCGTCTTTCGACCTCAAAGCCCTAACCTAATCCATGCAAATAGTGGCCAGGTATCAACATGTAATCAAATCAGAAATAAGGTAACCAACAATTGTAAGAATTAAGCTAAATAAATGAAAGATTAGAATTCATCCATGGTGTGTAGTTAAGGTTACATCATAAACCCTAGCTTAGATGTTTAGAACATTATGAAATAAAGGAAATACAGATTAGAGTTCACAATCATAAAGGTAGAAGAAGAAGAAGAGTGAGATGAGATGCCACAAATCCGATCTCTCGAGTTTTGCACTCAATGGCGTTTCCTCCTCTCTTTGCCTTCCGAAAAGCCCCCTACTCGTTTGGATCGAGTTCATTTTATACCCTTCGCCGCTCCCGAGGAATGGGACAATTAGGGCCGATGTTGGCATTCACACACAATGGCGTAGGTCTGGTGCAATTGCTTAGACTACAGCTGCTCCATGATGCTCTCTGGTACACTATTGCGTGCAGGCTTGGCGCAATTGCGTGAATTTGCGCTATAGACGTGGGAGAAATCTTCTTGTGCATGGTTGAAGCTACAATTTTGCATCTCGGGTACGCCATAGCTTGGGGTTAGCGCCATTGCATGGCCCCTACTGCTCAAGCACATCTTCAAGTCTCCAACTTTGTGCAGTCATATCTTTCTCGTTCGGACTCCGATTCGCATGTTCTTGAACTCTATGAAAAGATCTTTGAGTCTAGAATCTGACCATATAAAGATTGCTGCCATTTGAGCTCATCTTGTATCCTAAAATGTCAAAATCACGATGATTGTTCTTGCATGTTGTGTAATGTTTGTTGATTTTCCATTTTTTCGTTTTGTCTTCGCTCCAAATTAGCATAATTCCACCAAATAGATTACCTAATCATAAATATTAACATTTAGAGAATTAAGGCTCTTATTTAACATAAAAACATTACTAAAAACTAAGTAAAACATGGGAAGCTAGTAAGGTATTTTATATACTCATCACCCCAAACAATTTTCTTGCTTGTCCCCAAGCAAGAGACTGACTTAAAACAAAACAAAAATTGAAAATTACATGAATTAACAAACAATTATATAAGTATGATAACATAGTGTCGAATGGAAGAATCACTATGAACATAATTTAGCAATATTAGCATTTTCAACCAAAATTTAGGATCCTTAAACTTTTAAACTCTCTAAAGAACATGGCAAAGCAAAGCATGGTGAACAAAGAAGATCAACCCCCTAAGTCCTCAATGACTTTTCCTAAGGAATCTTAGTGTAGTATGACATAGACTCGAGTGTGTATGGCCAGGTCCTAGCACCCCCGAGCTTAAGTTGACTCACATTTGGAAGAAGCTAAGTGAAATAGTAAAGGAACTACACCCTTTTTATTCATACCAAAATATCTAAAAATTCCTTAAATACCTAAAAATAAAAGAGAATCAGTACTAAGAAGTTTTAGGTGAGTGTTCCTATAGCAGGGATTCATTGGTGACTCCCCACCAGTTGGTTTAGGGCACCATTCATTAAATTCCCTTCAAACTTCACCCTGAACACTCAACCAAACTCAAAGGCCCTAGGTTATGGGAAGGATCCATCATACATCTCATGTAGCGGAGTAGTGAGTCGATGACTCCCAGGCCGGTTAGCTTCACGACATTAGGCTTTGAAAGCGCGGTATATGCGGGATTGATGGATAATCCCACTTATTCTAATTCACAAACCTCTTTTTGACATATTTTTTCTTTTCTTTTGCTTCTTATTTTTTTATTTTTTCACTTTTTCTTTTGTTTTTGTATTTTTCTCTTTTTAGTTGGGCTCGATGGCAATCCTCTCTTAATTAGGTGTCTCATCACTTAAGTGGCTAGAATCCCCCAAGGTTAGTTGAATTCAAGGCGAAGGAATGGGACCGAGGTATCTGAGGAGACGAGTGTGTGTGTAATGATAGATTCCTTGAGAAATAGTTTCTTGAAGCCCAGGTATTAAGCTAAGTCACCCATGCAACAATGTAATTAGGATCGTTTTGAAAGCGCAGGGTGAATTCACTTTACACTTGGATTTTTTGAACAGTTGTGTTCAAAATGAACCTCTACTAGCTAGTAAGGCATCAAACTCACTCATATGAGACATGAAACAAACAAAAGAAAAAGAAAAGCACATGCAAATAACAACCAAACAACTAAAGAAAAGCTAAAACAGGTAGAATCTGAAGTTGATTTTTTTTTAAGTAGGAGCAAGCCCAAATAGGAGAACATGCAGCGATATAAACACTAACTAGGAAAACGCACATGCTAAAATAAACACCCCCAAACTTAGGACATCAGTGTCCTCAATGATGTGTGGAAAATGTTAAAGTAATGTATAGGGTGTGGGAACACCCTTGGTAATCATGGTGGTGAGTGATGAGAAGTCCTTCCGTAGGGCAGATGCGAGGCTAAAATGCGCTACTTGCGAAGCATCCGGTGGTGACATGACCTGGTGTAACACCCCAAATTATACCATAACAGTTATATAACATGTTTAGGATATAATAAAAGTAAAAGTATATTTTTGAGGAATAAAATAAGGCTAAAAATAAAATAAGAAAAAACCCGGAATTTATACAAAAACTAAGGTTAAATTGGTAAAATGCCAATTAAGGACCCAAATTACATAAGAATAGAAGATTGTAGGCTCAAGTAGGATTTTGATAAGTTGAATTGAGAATAAAAGAAAATGAAATTGAGGACAGAGTAATAAAAGAAAGATTTAAAAATCAAATGGATAAGACCCAGAAAATTTGTCTCTCATTTTTGGTCTAGGAAGAGGAAGGAAGCGAACCGGAATAAGAAGAGAAGAGAAGGAGAAGAAAGAAGAAGAAGAAGAAGAAAGAGAGAAGAGAAGGAAAAGGAAGAATGAGGATCGAGAAAAGCGAAGGTATGGAAAAGTATGGATTTTTGTATGGAAAAAATCAAACCATAAACCCTTTTTTTTTTTTTTTATGAATTTGGGTTTAAAGGCACTCTCACCGGTATATTGGTGGTGATTAGCGGTTTTGGCCCATATTTGGAGTTGTTTTGGTTTGGTTTGTGGTTGATTTAGGGTTGTATGGAAACTAAGTATGGATTTCAAATTTTTTTAGACTCGAAACTCTCTAACCCGTTAATTGTGTAGGATGGGGTTAGCAAACCATAAGTCTTCCTATGTGTTTAGAGATTGTTTGGTTGTGTTTTGGACTTGAGTTGGTTGATTGTAATCCTCAATTGAGGAATATTTGTATTAAGGAAATATTGAAGTTTTAGGGAGATACCTTAAAATTTCTCCAAAACTCATGTATTTGTCTTAGTCATAATTTCTTCATCAGACTCAGATTCACGGATATTTATTGAACTCTATGAATCCCTTTGAGTCTAGAATCCATCCATATATAGCTTGATGAAATTGGAACTCATAGTAGTTCAGAAATCACAGATGGAGTCTGTGGTTTTACTAGTAATCACTGTTCATAGGAAGCCTTCAACTTCGGACGGTCATAATTTCTTTGTCCGAACTTCGTTTCGGATGTTCTTGGACTCTATGGAAATCCCTTTGAGTCTAGAATCCATCCATATATATCTTGATGAAATTGGAACTCATATTAGATCTAGAAATCACGAAAAATAGTAGGCCCTGTTGGTTTTGCTCGTAGTCAATGTTCAAAGGAAGCCTCCAACTTCAGACGGTCATAATTTCTTACGTCGAGCCGTTTCGGATGTTACGAGACTCCATGGAGAGAGCCGCTTTGGTCTAGAAGCCATCCATATATAACTTGATAAAATTGGAATGATAGTAAATAAGCTCATAAGCATACACTGGTAATCATAGTTATTCATACATATAATGAGATATGAAAAATGCAAAGATACCAGAATAAATGATTGTAAATATGTATGATTACCGGGATGACAATGATTTATTCGGGAATATAAGATATGTACTAAACATAAAATACACATGGATTGTCTGCTTAGAACTTGGTAGAGGGATAGATGGGCATGCCTATTAGGAAAAAAAAAAAAAAGCAGTGCAACGTCTTGTTCCCGAGTTGGCCCCGGTTGCTTAGCGGGTCATTACAGCGCCTTCGAGCCCTTATAGATGGTCATTGTCTCGTACAATGATAACAGTGCCCTCGGGCCCTTATAGACAACTGTTTCATACAGTGGCTACAACGCCTTCGGGCCTTTATAGTTTTCTTTATCCACTTCTAAGGTTTATGCAGGCATGAAACATAAAACAAATGACTTGAATATGACATACGAAATGTATATATAAACATTGATAAGAAATGTAACATGATATGATAAGTAAATATGAGATATATATAAGCATGTTTAAATGATATGATATGTTAGATGTATATGCATGTGTATAGAAGTGTGATGATGCATTGTTAGTGGTGGAGTCACGAGTTTATTCCCGCTAAAGCGTAAAACATACGGGTTTTTCATCCGTGTAGATGCAGGCGAGAGGCAGAAGGACGGACAACCCTCGTGATCTCAAAGATCAACACATAGTTAGATGCCCACGGAAGACTTTTTGAGTGCATTTTTGTATATGTAATATTCTTTTTGTTGTTTGTAAACAAATGTAAAGTTTTTGTATAAGTCGAACACTTCCATTTGTGGATCGTGAATATATTTTGAAATTATGCCGCTATAGAATATATCTTAAGATACATGCTTATTAGTGTATGAATGGGGCAGTGCAGTGTAAATTAAAATGAGCAATGACCACGCCCCTACATCGCACATGGGTGGCGAATTCGGGGATAATACACACGGTGTGACATCGACTCTACGATAGAATTTTTGTGGGACCCTCTATGTTCTTACTAATAATAACATCTTACCTATGGTAGGAAGTGTGCGCTGTGAAAGGGACATTGTGTATCGAGCGGTGAGGAATAATTTGCTATGCGCTCTGCTCTTGGAGAATCTTGTGGAGGCTGCTCGTGCACATCACCAAGGTCGGTACTAGGGAAAGGGCCTAACTCCCTCACATAGTCTTAGGTATGAGGGTTAAACTGCCTCTCTCAGTAGGAGCTGTAACACCCCCGAAATATACCTAGCGTCGTTTTAGACATGTTTAGGGTATTTTGTAAGCATAATTGTAGCATTTCATAAGTTAAATGCAAAGCAGGAAACTTGAGAGACTGGAAAGTTATAGGATTTAAGGACAAAATTGTAATTTGTCAAAAGGAGACCCAAAAGATCTGTGAATTGATGAGATTATGGGCCAAAATGAGCCTAAGAGGGTTTAATTCATAAATAGAAGGAGTTACTTGGGCTTAAAAAGCAAAGAAAAGCAAGCGACCCAAAAATGGGTTATTTGGAGGGCTGAGCATGGCCATAGAAAATCTGGATTTTTAAAGGGCAAATTATTGGTCTCATTTTGGGAGGAATCGGATGGGGAGAAAGAGAGAGAAGAAGAGGAAGAGGAAGAAGAGAAGAGAAGAAGAGGAGCGAGATCAAGCCAAACAAAGCTCAGTGGGTATGGAAACTCACCTTGATTATGAATTCTAGGTGATTATGTATGAATTTCCATGCTTTGATGGTTATAATCTTGCCCAAATCTAGGGCTTTTGCTAGGGTTTCATCTTAACCCAAAAATGATAGCAAGTAAGGTGGGTAAAACCCCATATGACACAAGAAGTTCATGAAATCCTCTCTTTGAGGATGAATCCATGGTTGATAGAGAGTAATTGAGTTAGGGTTTAGAATAAACCCTAGCCCGGCACCTCATGTTTTGTTTGTGTATGGGTTATAACCCATATTAGAAGGAGTTTTGGAAGAAATTCATGATGGATTGTTGAAGAAATATGAGGAGTGAAAGAGGAATTGAGTAGAAAAGTGATTATAAGATGAATTTAGTGATGTGAAAGTGATTATGAGGTATAGAGTTGATTGGGGATTTGAAACATATGGAAAAATGTGAAAACACCCGATACAGGCATTCTCGGGTTGTCTTCTACCGGTAGAAGTTAAGTTCTACCGGTAGGACTTGGTCAGTCATTTTTGGCCCAGGAATCTACCCGCTAGAACTTAAAGTCCTACCGGTAGGATTTGCTACTGTTCAGTTTTGACAGAGTTTTCGTAATTTGTATAACTTCCTCATTTCTTATCCGATTTGAGTGATTCAAGTGGCTACATAAAATAGACTTCAAGAGAACCAAACTTTAAGAGTATCTCAATTTCTGACTCTAAGTGGTAGAAAAATCCACTCAAAGTGTGGTATGTACAAAGCCCATTTCCTGCATCGGTTGATCATAGCGTAGTCCGGAGTTGTTTGGACATCTTGAGATACGGTACTCGAGATTGGGTGATTCCAGTTGGAATAGAGACCCTTAACATCTTATATTTAAAAATTTTTACAAAAGATCGAGTGTCAAATATCAAGACAAGGCACTGGAAAATAAATATTTCAAACTGTCCCTCGGTAAAATCGGTAAACCGACTAGTTGGCATGAAAATGCCATAACTTGAGTTTGGACGATCCGAATGGATTGATTCTAATTTCTGAGTAAAGATGATTCATATAGGAACAAGAATATATGAAAGATATATGATCATATGACTACACAGGACAAAGAATGAATAGTGGGCGTCACGATTGAGTACTCACGGCACTCGATTGAAATACCTCGGTACTCGATTGAATGCTCACGGCACTCCACATCACGATTAGTGCTCACGGCACTCTGATTCGATACTTGATTACTCCTGCTGGTGCTATGGCGCGATGCTATGTCGTGCAACCGGGTGCTTATTGTCTTTGCGTCCTACTCATTTCTTATAATTGGTGCAGGTAGTCGAGACGGACATATGATAAGACGAATAAAGAATAAGAGTAAAGATCTGAGCGTGTCGATGCATCTGTGGTACCTCTGGTACTCTGTATCGATAAGTTGTCTGCGTATAAGTCTGTAGTACCTCACGGGTACTCCTGTATCGACCGCTTGTCTCTGAATAAGACTGTAGTACCTGCCCAGGTACTCCTGGCATCTGAATGAGTTTTGCCGGTACCTCACGGTACTCCTGTATCGACCCCGGATCACGTATCCCGAATAAGTTCTGTAGTACCCACGGGTACTCTCGTATTTGAATAAGTTGTTCCTGTATCTGATCTGTTCTGTAGTACCTACGGGTACTCCTGTATGTGATTAAGTTACATCGATTATCCCACAATAAGTTACGTAGTACCTAGGGGGCACTCTGTGCTTCTTGAAGTTACATGTAGTACCTACGGGTACTCTTGTATCACATATAAGCTCGTGGTACCTCACGGGTGCTCCGTATCGGTAGATTAAGTATAAGTTCGGTGAGTACCCTCACGAGGGCACTCTTGTATTTATGGTACCTACGGGTGCACGCATATATGATAAATTCTGTATCGATGCATTGCATGAGCTCACGGTGCTCCTGCATTTGTTAAGTTCTATCTGTACGATACGTGCATGGTGCCACGGGTACTCACATCTGACAAGTTCACGTCGTCGATAAATTCGTAGTACCTCACGGTGCCACGTATCTGAATAAGTTACGTCACGATGCGATGGATTAAGTAGTACCTCGGGTACTCCTACAACTGTCGAGTAAGTTAATACGATTTGAATAAGTCTGTAGTACCTCGGGTACTCTTGTATCGACAAGCCCCCTATATCCAGACCTGTCTTGTCTACGATCTTGTTACGCTAGTACCTACGAGGTACTCTGAATTTGATTAAGTTCGGTGAAGTACCTCTGGGTACTCTTGTATCGATAAATATGTCTGAGTTACGCCAAGACCGATGCTAAGTTCGATAAGATAAGTATATGCTCAGTAAGACCGAGTATAAGTTAGTAAGATAAGTATAGGATTAATAAGACGCATCTGAAGATCGAAATACATGTCCAAGTTAATGGAACCCGTTATACGTTCGTAAGATAAGTATAAGTTCGGTAATACATGTATGGGATGCGAAATATGTATAGGTTACGTAATACAAGGAATAAGTTACGTAAGACCAAGATTTACTTATTGAAGAAGTTTAAGATCTGATATCGGTGTAAATTTTGTAGTACTTCACGGGTACTCCCGTATAAGGATAAGGATGCAGCCAACTCTGTAAGTCTGAGGAATAAACATAAAATTACGGTAAGTATAAGTTAGAATAAGATGAATTTGTAACTCTACGGGAGATCCGAATAGCGTAAAGCACATTATAAGAAAATTACTCGTATAAGTTCTATAATATAAATGCATGGAATTTATATTATACATTGTTATTGTTTATGTGTTAAATGTGTATATGCACCAAAACATGTTTCCTTTCAGCGTAAAAAGCTTAGCCTGGAGTTTAATCAGGTGTAGGTGCGAACATCGAAGACTTGGCATGCAATTTGGGCCAACACACAGTGAGGGTTCACTACATGCTTGAGTTCAGCTCGATTTGTAAATGTAAAGAAGTTCAGTTTTGTATATGTAATGGGAGTCGAGTTATATGTATATAATATTTGAATAGTTATAAGATGTGGGCCGTACCCGCGGGTACCCGGTCGTTTAAAAAAAAAAAAAAAAAAAAAAACCAGTGCAGAAGTCCCGGTGTTGGTCTCGCGTCCGGAAGCTTAGGGCGTGGCAGAAACTCTCTCTACGTCACGGAGTCATAATCATCAACTAGAGTTTCTTTTTGTCTTTTTCCGTTTAATGTCTTCTCGCTTAAAGGGATCATGGGTTGTATCCTCTCTTCATTTGATCCCACCCTTACCTTATTTTGTAGACACAATGCGATAATCAAAATTTGGGTGCTTTCAAGGTTTTTGTTACGCCGTGCACTAATGTTACTCAAAATGTATTCTTCTATCATTCTTCCTACATCAAAATAAATGTTCTTTACTATGGCGTACAAGCGAATGGCTTTAGCTCTTGTTACCTCAGAAACATTACCAGAGGGGTGGAGATTAGTTGTTATAAAAATATTCCATAGTTTTGCCTTCCATGTCAGCATAGAAGTTTGGAAATTCACTACTTGATTGGAGGCATTGGTCTTTAAGTCCCCTGACCATCAGTGAGGAAGCATATGATGGAATCATAATCTGGACATCGATGGAGAACATCAAAGGCTGAATCATCTACCTCTTGTAGTCCATAGAAAGTGTTAATGGTTTCCTTTCGAAATGAGACCGATTTGCCTCTCACAAACACTCTTCTATCCCTGTGCTCGAGAAGGTTCGCATAGAATTCCCTTACTAGCGCGACAATGACTGGTTTGTATTGCTTGACAAAGGTTCCCCACCCTCTACTTTGAATCACTTGTGCCAATTCCGAAGGAGGTCTTTGAAATCCTCTCTCCATGATGAAAGTTGTTACTGTTTTCATGGCAGTATGAAAATTCTTAGCACACTGAAGTGTAACAAACTTTTCTTCATCTTCTTCGGGTTAGGTAGAAGTAGAATGGTCACAGTTACTAGGGAGCTTTTGCTTTTTCTTTGGTGCCATAATCTGATGCAAGATCACTTCTCAATTAAGCTTCAAGTAGGAGCACTTCAATTCTCAATCAAACAAGGCTTCTAATTGAACCTCAACTCATTGAGGCATTTCATCAAATACTTGGTGGGCACTTGGTGTTGAGCCTTTTGTAATTATCCACTAAGGTGAGTGATTCTTGCCCAAAATACAATCAATCAATTCCCAAATGTCTATATTTAACCACAAGACTAAATGGCTTGGAGCTCTTACCCAAATTGCTTGAAAATTTCGTCCCATTTTTCTTCCTTAGAAGTTTAAAACCAATGGCATGTGGTGGCACCTCAAGCTTGGTGGGGATGTGTTTAGAATGGAGGATTTGGCACTTCGGGGGGTTTTAGGAGTGAAAAATTGATGATTGGATGGTGTATTATGGTGAGAGAGCCATGGAAGTTTGGATGGTGAATTTTTGGATTTGGGTATGGGTGGATTAGGGTGGATGTAGTGGGGTGGGTAGTATGGTGAGAGGAAAATGGGATGTTTTCTTGGCTTTTAAGCGGCCCCTTCTGACCGCAATTAACGTGGAGCACGCACCCGTGTATGCGGCGTGCATTTTGCACCTATGCTCACGTTATAGCATGGCGGTGGAGTAATGGCGTACCTAAGGCTGCTAAAATCCATGCTCTTCTTGCTCCATTATGCACCTGAATATCCAAACACATGAGGTGAATTAGTTGGCTTGAAATCTTCATCAATACAATGACTACGTAAAGTTAAAAATCATTTAACAAATTAAACATAATATAAACTAAAAACAATGAAAATGAAGTGTGAAAGAAACTAAGCAAATCTGATAAGGAAGAAACTCCTACTGCAGGTTTGCCTCCCAAGTAGCGCTTTCATCTAATAAGATAGAGACTTTGTCGCTCTTAAACTCACCGCCAAAGTACGGTTTCAGCCTTTGCTCGTTTACCTTAAATGTTCCCTTGTCCGGGTGTGTGATTTTGATGGTACCATACGGAACACTTGAGGTTATGTGAATGGTGGGACCATCGAGACTTTAGCTTTCTCGGAGTGCTTGGGGCCTTGGATCATCTTGAGGAACACATTGGCCAGGTGTAAGTGCTTCCTTACTTTGTGTATCGCCCCGTGCCTTGTTTTGCCTTATACATTCTCGCATTCTCATAAGCCTCATTTTGGAATTCATCTAGTTCTGTTGATATTCACCTCTCTGCATATATCATATAATGTTATTGTTGCCCAATAAGCCTTATGCTCAAGCTCCACTAGATGGTGGCAAGCTTTGCCAAAAACTAGCCTATAAGGGGACATGCTTATTAGGGTCTTAAAAGTTGTTTGAAGTATGCCAGCTAAAGCATTATCAATCTTTGTTTAATCTTTCGAGACATTCACTATTTTTCTTTCACCAGTTACCTTGATCTCTCCTAGTAGATATCTCCTCCATCATTGGTTTGAGGATGGTAGGCTAGAGAGTGATTCAGCAGGACTCCATACTTCAACAACGGTTCAACCCACTTATTACAAAATTGCTACCCTCATCATATTAAAGCTCGGGCGTTAAATCTGGTGAAGGATATTCTTTACGAGGAACAGCACCATACCAGCATCCTTTGTTTGAGTAGCAATTGCTTCCACCAACCAGATACATAATCCACTTTACTAGTAAAATGTACTTCTTGTTGTAGGAAGATGGGAATGGTCCCGTGAGAGTCAATCCCCATACATCAAATAGTTGACTTCAAGAATACCTTTCAAGGTCTTATTCTCTAGATATAGTCTGAATTCTTTGACACTGCTCAGCGGGGCTATCGTAAGCATGGGAATCTCTAAATAGGGTGGGCCAATAAAAGCCTATTTAGAGAACCTTTTCAGTTGTCCTATTTATCCCAAAGTGCCCTGTGGACCCTACCTGATCCACGTGTCGATGTGACTCGCTATTAATAGAAAAAGTGAGTTGATTTTCGAACTTTGGAGAATCCGTCCTCAGTGAGGAATGGTTTTGTTTGGAGTCGCCACTTACTTTTTATTTTTTAAATGGGGAAAATGAAGTAAGAACAAAAACCCCTCATTGACTCAATTTAGGAAAAAGCGGTCCATGAAAACTAGATTTCTGGGTTCAGGGATCAAGTTACCTATCGGGAAGGTACCTCATGTAAGGTAGCACCCCTCTAAGCCCGGAACTTGGTCTCTACTAATGAATTGGGTACATGGGAGCATATGGGTCAAAGATCAATCGATCACTCAAGCTAAACAGATGACTCAAATCACACTAACCTACTCAATATCTAACATGCATAAACACTCGACCAAACAAAACAATGGGTGCCTATGGTCCCCGATCAAAGCGCATAAGAGGTTAATCAACAAGCTCAAATGCACCCACGAACATCAAAGTCCAAACACCATGTATGCATAACAAATGCAAATACCAAAACTGCGTATTTGTTGTCCCACCCCAGCCATGTGCTCACGATATGGTTAGTTAATAAGTATAAGCACACAACATGCATCCATGATCAAATAACCAAAGTTTGCGATCAAAATGGAAGTGAATGGAAAATGAGGTGATTCAGATGTTTCTTTCTTTCCACACTCCCCAAATGACAATTCTTAAACCACAATCACCAATTCACAATCAAACTCACCTAACCCTAAGTGTCCTAACTCAAGAGCGGGTCCCCTCTAATTCAAGTTAGGCTCAGCTTTTAACCCCAAATATGGCCCACAAATGAAATAGTGCAAACGGGCTTGATCCTCAAGGGATTCGGGCTTCAAAAGTGCTAAAATAGGGGGGTTGCCCATAAGTTGTCTTGCACAACCAGTTGAACTGGTTCCCAACCATTTCAGCTGATTGAGAAAAACTCTGAAACTTTGTCAAAAAATTCCTCAAAGAGTAAGGAATCCAACAAAAAAAAAATGACGCTCAATTCTGAGCCCGGACAAGTGAGAACCAAGAATTGGAAACAATCGATGTGTTTCTATAGCAGGAAGCGATAGAACTTGTTGAGCTAGGTTCCTAGCAGGATTCAGCGATCGAAGAAAAATTCTAAAATTTCACTAGAATATTCTTTAATGAATAAGGAATCTAAAAAAATAAACAGTGCATGATTATGAGTCCGGATGAGTGAGAAATGACCTAAAAAATGCAAAGGACCCTAACTGATGTTCCTGAAAATAAAACCTAATGAGCAAGGGTGATCGATTCCTAGCAGATCGAGCCGGTTGAGAATAGTTTTCAAAAATTTTCAAAACATTCCTCAAAGAGTAAGGAATCCAACAAAACAAACAGTGTACAATTATAACTCTGAATGAGTGAGAGCTTACCCAACTTGATACCTAGTGCCTTAATTATTGTTCACGAAAACCAGACCTAATAAAGCGTTTACGTCAGGTTCCCAACCAGTTAGTGGTTGAGAGCGATTCTCAAAATTTTTTCAGATTCCTTACAATTGGGAATCAACAAAACCCTATTGAGTGTATAATTCGGAGCTGAAATGAGTGAGGCCGGTGAGCAATGCCTAGTACCCTAAGCGAAATTTATGAGCATCAAAGGCTAAGACAAGCGCAAAAGAAACGGGAGAAGCATACAACTTTCATACCTGTAGGATTCACGGCTATTTCCCCTTTGTCTTCCTTCTTTTCTACCTCTAAAACCAGGTATTCATTCTTGATTTGCGTTCAAACCCAACAGGTGTTCTTAAATCAAACAAAATTTATAACCTAACACCTCGTATTGATGTAGCACTTAGCTCTTGTAAATCTGATGGTTCACAGGATCGTCCACTGTGATGTATTTTCTTCATGTAAATGACTGACAGTGAAGTTTAAACTGGTGAATTCATTTTGGATTTTTTGGGTTGTTATAAAAAGAGTGGATTTTTGTGGTGAACGCTAAAAGTAAAATGAGTTAAAATGTAAAATAGAAATCCTTAAAGTGTTAGGTCATCGGGCTTAGGTTCCCAGGGCAAATGAGGGTTTCTCGGGGTCTTTTCCTCGCATTGGGGATAGTAACATATAGTTACTTCCCGAATTGAATATTGGTTTACCTATAAAACTTAACCTGATAACTATGCTTGAAAAATGGTATTCCTTTGAGCATTAATGGTCTCGAATGATAAAACATGTCTCCTTGACTCACGCTACAATAGCTCATAAATGATAACTAACAAACATCATGGATCTAGCAATAAGCATCCAATGAGCCACGAAAGCTTACGAAACCTTTGACCATTGAGGTGACTCGAAGGGATAAACATAGATTTTAAGGAAAACACATAAGTAATAGCCGGTGAATACGCATTGAAAACATGAGAAACAACCGTTTGCGTCGAGGTTCCTTTGCCATGCCCTTTACTTTAAGGAAGGAGGGGTTTAGCCGCCTCTCCTCTGAAGGTTGTCATCCTTAGGGTGTTTGGCTAGTGAGAAAATGAGAGAAAAAGGAAAAAATGACGGGAGCTTGTTCGACAAGCTTCCCAAAAATTCAATAATAAAACCAAAACTATCTTCTGAGTATTTGTTTGGGCCTTATATACCACGCAAAACAATGCAAATTACCAAAATGACAAAAGCAGTAAACTATTACAAGGATAAAAGCATGCGTGTTTTACACTGTCTTCTAGTTCTACAACTCACGAGAATTGATTGAGTCTCTTCATGCTCATTTGCATCACCCCATCTTGATATTTATAGCACATTGAAAACTACAAAACTCTTATAAAATTGATCGAAAGCGTGCTTAGGTCATGCGATGTCGACTAGGTCAATTTGGCTGATTACTACACAAAAAGTGCTCAAAACCTGGAGTGTTAAGAGCATGAAAAAACACTATTTGGGTAGTAAGAAACTCCCTCAAGACTTTAGGAAACCCCCTTCAAAATGAGAGAGACCACTCCCACCCGGATCTAGAGAATCGCTCCTCCTTTTCTTTTTCCTTTATTCTTCTTTTCCTTCTTTACCATTTTTTCCTCTTCCTTTTCCTTCATTTTCCTTCCTTTTCCCCCTCTTCCTTCTTTATGTTTTTTTGCTTGTATTCCTCCTTCATAAACATTTGAGCTCACTCCATTTTGCACACCTTTAGTCCCGGGAACCCCCCCAATCAGTCTCAGACTTCCCTAGCTCCATAAACACTCTTCTATTCACGAGGTTAGGAGCTGGCCACATTAACTCATTTTCTTAACAACCAATAATCCAAAATGGACTCAAGGTGGGTTTCAAGCAACCCACAAAATATTATCTTGGACCTAAACCATGCTATGGCGATAAGCTTATGGGCTAGAAACGAGTAGGATTTGGGCTCCAAACCACCAAAATAAGTGCTCCATACAAGTTAACTTGATGAATCGGATGCCAACTGGTCGATCTGGCTAAGAAAAATTTTGAAAATTTGATAGAATGTTCCTTTAAGAATAAATAATCCAACAGAAAAAAAAAACAGAGTGCGATTCCGAGTTCAGAAGAGGAAGATATGACCAAAACAAGCTCGGGTGCTCCGAATTGGAACTTGCTCCAATAATGAAATTTAATTGAAATCCATTAAACCGGTTGAGCTGGTTCTAAACCTGTCAATCCAGTTGATAAAAATTCTCAAATTTTGTCTGGAATTCCCTCGATAGTAGGGAATCCAACAAAAGAAATAGTGCATGATTTCGAGTTCAAATGAGGGAGATATGATCGAAACAAGCCTAAGTGTTCCGAATTCGAACATGTTTCAATGAATTCTGATTGAGTTAAAACCTCGGGAAATTGATTACTTCCTATGGCACGATGCTAATAATTACATAAGCACTCAATGTACCACATACAAGCCCACTAGAGGCTCGGAGACCGACTAAGCCTAAAAGGACCCTAATTGTGCCATATGAGAATGATGGGTGAGTGTGACACTCATAGGATAAATGCAAGTGTTGAGGGAAAAAATTGAGGGTCTACAAATATACTTTTTCTTGATGAAGTGAATGAACAGTGAATCGTGGGTGCGAGAAATTACCAAGCAATCTGAGTAAGAATGAACTCACAGTGAAGAACCCGGTACGACCAACAATTTTGTCCCCTTACCTAGTACCAAAGGCTAACGGAATTGAGTCGCCACGACTGAAGGACTAAGAGAAACCCGTGCATGATGCCTGGGAAGATGAGTAATCCGGACATGATGTCGGTGAAGATAGGGAAATATGGACAAGATGCTGAAAAAGATAATGAAATCTGGGCATGATGCCAGAGAACATGAAACAAAACGAATGGATCGAATCCGGGCGCGATGCAAGAACCCGAGCAGAAATGTTGGGATCAATATGGGCACGATCTTGGGAGAACTTCGAAAGTAAAGCGGAGGTCAATCCGGGCCGCGATCTTGGGAGAACCCGAAACAAAATGAAGGGATCGAATCCAGGCATGATGCTAGAGAACTCGAAACAAAACGAAGGGATCGAATCCGAGCACAATGTCGGAGAACCCGAAACAAAACAAAGGGATGAATCAAGCACGATGCGGAGAACCTGGCTCTAACATGAAGGATTGAATGCGGGCATGATGCGGAGAACTGAGGAAACAAAGCGAAGGGGATTGAGATCCGGGGCGCGGCGTCGGAGAACCCGAGGAAACAAAGCAGAGGGATCAAATTCGGGTGCGATCTTAGAAGAACTTCGAAACAAAATGAAGGAGATCAATGACTGATCATAGGATCGGAATCAGAGCAAAATCTTTGGAGAACCAGAAAACCAAAAGAAGGGATCAAATTTGGGCACTATCTTTGGAGAACCCAGAAACAAAGAGAAGGATCGAATTGAGACACGATGCTAGAGAACCGAAACAAGAAGGGATCAAATGCGAGCACGATGTTGGAGGCAGAAACAAAGAATTGATCGGAATGTGTCGAGGCTCAAGAGATAGGATATATGCCTCGGTCTAAGGCATCAATACCGTATCGAGAGACCATACTTGCACATAAAGTCAAAATCCTGAAACACGGAAATATTACAAACATTCATTTCCACAGGGGAAAGTCCGCCATAACAATCCATAACATCGATATCCACTAACAAGCATTAGGGTATGCATAATATGTATACCGAAACTCAAATATCTCGATAAAAACCCTGAAATACATCATTGAAAACCCAATCGTCTATGCGTGGAACCTTGAGGCAATGAATGGGGAATGCCTCGATCATGCATCCCTGGGTTAATGAATATCGTGAATATGATCCCTGGTCAGCTCTCAAAAGCGCTCTATTCTATGAAGAAGCCAAGTTGAATACAAGGCTTACTCAAACTCTAATGCCCAAAACAACTTTAGGCGAAACAAACTGACTGTGTACATGTGTAAGAGCCAAATCCATCATGTAAGGATGGGGGTATGCCTTAGTATGAACGTGTCAAAGCATCAAGCTAAGGCGTCATCAACGGTCCTAACTCTCTAGATCATTTGTATCTAATCATGGGCGTGAGGGAAGTAACTAAATGGAAAGGCAATATGTGACCCTCGATATTCCACACAAACGAGAGACATGTAAAGCATTACATGCTCAATCGGTAGATGGAACACATCCATTATAAAATCGTCAAAGCAAACACGAGGAGATCTCATGGCCTTAGGGGTGGTCTTGTGTCTCGAGACGATGTGTAGGCCCGGTCAGAAAGTGGGATGATGATGGGAAGACCTAAATGCCGGCTGACCGAGGCTGACTGTGTCCGCGTGCGAATGTCGGAGAATCACATGTGAGCAAGCGACTGAGCCAACACATAAGTGAACAATGCCAACGGGTGATGTACGCAAAAGACATGTCGTTCATGAAGCGAGCTGACGATCGATGAGGATAGAGAAGAAAATGAAAAGGGATGCTTGAAGAAAGTAGGGAAATAAGATTGGGATACAATTGTAGCAATGAGTATTGATGACCAAGCCTCATCCAGGAGTATGCGAATCAGGCAAGTCACCCATAAGATGGGGTGGTGATGTCTAAGATAGACCCTAAGGGACCTAGTCTTGAAACCCAAACCTCCTCTCAATGTCTCCACGGATCCATGGAAAAGGATCATACAATGCTCTCACCCGCCTTCGGAAAGAAAAATAAGTCCCTCGATCAAAAGCGACCAACGATAGTCGAGCCATATCTGGCGATAAGAACCATGCCTAATCCCCGAATACCAATGAGAGCGAATGTCGAATGAGGCGTAACTTTTTTGGCACCAAACAACCAACAAAATAAGGTAAGACCTGCCTGTACTAATCTAAACAATTAACCTCAAATCAAGAACGAATGGTCCCCCTCGGCCCAAGACTCTGGATTAAACCTTAAGGGGTGGAGCAGGTGTGACCGGCCCTAATCTATAGCTCAGGGACATGAAACGTGTCATGTCACCCCACAAAGAAAAATAAAGTGAAAAGAAACAAGATGATGACGAAACTCAAAGGCAAACGAGAGTGAGGAATGCAAAAATGGAGAAGAAAAGAAGCAAGTAATAATAATGCGAAAAGAACAAACAAAGAATGACACAATGCTCACAGATCCAATTAATAAATACAAAGCGCACAAGGGCAGGCCCCCAACCTAGGTCAGAAAAGGTATGCAAGGCTGAATGAAAAAAAATGCCATAATAAACCATGTGAGGCTCAAAGGACTAGTAATAGGATATATCAATGTATGGGTGTGAAATAGGGAATATGGCTACTCAAAGTGATGGCCACCTATACTCTGACCATGATCTCACACATAAAATTTCTTTAGCTGATCCATGTTAACTGGCTCCCTCTCAGGTCAAATCTCTAATAAAATACGGCCCACTCCAAGTTGGTCTAAACTTGCCTTTAGGGTCGCTGATCAATCCCCTAAGGACTTTTAAGACTAGGTCGCCTTTTTGAAGCTTCCTAGGCTTGACCATTTTTCTGAATGTAGGGGTCATCTTCCTCTGATAGGCCTGAACATGATTTCCTGCCCTCAATCTCCTCTCATCCAAAAGGCTATGCTGATCATAATGAGACTAGGCTCACTCGGCCTCGAATATCTGCTACTGCAATTACTACTCTCGAAATCCATCTCGATCTCTTGGGCGCTAATAGGCGGCGTGATGTGTAAAATGTATGCGCCTATTGCACAAGTGCACGTGTCATTATCAAGTAATATAGTGTCCCTAAGTACGGATATCGATCACGAGGAGAAGTGCGTTGACTACGAAATTGTTCTTATAATATTATACGGACTTAAGCTTTGAATTTTACATCTAGCGCGTGTGTGATTAAAAATAAAGCTAAATTAACTTGTAGAATTACTAAGCTATGGAGACTAGGGATTAGTCTCCCCTGCCACTTTTGATGGATTATTACCTATAAAGATTACTACTCACTCTATTAATGACTTCTCGATGTGGGGTGATCGTGCCTCACGAGATACCACTATCTCGAGGAGTATATCATATCTATGTGGGGTTGGGTGCATCATTGCCCACATTGATACTTGAAGCAGCTTAAATGTTCAGAGCCCTATTTTTCATAGGTTAACCGATTTGGCCGGTCGCTCTATTTAGATCCACAGGGAGTCCTTATCTCTTGATCTTGGATGCAGCGGGATCATGCCCAATGTGATTACCATGTATTTAAATGGACTATAGAGTAGATGTCACGAATCATAAATAAACTGAATAATATATGTTTAAACCTTAATCCCTTCAATTGTGACAGGGTTCAACAAAAACCCTAAATAGAAATCTAGATTATGTTGGATCGGAATATATATATAAATTTATAAATCATGATAGTTTATCGAGAAAGAAGAAATGCAAAATAGTGTCTTTTTTGATGATGCAGTCGCTCTTTGCTCTGCTTTACCGCGCTCCGATCCGCACGTTCTTCGATGCCACTGAGAGTGGGTTTCATTGCTTTTATGATTCGGCGAAATACGCAATGATGTCGCGGCGTTATAGCATTAGCGGTTGGGTCCCTTGTTGACTTTCTATGTTGACGGGCGTTGCTGACGTTGCGGCGTTGCGACATCCGGCGTTAGGCGTCGCAAAGTTGGCATGTCACGGCGTTCTTTGCTAGTTTTCTCTCTTTAACACTGACTCCAAATTGCAAAAACCACCCTCTTGCTTTCGCGATTCACAAAAAACTCAATCGAGATCTTGGAGGCTACCATGCGCTTATTTAAATGTAAAATCAACTAAAAACGCCAAGCGGGCCTTGGTATAATATGAGTGTTTTAGGACTCACATCTTACCCCTAAACTTAGCCTCTTGCTTGTCCACTAGCGAAAGCGGAAGGCTCAAACTTAATACCACAGAAACCTAACACACTAAACTCGCCATGATTATGATGCCTGCTTTGCTAGAAGAAGGATCAAAATGGACCGACTTACAAATCTTGCCTTTTCACTCGAATTTTCGGAGGATTATAAGGATGTTAAAGCTTTTGAAGGAACTCCAGATTGAACATGATTCGGTTAATAGTGACTCGACATCCTAAATCTTCAATAGCCATTCCCAGGCCTATGTGCATTTGTTGATACATGATGCACAGCGTACAACTTCGGTTTGATACCCCGAGCTTGAATTCAAGCCACCTATTTGGAATAGTCTAACTACGGAAGGATAAGAAGCACCATTTGTATTCATAACATACCACTCTGAAAGAAAAACCTTGGGTAAGTAAGTTTATGTTAGTGGTCTGTGAGAGTTTGTTGGTAGCTCCCACCGGAGTTGATTAAAGGGCAGGCATTTAGTTCCCCTCGGAGCTTCACCGAGACACTCAACTAAACCCTAAGGAGACTCCCAAACCCAATGGGAAACTTCCATCCTCTTGTCTCATGTAATGGGCGGTGAAGTTAATGACTCCGGCCAGCTCCGGAAGGGCGTGGGCTTTGAAAGGCCTTGGTGTGCTGGGATTCGATTAGAAGATCCGGCTTTTTTTTTTTTTTTTTTTTTTTTTTTTAAGTTTTTAGTATATTTGGGGCTCGAAGGAAATACTCTTTTTTCTATGGTGTCTCATCACTTTAGTGTTTAGAAGCCCCCACGGTTTGTTGGATCTTAGTAAGCCAGGTTCGGAGCCTAGGCATACCCTAGCGATCATTTGTGTGTGGATGCAATAGGCTAGATGAGAATTGGTTTCTTGAATATCCTAGAGGTGATTCACTCACATCTCCTGCCTATCCCGACATGAAATTCAGAGCATCCTAACGACCTACAGTTCTCTGGATTTATACTATGTTTTCTAAAAGATTTTGAAGTGGTCCATAGGGATCCTTGAATAGCATCACGCGCATAACTACCAAAACAATCCTACAACCTAAACAAACCAAAATTGGGAACTCCCAGTGACTGAAACAAAAAAAAAAAAACTACGAATAGACATTTAACAGCTGACACTACGATAATCATCACACAAACCCTAAACAAGACACATGTAATCAAGCACACGACTCAACATACTAAAAGCGCAACACGAAAAAACAAAACCTGAATATAACTTGAAAAACTAGCAAACGACAACTAAAACAACCCGACATCACGAGCCCGATCACTTACCTTTGAACTAAGTGTGGCATTTGTCTAATGTCTATGAAAGAACAAGAGAGGGTGTAGGAACTTCCCTGGTGATCGACCAGATCATTGCGGTGGTGGCGACGGTGGCTGGAGAAGGGTGAGAATCTAGGTAAGGCTGGTCGCGTAGGGATTTGTTGATTAATGGAGGATGGTTGCACAGTTGGTACAGGACGTGCTGGTATGTTATTGGCAACTCGAGAGGGCCTCATATCTGGCGATTAGGACTCGTGCTCACGGGTCTCATCCCGGTAGGCCTCGGCGAGCGGTGAGGTCGGCCAGAGTCCTCGAGGATAGTGGAAGGACCCGTCGAATCGCCATATCACGGGACCGGTTGTGGTGGTGATTGGATGGGAAGAGGTGTGGCGGAGGATGGGGAAGAGGCCTATCCGGCGTCACCTGAGGTCGTAGGAGACGAAGCGAGGCTGATAATCTCGAAGCTCATCCTTGCCAGGGGTTCATTGCACCAAAGTCATACATCGCTTAGGCGTGAATTTTGGAGCTTGTCGCTTGACCATAATGGCCTTAATCGGGTGTATCCACGCCTCATTGTCTTCTAAGGGCACCCCGGCTTGCTTCGCATCTTGGTTATGGAGGATGGCATCCTCTATAACCTGTCCTACATCAAAGGGATGTCCTGGAGGATGGCATAATTAAGTAGGGCACGTTTGGCCGTCACTTCACACACATTCGTCGTCGAAATGAGACGCGATGTGATGAAGTGATGCCAGACCTTGGGGATGTAGGCCAAATGTTTGGCCTGGAAGTGCACCGCATGCCCTTCACTATTAAGCTTCCATTGACCCTTCCCGTTGGTCAATACCTTAATGACTTCAGAGTAATCGGACTACATGGAGCATCAAAGTCCCCGGAGGAGCTTAGGTCGAGTTGTAATATTGGTTGATAGACTTCGCGCTGAAGTCTACCAACACCTCGCGTAACCAAACCTTTTTCAAAACATGGGAGGCGAGATTGGCGTAAAATTCTCGTACCACACTCATGGCAGTGGGGTAAGGAGGTTGACATAGTGCTCGCCATCCCTTATCCGCAATTGTTTTGCAGAAGAAGTCCTCGGGGTGGTGAAGCCCACTTTTCTCCTTAATGAGCATGAGCCCACGGTTTGGAAATGAGGCTGAACTTCTCGGTCGCACTCTCATTGGTGAACTTGTCATGTGGTCATGGAATGCGCGGGCTCTTCACTGGCCACGCCCTCGCCTATGCGGTCTGTCTTTTCTTGGCTTACTGGAATCATTACAATAGATCTGCAGACCTACAATCACGGGGTAAGCGAGTGGGACCCGAATTAGTAAATTAAACCACTGACGACTCATTGGGGAAATTGAGCAAACACCTAGTGCACAATGGGACCGAGGGTTGCAGGATGCTACCAAAGGACTTCCACTAGCTCTAAACAGTCCTAAGGTCCCTTCTTAACTCTACCCAAACGCAAAGAGCAAGAAAGAACGGCTCCGACGGAAGGAATCTGAGCCTTTGTGGACTCGTAAGGATCTTGGATCAGGGCACCAAACCAGGTATAGGCGCAGGGCCATGGGAGGTTCCTAGGGCTGGTTGGGACAAATGGAGAGGGGCGTGCTAGGAATGGCAGGAGCGAAAGGATTTGGGAGCTCAAACGTAGGGTTTTCGTGGGGAAGAAGACTGAAGGGTTCTGGACGCCAAAATAGAACAGCGTCCACGGCGTTCGGAGCTCAGCGTCGCGATGTTCAGGAGTTTATGAGCCAGCGTCGGCGTTGGGACTAACGTCGCGGCGTTCGGAAGGAGTGAAATCGCGCGTCGCTAGCGTTGGGATCTAATGTCGTGACATGCTAGGGAGTCTATAAATCAGCGTCATTGATGTTCAAAATCGGCGTTGCGGCGTTCCATAAGTGGTGTCGTGGCGTCGCCGCGTTGGGGCCAACGTAGCGGCGTTCAGTGGCCAATGGGGATAACCAGCGTCCGCGACGATGAGATCCAACGTTGCGACGTGACAGAGGCTTGATTTTTTTGGATTCAATCAACGTCGCGACGTTGGGATCTAATGTCGCGATGTGACAGAGAAGGTCAAATTGACAAATTTTCAAAAAATTTCTAAGTTTTTAGAAAACCCCCTGAATGAAGTCGACCCCTTCGCGCCACGAAATGATCTTCCTGAGCTATCTCCCAGCTTCCATTGCTCTCTCGGGTCCACGAAAATAAACAATCCAAAATAAATGCTGGGTACGGAAGGGGCGTAAAAATATGCTAAAAACTAAAAACACGCAAAGTTAGGCCTACGGAAAGAAAGATTTCAAAAAGCTTGGGTTGCCTCCCAAGTAGCGATTTGTTTAATGTCGTTAGCTCGACTTCCCTGCATCTCAAGAATGTATTTCTAAAGACTGGGAGCGCTGACACATCTCCACTCCATGGTGCTCTACTACATTGCTCAAGGCGGATGAAATGTTCTGTCTTCCATGCCTTTAACTCTCTTGGTGTCTTTCTGTGTAGCAATAGGCTTATCCCAACAGTTTACCGAGTCGCCTTGTAAGATTTCCTTGGGGTGAAGGTCCGAGATATCTTCGTTAGGATCATCATCTGGATGCTTCATAGGCTGGAATACATGGAACGTGACCTCATCTCCTTGGACTCTCAATTTAAGCTCACCTTCTTGCACATTGATTTGAGCCTTTCCCGTGGCCAAGAAGGGTTTACCAAGTATGATGGGAACTGTATCATCTTCCTCTATGTCCAAGATGACAAAGTCTGCTGGAAGGATGAATTTACCCACTTTTACTAGGACATTTTCAATCATACCCCGAGGGTGTCAGTAGGACCCACACCAATTTCAACCGATTGTGGTCAATTTGGTTCCCTAACTCACCCTTTAAACACGAGTGGCATCAAATTGATGCTTGCTCCCAAGTCACAAAGGGCTTTTCCCGATACTCGGGTTCCTATGGAGAATGGTATAGCAAAGCGCACCATCTGCTTTGGGAAGCTTTTTTCGCAGGATTGCGTTGCATTCTTCTTAAGGTGATGGTCCCATATTCTCCCAATTTCTTCTTACTTGCCAATATCTTTTTCTATGAACTTCACGAGCTCGGGCACATTCTCTAATGCATCCATAAAAGGCATGAGTGACATGTAGTTTCTAATATATCAAGAAACTGGGAACTCCGCTTCTAATCTACCCTTCTTCAACTGCTGAGGATACGGAATTGGTATGGTGGGTTCATATGCTCTTGCCTGTTTCTCGGTCTCTTTCTGTACTCTATTATCATTGACCGTCTCATCTCTAGGGCCGCCTCCCAGATCCGATCTTTCTCACATCTCCGATCTTCTATTTACTTTCCGCTTCTTCTACCACCTGTTGTTGCCCCGGTATTTCCAACTCTCTCCCACTCCTTAGGGTGATAGCCTTGCAGTACTCTTTCCCCTCTTCTCTTGGGCTTGCCTCTGAAATGATTGGAAAAAGAAACTACACCGGCTTCCATCAACAGATCAATATTCGCCCATTCGCACTCTAAGTTTCAACTCACGCTTGATCGTCTAACCGGGTGGCCCTGGCTTTGCAAATTCGCCTTTGTCTCATTCATATAAGCGGTATGCGAGGTGAGAATTTGCGCAAGGGCTTGTTCTAAGTCCATTTTTTTCTTGGGAGGTGGTTCGCTACTGGGTAAGGGTATGTTGTTCCTGACTGCTCCTCCATCCATAACTCGATCGCTCGGGTTACTACGCCACCGCTGGTCTTGATTTTGGTTCTACAATTGTTGTTATATCGACTCCTTTGGCTGTGGTCGATTCTAATTAAAACCTCGACACATACCGGGCATGCTCCACCGCTTGTTGTCCCGACCGATATCTCTATAATCGCTGTGTCAGTCTCCTCCACATAATTCACATAACTCCCACGGGTCGTCCGAATGGCATTCGCTGCACTCGGTCGCCTGCAGCCGCTTAGTGTCGCGCGACATGAGTTACCGATTGCCGAACCTTGTTATTCAGGCCGCCACGTACCCTTCATTGGTGTAATCCTATCTCTAGGCCACTCCATTGGTATTGGGTGAAGCAAAGATCCTCCGTGGATTTCAGCTCGGGTCCGTAGGTCTTCTTCATTAACGTACCTCCTGCCGAGGCATCAATCACTATTCTAGTCGCATTCCTCATACCATTATAGAAAGTATGGATCAGATCCATCTGGTCACCTGTGGTGTGGGTACTCGACAATTTATGAAATCTATCCCATGCCTCGCTAAGCTCTCTCTAAATGTCCAATGACATCTCAGACTAATCGTGCAATTTTCCTAGGCAGGAAGAACTTTGTCAGCAACTTCTACACTAGGTCGTTCCATGAAGTAATAGAATTTGGTGGCTGACTTATCAACCAGTGCTTAGCTCTATCACCTAGTGAGCTGAACAATCTCGGGCCCGAGTGCCTCTTCGCTACACCATTATACTGATCGTCACAAACTTCGATGAAGTTGGTCAAGTGCATATTCAGATTCTCATTTGGCAATCCGTGGAACAGGATGTTCTGAAGCATCTGTAAAGTCACTGACTTCAGCTCAAAGTTGTTTGCTTGAATAGGTGGTCTTCTTGATAGTCAGTCTCCAACAACCGTAGTGGAGGGCAAACTCTTTAGCAACATGAATGATCATCCGGGCCGTATAAACAAATTTCAGGCACCGATTCCTACCATTATTCCCATTGTGACCCCCTTGTGGTTCGTTTTACTCTTGACCATGATCTTGCTCTACATTGTTTTGCATGATTGCTAGATTGATATTTTGTGCTTCTTTGTTTCAAGGTAAACTGGTAAGGTTATTTCCGCTTCTGTGATCAAACTGATGTGGGCTCAACCCGACCTCTGGGCCGCATACACACACAAGAACCTTAACCCGCAATCACACACAAAACGTAGAAAAAAACACCAAAATTACAAGCACTTGTAAAAGCAAAATAAAATAAAAAAGGAAAATTCCAAGAGTAATATATAATTGCATCTTTCCCAATATCAACACTAAAACTTATTCAAGAACGCTCAAAACTTGATAGGCCGAAAGCATGATGTGTACGGATATTGATCCATGGGGAGAAGTGTGTTGACTATTGAAATTGTTCTTATAATATTATTTGGACTTAAACTCTGAATTTCTATCTAACTAATGTGTGTGATTAAAAATAAAGCTAAATTAATCTTAGAATTATTCTCGCGTAAAGACTAGGGATTTGTCTCCCCCTACCACTTTTGATGAATTATTACCTATAGGAATTACTACTCACTCTGTTAATGACTTATCGATGACGGGGTGATCGTGCCTACGAGATACTCTCTCTCGAGGTATATGCCTATCTCGCCAGTAGGGTTAGGTGCATCTCTGCCCCAACCCAATACTTCGAAACGCTTAAATGTTCAAACCTTAATTGCCACACTCGGAATCGGGATATCTCTTTTTACCAATTCAATCGAGGGTCGCTCTATTAAGATCCTTGGGAGTCCTTATCTCTCGATCTCGGATACCCAGCAGGATCATGCCAATGTTGGCTAGACATTACCATGTATTTAAATCACAGATATAGAGCAGATCAATGCGAATTATAACTAAACTGAATAATATATGTTTAAACCTTAATCCATTCAATTGTGTCAGGGTTCAATAAAAACGCTAGATAGAAATCTAGAACATGTTGGATCAGAATATATACATTAATTTATAAATCATCAGTAGTTTATTAGAAAAGAAGAAATACAAAAACAATGTCTTTTACAAATGATCCGCAGTCACTACTACCGCTTCCGCACCCAAATCCGCACGCTCGATACTCGAAATTAGGTTTCCATTGTTTTTATGATTCTATGCGTAAATTGCGATGACGCCGCGATGTCAGTCACGAGCCACCAGGGCGCGGCGACGTCATTTCCACGTGGAACGTCGCGACGCTGGGCACATCGCGACGCTGAGCGCTTTCTCCTACTTCTTCTTTCTCAGCTCCAAATCGCCAAACCACCCTCTTCACCTACACCACAAAAACCTTAAATCAGATCTCGCTACTACGCTTATTTAAATGTAAAATCAACTAAAAACATAAAGTGGATGCGATTATAATATGAGTGTTTTAGGCACTCATCACAAGCACTGCCTCCATACCATACACCAAAGAATACAGGTAGCTCCAGTAGAGGTATGAAAAGATGTATGATAAGCCCATAACGTGAAAGGGAGCTTCTCTTACCAATCCCGAGAAGTCTCAACCGTCTTTCTCAAAATCCTCTTGATATTCTTATTCGTGTGGACTCCTTAATTCGCTCCCATTAGTCCGCGGCCTCGTTTGCGGACGATCTCGTGATGGCCGAATGCCATACTTGAATCAACGGTCCACTTTCGCCCTCGAAATGCACCTCATCGTAAGTAAGCTCGTGAGGGACCCCATATCGACAGATAATGTGCGATCTGATAAATTTTGCCACCCTGGCCTTTGTTAATCTAGCATAGGAAACAACTTCCACCCACTTGGTGAAATAGTTAATGGCAACTAAAATGTATTCATGCCCATTGGAAGACTTGGGCAAGATCTTCCCAATAATATCAATACCCCATACCGAAACGGCCATGTGGATGTGGAGTGCATGCAACTCAAAGGTAGCACGTGTATTAAGTCTCGTGGTATCTTACAATCTTGACATCTTCTCAGACAACCGGTAACACCTTGTCTCCCATGGTCAACCAAAAGTAACCAATCCTCATGATCTTACGCGTTAGTATATGACCTCCCACTTGTGGGCCACAGACTCCTACATGAACCTCTCTCATCACTCGATCTGTAGAGGCACGGTCTAGATATATTAACAACATGCCATCGAGTGATCTTCTATACAGTGCATCCCCACAAACAACAAATATGGCGGCCAAATGTCTCAATGCTCTTCTATCCTTGGCCGAGGCTAACTCTGGGTAAGCATCGTATGATCGAAACTGGTAAATATCGTGGTACCAAGGTAGCTCATCTTGATCCTCAATATCTCTAATCAAGCAATAGTAAGTTGGTGTAGACCTAGTCTCGATCAACAATGGTCGCACAGTCACTCCCATAAAAATCTCAATTACAGGAACCAAGGTGGCTAACGCATTAACAAACTGATTCTCTGCTCTGGGCAGATGTATATATCTCAACTCATCAAACCTATCAACCAAAAAATCCAAGTAAGCATGGTAGGGCTTCAAATTTTCCTCATCTGAGTCCTCTTAAATACTCCCGAGTTTGCTTGGACAACCAAGTTGGAATCCCGTGGATCTCCAACTGCCTAACTCCAAGATCAAGTGCGCTCTAGGCTTCAGAATGCAAGCCCCCGTACTCCGGGGCACTATATTATCTCGGCCAACCGATGATGATTAGAGAATGTCAACCAGTAGACTGATCTGGGAATATAATCACCCTGAGGTGATATCAATAGGTGACGGGCTCGATATAGATGTGTAAATTAGTATAAAACGTAGGCTCGTACGCGCAAGTATACTCGTCGATTTTACGTAATATAGTGGCTAGTCAAGTGTCATTCCCACTAAGAGAAGTGTGTTGAGTACTAGAATCGGCTCTAGAGTATTATTTGGATCTCAAACTTTAGTGAATTACTGCTAATATAATGACACTTTGATCCTAAACGAGTTGTTAGTTCAATTAACGAAGACTAGGGTTTTGCCTTCCCTTGCCACATTCAATGGATTATCATTTATGTAAAATCTGTTATTTAGTATATTAACAGATGTACGCTAGCGAGTTGATCGTGCCTACGAGATATCCTCTCTCCAGGTATATTCGCCTATCTCACTAGTAGGGTTGATCTTTTTTTGCTTCAACCCTCGACTTCGAGACGCTTAAATGGTTAAACCCTAATCGCCACATTCGGAACCGGGAGATCTCTACTCTCTGATTGACCAAGTGTCACTCTACCCAGATCCCCGGGAACCTTTATCTCTCGATCTTAGATTCCTAACAAAAGCAAGTTGGTGTTGGCCAAACACCACCATGTAGGTAATTAATAGGAAATAGAGCAAGTCGATATCACATCTATAGATATAATGAGTAAATTGAATTAAAAACTAATCCATATGAATATAACAAGAGTATAACAAAGCCCTAGAAATAAAGTGAGAACATCATTTTGATCATTACAATCATTTGGTTTTAATCAATAGGAGTTCGAGAAAGAAAATACAAGTACAAGGATTACACGATCTCTCGAATCTTCCTGTGTCGCCTCCCATTCTCGCACTCGCTCCGCACCCTCGCTCTTTTGTTATATCTAAAAAATTCCCGTGGGGTGAGTCCTAGAAACGTTGCCATTGGAACATCGCGACATTGGCTGATGTAGGCCACATGTCATACGACCTCAACGTCATGACCTTGGGACGTCGCGACATTGAGGTTGAGCTCTGCTCAAATCTCCTTCTTCAAATCTCCACACAGCTTCCAAATGCCACCGTTTTCACCCGGGAATGTACAAAAGCCTGATGCACCGCAAATTATATATAATATATAATCCACTTATTACTAGATGAAATAAACCGAAAATGTGATCAAACACGGGTATATGATAAGTGTTTTGGGCACTCATCACACCCCCAAACTTAGCTTCTTACTTGTCCCCAAACAAGAAACAAACTCATAACACTATTACGCATGAAAATTTGACACACCAAAACGCCTACGACATGAGTGTGATATACACAACACCAACACGGAGAGTCAAAATGAACCAAATCTGCAAACCGAGCCTTCCTTTATCGTCTGAAAACTCGGATCCCGAAAGTTTTGCAACTTTCTAAGGAACATAGCTACAAGGCCTGTTAACTACAACTCAACCTCCCATCGCTCTCAATGACCTTTCCCAAAGTCTATGTGTAATTGTCATGATCTCCAACATATACCTCGGTTACAATACCCTCAAACTTGAAGTCCACTCACCCATTTGAAAGAATCTAACCATAGAAGGATAAGAACACACCCCTTTTTATTTACATACTACCTAAGCGTGAAAGAACTGTAATACCCCAAATTATACCATAACAGTTTATAACATGTTTTGGGTATAATAAAAGTAAATATATATTTTTCCGAAATAAAATAATGCTAAAAATAAAATAAGAAAAACGAATTACAAGAGTTAAAAGGTAAATTAGTAATTTACCAACTAGATCTAAGGGTCATAATCTATGAAGATTATATAATAAAGTGGAAAATTAGATAAGTTGACTTAAATAATAGAGTCGAGGGACCAAATTGCAAAAGCTAAAAACAGCAAAGTGATAAGACCAAACAAGCCTTAAGAAAACTCATTTCGCTTGAATGGTAAGTTTTCTACAGTGCCAAGGTACGGAATACTAGTATGAAAAAAGTGCATGGAATGGTATGGAATGGTATGGAATTGATATTTATAAGTGTTGTTAGTTGGTAAAAGATGAGTTTTATGGTTTATTTTGAATTTTGGTTGAGTTGGGTTTGGTTTGGAAGGAAATTTCTAAGTGAAATGGCCACCCGCCATTTCGCAGATTCAAATTTCGGGACACCCCTACGCCAGCGTAGGAGTGCACTGCAGCAGTGGAGCTCCGCTCAGCCAGGTCCCACGCCAGCAAACCCGAGTCTAAGTTTTCCGACTTTCCTGTCTCGCCTGGGGGGTGTGGCCAATGCTCCGCCTAAGCCGCATCAAGGCTAGTCCCGTTTTTGGTTCCTATCTTCCGTTAATTCTAACAATCTTCCATCGGGACTAATGAGGATCCCAATGAGTGAATGAAAGGTTCAGACAAGTATAAAAATTACGTGAAAATGTTTCAGCAGCTCTGCCGCCGGCTAAGCGAGCACATTGTTTCACTCATTTGCTGAATGTTATTTAAACGTAGCTACATTCTCTGCTGGCTGGGATGACTTATTAAATGATAATTCGTGACACCCATACATATGGATCAATTAATGTCCAAATAATGCATGGGCAAATATATACAAATGTCTAAATGATTCATGGGTAAATATGCATGTGGAAATGATAAGAAAATATCGCGATATGATTACCGTGATAACAATAGTTGGCTCTGTGGATACGGGATATATACATTGTAAAATGAAATAAAAGAAACGATTGTCTACTTAGAACCTAGTAAAGAGATAGATGGGCATGCCTGTGAGAAAAGACTCCAAAGATTACTAATCACCGGGCCTCGTTTGGGTCATTACGCCGACCTTTATAAATGGTCATCGCTTCATACAACGATAATAACGCCCGCGCCCTTATGGGATGGTCATCATTCGCATAACGATAATAATACCATGACCCTTTATAGATTGCTAAATTCTCAGATAACGATAACAAATACTTCGCTCTTATATAGACGCTTTCTTTCTTCATTGTCTCGTATTAATGATAATGTGCCAAAGACCTTCTGGCCTTATAGTTCATTGTATCGTACAATGATTATAGCACCTTTGGGTCCTTATAGTTTTCCGTATCCACTTCTAAGGTATTTGCAGGCATGAAACATAAGATAAATGACAAGAATATGCAAATGACATGACATGATATGAGAAACATAGTATCATAGCGATGATACGTATACAAAGGATAAGTACAAGAAGCAAAATGTAAATGAAAATGATATGGAATGAAAAACATGATAAGACTAAGGACGAAATATTTCCGCTTTGGGCTGATATATCCAGAATCGATTTTACTTGATATATCGGATATATCTGAGATATATCGTGGATATTTTTACTACGAATATCGATATATCAGAAATTAATAAAAATACTTTTTAAATTGATGGAAACATTATATAAAAGTGTAAAATGATGACAATAATGAAATACGGACATTGATATTACATCACATGGTCTTTCACCACCAAAATGAAGAAGATCGATGTGGCTCCATTGCAACATTTGATGAAGGGATCCCATCTCGTGAAGACACAATAGTCATACCAAGCAAGACATGGTGTTCCGATAATATCGTGGGCAGGCATCGAATACGCCACGCGAGCAACGCCTTCACTGCACCCACAACCTCTCCATGGACGGGAAATCGGGGTTCACCCACATGTTCGCTTGAAATCTCGCTGTTGCATTTGATATGGAATGTTGAATGGCATTTGTTCAAGATGAGGATAATTTATATCATTCCATATTCTTCATCAATGGAAGTCAAGGATTTGAAGAAGGCTGACCATAAGTCATTGTGTGAGGAGGAAAATGTTACCGCCATTGGATGAATCATCAGACAGTGCCAATGCTCATAGATTCAAACTACCGACAATGAATCTCTCATTGTGATGTGCCATCCTTCGCTCGGTCGACCCCATATGGCTTCCAATGGCTCCAATACCGCACTACCTCTCCTAGACCCGTGGTCTTCATCTTGTGTAGCATGTGTGAAATCATCTTCACCAGTGAATGGACTCAATGGATATTGACTTTATTTGTCGATCCGCAATATCTCCACCATCATTTCCAGTATCACTACCATCATTGGTCCCCTCTCCTCTTGAGCCATCATTGCCCTGTAGTTGAAGCACCGCAAAATCCAGTCTACTACTATGTTCAGTAATTTGAATCAAACGAGGTCGGTGAACCCATCAGCTAGCCGAACCGAGCCCTCATGTCTCGACCGAAACTTTCACTATTAAATTTTCAAATAAAACACCTGGCCAACATCAACACCACCTTTCCTCGAACATGCTATGAGAATTCGTGGATCAGATTTGTCTTCATCATCCAAATGGAGAGGTCTAACCCATCGGGAACAATTGATTATCCCTCTTCTTCACCAAACTCTACTAAAATGTCGAAAGTAAATCAAGGTAATTCTTTCAGCAACTTTATCTCGACTCTCGCCAGATATCACGTGATCTTTAGTTTCATGTTATAGTAACAAAACTACCTGTTGGAGCTTAGGGTAAAACAAGCCGATTTCTTTGTTTTGTAATGTATTAGAGCGAACGCGCTCCAATTCTCTCACAAGAAGACGCATTGGGGCAAGAACTTTAATGGCCAAATTCCTCAATGTGGGAGTGTGGTTCATACATGAACTACCATTCACCAGAATAAAATAAGTAACATTCAAAATCTAATAATAACATGAAAATAGGGCTTTATTTTTAATGTTTTAATGAGAAAGAACACTAACCAGAACCATTAACTTTCGAGGCTATCAGCCGTCTATCACCGAATCCTCTCTTCATCTCAACATTACAAGTCGTGGAATTGAAAATATACATGTCTAATCGCAAAGTGTAAGTTTAACCACGAATTCGGAACCGCTTAATTAGATTTGTAACCAAGTGATGTACCTCATTTCCAAAATTACCACCGCCCGGGAGAAGAGGCGATAATCTCTACAATACTTCGTGAATGTACTGGAGTAACTCAGTGGTCACTACTAACTCCGTGTCTATATCAAAACTCGATTCAAATAATATGTCGCGAAAAGTGATTTAGAATTAGTATGTCATAAGAGGAAAATAATATACATTAAGTGTGATTAAGATATCGCTTAGTTACCTGCTGCATGGAAGAGGATGCTCAGCCGTCATCCCCAACGATCCGCGATGATCGCTTTCGACCTAATTCCGCGTACGTCGATGTAAATTTTGCCCATTACCCGAATCAACTCATACAATAAATGGGCGCGGTCAGGACGACTTCGTAATCAACAATGCGAAGAACCTGATAGTGGCTCATATATTGATACTAGCTTAGAGACCTTCTCCCAATACGTATGATCAAACATGAGCACTTCAACATCATGTCCAATGGTCGATCGACCAAGTCATGAGAAGCCCATTCATCACTGATAAAGATCTTTCTTCAAATCACCCCCTCTTTTAGAAGACTTCTAGTATGGCTGTAATTTGTTGCAAATCTTGTTGCCCCGACGCACAACATTCCACCATAGACCTTCTCACTTCTCGCAAGCAACCAACCATGATTGTATGAAGTCGTGATTTGCGTGTATCGTAATTAATTCAAACGGTAGCTTTTTTTCCAATGTCTTCCAACATCAAGTCAATGCAATGTGCTGCACATGTAATCCGATATAAATTGTACTTCTTCATTAGCAACTTCCCCGCCTTCACAAATGCTAATCCATTGTCTCAGAATAATTGCACAACATTTGTTTCACTCTACTTCCTCGATCACGCCCTTCAACAAAAACCATAAATGTATTTCATTTGTCCTTTTTTATCTTGCTCATGCATCAACCACTCGAGGAATATTGAAGCTTCTTTCGAATATACTATGAAATTAATAATGCCTGCAATTTCAGGCCCGGTCCATCCATCGTACATAATCGTGATACCCATGTCTTCCATTTTTCCCTTTCGATGTTCACATAATCTTCCATGTCTCTTATACTCCATATCCAAGTATTTGTTTGATTTCATATGGAGATGGTGGCTCTATTCCCATGCCTACAAGTAGAATTCACTGAAATTAATTATCTAGTTTTCAATTATAATATAAGATAATAATTTATTGTGAACCTAGTGCGATTATCACATACCAAATTTTGTTGTGCACCAAAATCATGTTCTGAAGTGGTGAGAGTCTCTGCTTGCGGAGGCTAACACTCTCATATATATAAAGAATTTGCTGGATTACCACTCCATCGTTTCTTTGATTTGAATCCACCTTTGGAAAAGATTTTTAATGTTCTTTGTCTTGTCGAAGACTTGTATAATGATGGGAGCAAGCTGGGTGGTAATGGATCCGATTGTCTCACACTTTGAGATCTTTTGCATGCTACTGTTGGATTAGCTCTGCTGCGGTTGTGAAGGCTCACCCGTTGCAATATCTCACTTAGTTATCGGCGAAATTCATGATAAAAAAAAATTTATTTTAATTCTAAACATTTACCCATTTTTCTTTGCCTCTCATAAATCCTTCTTCGTTGTCTGCTCCATTCAAGAGTTGGATGCACGATATACGCGCTCGAAAATCACTCTTTTCATCAGCCATGTCACCCGATACATATATACATCTTCCTCTTCTTCCTCCTCATCCTCATCATCATCATCAATGATGTCTATCGCTAGCCCTCCATCAGGCCTCGTAGCCTCAAATACACATCTTTATATCACCGCTCTTCGCTTTTCTTTATTTTTCTCAGTTTAAAAGTTGTTTCATTTTGCTCTACTTCCGAAGGCAATATCAGCACTTTTGTATTAGAGTTGGGATCCGAATGTGACAGGTGATATTTAAAGCGAGTGATCCCACCACTCCGTATCACCAAACTACGCGCACTGCAGTACTGCATCATTTCTATTCCTCCATATGTGTGCAATATTTCCATGTCGGATCTCGCCTCCACATTACTTCCACTAGCCATCCTATTATTATACAATTGAAAATGAATTTATTTTCATATAAAAATAAACAAATTTATTACATATATATATACACAATATTAACTAATATATAACTTACTTTAAAATATTAACTAACATGAAAGATTAATTAATTTATTAATATGCATACATATATAACTAAAGTGTAGTTCTTTTAAAGAATTCAATTAATTATTTAATTTATTATAGTATATAAAACCATATTATTACATGATATTTAATTTTAAAGCTTAAACTAATATATATTTGTATTTTATGCAATTTATAATCTATAATGTCAAATTAAAATATATATATATATATATATATATATATATTAGTATATTCTTATTATAATATATAAACCAGTTATTATATGATATTTACTTTGAAGCTTAAACTAATATATATTTCTATTTTATGCAATTTATAATCTAATGAAATTATAAAAAAAAAAAAAGTAATGTATATTTATTTTAAATAATACACCACTATTACATTTATTATAGTATAAAACCATATTATTATATGGTATTTACCTAAAGCTTAAAATAATATATATTTATATTTTATGCAATTAATAATCTAATGTGAAATAAAAAAACTAAAGTATATTTATTTTAAAGAATACACCACTACAAATTTATTATAGTATATAAACCATATTATTATATGATATTTACCTTAAAGCTTAAAATAATATATATTTATATTTTATGCATTTTATAATCTAATAATGTGAAATTATAAAAATATAGTATATAAAACCATATTATTATAAGGATATTTACCTTGAAGCTTAAACTAATATATATTTCTATTTTATGCAATTTATAATCTAATGTGAAATTATAAAAAAAAAAAAAAAAAAGTAATGTATATTTATTTTAAATAATACACCACTATTACATTTATTATAGTATATAAACCATATTATTATATGGTATTTACCTTAAAACTTAAAATAATATATATTTATATTTTATGCAATTAATAATCTAATGTGAAATAAAAAAAAACTAAAGTATATTTATTTTAAAGAATACACCACTATTAAATTTATTATAGTATATAAACCATATTATTATATGATATTTACCTTTAAAGCTTAAAATAATATATATGTATATTTTATGCATTTTATAATCTAATGTGAAATTATAAAAAATATATAGTATATAAAACCATATTATTATATGATATTTACCTTGAAGCTTAAACTAATATATATTTCTATTTTATGCAATTTATAATCTAATGTGAAATTATAAAAAAAAAAAGTAATGTATATTTATTTTAAAGAATACACCACTATTAAATTTATTATAGTATATAAAACCATATTATTATATGATATTTACCTTAAAGCTTTAAAATAATATATATATTTATATTTTATATCTATAATCTAATGTGAAATTATAAAAATATATAGTATATAAAACCATATTATTATATGATATTTACCTTGAAGCTTAAACTAATATATATATATATATATATATTTTTATGCAATTTATAATCTAATGTGAAATTATAAAAAAACTAATGTATATTTATTTTAAAGAATACAATTTCTACTATTAAATTTATTATAGTATATAAAACCATATTATTATTATATATATATATATATATATATATAGTATATATATATATATATATATATATATATAATATATATATATATATATATATTGGTGTATTCTAAAGCTTAAAGCTTAAAATAATATATATTTATATTTAAATGAATTTATAATCTACTGTGAAATTATAAAAAAACTAATATAAAACTATAGTAGTATTATGAAATAAATGTAAAAGTATTCAGATCAATATTATGTTAACTATAGTAATATATATTTATCTTAGACTAATATATATTTGTATTTTATTAAATTTATAATGTAATATGAAATTATAAAAACAAACTAATATATAAATAATATAAATACAAAATAAATAAAGTAAAACTATTAAATACACAAAACATAAATACAATAAGAAGTAAGAACATACCTTAATTAATCTTGTTGAAATTTGGAGCTTCAACCTTTAAACACCAAAATTTCTACCTTTTTTGGAGATATATAACAAAGAAAAATAATTTTGAGATGAAATGAAAGATTTGATGAGTAGAGAGAGCTTGTGAGAAAATAGAGTGGGATTTTGAGTGGTATTTATAGGATTTTTGGGTCAAAAGGCTATAAAAATGGTCAAAATATAATTAAGATTTAATTCTAACCGTTGGATTTAGCTTGAAAATCGACCGTTGATCTTCTTCTAGCCGCTTGATCAATCCTCGTACTCGCCGGATCGCTTAGATTTACCGCCGTTGGATCAAAAAATTTGACCGTTGGATCACATTTAACCGTGAAATCGGGGCCGTTGGATTCAAACCAGATCCAAATCTGGCTATCGACGGCCAAACTAGCCGCTTGAAAAGGAGACTTTGATCTCGACCACGATTTTCTCGCACAACAGACCGAAAGCCATAAGAAGCCGATATATCGAGCCGATATATCAAAATATCAAGATATCGCCGATATTTTCGAAGATATCGGCGATATCTCCCAAAATCTCAAAATGTTTCCCACGCGCTGTCTCCCACGTGTCGATACGTCGCCCGATATATCGCCAGATTCCGATATTTCACGAAATATCTGGGCCGATATTTGACCGCATTTTTTATGATTTTTCCAAAGAACGACGATGCTTCAAAAAATCGCTTTCATAACGCCTCCCGATACACGAATATCGGCGAACATCTACCGACATTCGACATTTCAATCCTTGGATAAGACGAATAAGTATGATATATGAAGAAGCATATCTATAAATGATATGTTCAAAAACATGAATAAGCATGTGATACGTAAACTGACGTTGAAAGTTTATAATGCAATGGTTTCCAAAGTGTGAAGACCTTTATTATCGCTCACATGTATTATTTCTCACTAAGCTATAAGCTTAGCATTGGTGTTTCATCCATGTAGTACGTGATAGTTATGAACTGTAGTTCCGAACAACCGTAACATCAACAACCAAGGCCAACACACTACTAGCGCCTACTAAAGACCTTTGGTCTATTTCAGATATGTTTTGTATTTCTTTAAAGAATGAAAATTTGTATATGTCGAACACTCCCATTTATGGAGTTTTGTCATATTTTGTAATCCGCTACAAAATATATTTCAAGCTTAATTGTTTAACAATAAATGAATGAATGCTAATGGTATGATAAAAAAAGTGTAAGATAAAGGGCAAGTATGGTAATTTGTAGTCTGATATTTGGGATTTGATAAACAGGTGAGGTTTTATGAACCTATTGAATCACAATGATGGCAAGAGGCTTGACAGAACTCGCCTAAGACTGTGAAGTTTTACCGAAAGTGTCCCTCGTAGCGAGGATTCACATGACCCACTAGTCGCTAAGGGAATCGGGCATTTAGTTCCCCTAACTTCACCTCGAACACTAACCAAACTCTAAAGGCCTTGGGGATCATGGGAATAGTCCATCCTCTCGTCTCATGTAGCTGCTGAAGTCAATGGCTCTGCGCTAGCTCAGTGGCATTAGGCTTTGAAAGGCCCGGATCGTGCCTCGGGATTCCGATCGATCGATCCCATTTATTCTATTCACACACGTCTTTTTTTTTTTTATTTAGGGCTCGATGGAAATCCTCTTTTCAAAGGTGTCCCATCACTTAGGTGTTTGGAAACCCTCAAGGTTCGTGGAATTCTTGTGAGCAAGGTCCGAAGCCTTGGTATACCCTAGAGATCACATGTGTGTGCGTGCGAAAGACTACTTGGGAAATGGGTTCTTGAAACCCATAGGGGGTGACTAAACTAAGTCATCCCAACCTTTCTAGTACACTATTCCATATTATGTAACAACCTAAGGGTCCCTTTTCATTCTCTGCTTGATCTTTTTGAATTTTTTTTTTTTCAAATTAACTTCCCATTCGCGAGCATGACATCCACTCACACACAATACCTAAAACATGCAAACAAGGTCGTGGAAAAACAACCTAAAACACGTGAACAAGTAAAAGCCGAATATAAGAACAGAAACACCTGCACCTTGAACACAAAAATACCTAAAACACCCTAAACACTGAGACAAACTAAAACAGGAAACCATAACAATGTGAAAAGACCCGATCACCCATTGACCCCCAAACAAAACTGATAATGTCCCCTTACGTCAATAATAACAAGTGAGGGGCGGAGTGAACTCCCATGGTGATCACCGGTAATCACTCGTGGGTAGCCGTGAAGGTGGCATGCGAAAAGGCGAGGAGTCAAGTAAGCTTACTCCCGATGGACAAATTTGGTCACGTGATGATCGCTTAATTAGCATGACTGCACAATGCCGCTCCGAAACAGATCCATGTCCTAGTTTCGATGGTGACCTAAAGGTTTCGGGTTCATCCCAAGACATCAAATCTGGGGTGAGGTCACAAAATCTAGTCCTCTACCGAGTGAAGGAATAACCCATTCCTCCTCCTAAGATGGCTACGGCGGTGGGGTCGAAAGGGATTGACTACCTAGCCTCCCCGGGCAACTCCACTCGGATCCCAAAACTCCGCATTCAAGACGCCTGGGCGTCATCCTTATCCGGTGGCCTATCGTCGAATCGTACACCTCCTCCGCCTTGGTACACCCTATATTTTAACCATGATCACTGACGGTGTATCCTGCCTCATTATCCTCTAAGGGCACCTTGCCTTGCTCTCTCGTGATAGGCCATGATATGAAGGGTTGCCTGACATTCATCTTCGTATCTTTTATGCAGGATTTCATCCTCTATAACCTACCCGACATCAAATAGAATGTCCCGATGAAGGCATAGCTGAGTTAGGTCTTTCACATCACTCACACACACAATAAGCCTGATGAGACGCGATGTGATGAAGTGATGCCATACCATAGGAATGTACTCAAGTGCTCATTCTCAAGTGCACCTGCATGCCCTTCACTGCTCGGGCCTAACTCACCGCCTGGGCTGGGTCAACATCCTAAGGACTGGATAGTCGATGCTCATGGAGCCTATCATAGGCCTCGTGGTTAACTCGCTCTAAAGTTATAAGATCAACCGATAGACTTCTCGCGACCGGTCTACCAACACCTCGCGCACCCGAACCCTTTTAAAAGATGCGTGAGGCGAGATCATAGGAACTCTCGCATCACACTTCAGGGTGTACCGGTCTCTGAGGTCAGGCAAAGCGCCTCCATCCCTTTGTTCGCAATGGTTCATGAAAGAAATCATCTGGTGGTGAAACCCTTCTCCTCGATGAAGGACCTATTCTTCGAGATGAGGGGCCAATTTCTCGACCGTGCCTCTCATCGATAAATTTCAGCGATCGTAATCATGAGTCAAGCCTTCACTAGCCTCCGACTTTCTCAGCCTCGCCTACTTTCGCTTCAACACTCCAGCACTTGATGTGGGTAGGGCCGGATGATCTCTGTAGCCGAATCACTCTCTAGTTGGCCTCCTTACACCTATTGTGATGCCACTCTACCGAATTACCTAATAGAGTCACCAAAAACTCACTTAGGCAAAAGAACAAACACCTAATGTGCACTAAGTGAGATGGTGTTCTCGATTCAAAGCAAAGGGTTCTATAACCACCAACCACGCATAGGGTTCCTTCTCTAACACAAACAACCCAAAAAAACTCCAATACAAACTGAATCTAGACCTACACTTACCCGAAACCCAGACCGTAAGAAGGATCTCAAATGAAGGTGGACACTAGTATTTTCGGATCTAGGAACGTGCTTAGGCTGGGGTTTCTAAGATCTACCGGGATGAGCTACCGGGGTCGGATGGATCGATGGGGTCGGGTCGAGCACCCGCAAAAATCGGGCAAACAAGTGAGGGTCTGCGGTCACAGATGAGGAGAATATGAACGTTCATGTTCATAAAAATAGGGCAACGTCGCAACGTTCGGGCCAACGTCATGGCGTTCCCGAGAGTTACTCAAATCTGAGTTTCCAATGTCGCGACGTTACAGAGAGCTGAGATTTCATTTTTTTTCTCAACGTCGCAACATTACAGAGAAGAAAACTCAACTTTTTGAAAAACAAATTTCTAAGGTTAAGAGCACTCCCCTTTTTAGTTTTTGCTCCATGTCCAACCCCGGCTTCAATCTCGGAGCCTGAGAACAGAACGACACGCATAAGTTACTGTTTCCGAGAAAATTTTCATATCTAAAATAAACAACATATGAAAAACTACACTAATGCATGAAAAAAAAATTGAAAATGCTTGGGTTGCCTCTCAAGCATCGCCTCGCTATCGTCGTTAGCCTCGACTTCCCTAATCTCAAATGCTCATACTACGTGGATCAGATGAACTCCTTACTTCTACACTATTTTCGCTGTTCAGATTTATGGCTTGCTTGTTTGCATGAAAACTGCCCCAAAGTATGGCTCAATCACAGGCGCTAACTTTAAAGGTCCCTTTCTCTGGGTGCTAATTTCATCCATATAGAAAAACCCGAGTCACGAATGGTACCGACTACCCTACTTTATTTCCCTAGGAAAAGCTTGAGTCGGGAGTTAAATAGGAGGACTCGTTGACCCGGCTCAAACTCTTTCCTTACAATATGCTTATCATGTCAGGCTTTCATCTTTTCTTTATAAATCTTCGCGTTCTCGTACGCCTCATTGTGAAACTCTTCTAATTCACTGAGATGCAGCATGTGTTTCTCACCGGCCATCTTACTATCAATATTCAACTACCTAGTTGCCCAGTATGCTCTATATTCCAATTCCACATGCAAGTGGCACACTTTCCTAAATACCTATATATTACGTGAATGGTGATACCCCAATGGTATGTTTCAATGTTGTTCTATATGCCCAAAGCGCATCATCTATCTTTTTCGCCCAATCTTTCTTCGAGCTATTGACCGTTTTCTCTAAGATAGATTTGATTTCTCTGTTTGACACTTCCGCTTGGCCATTAGTCTATGGGTGGTATGCAAGGGCGATCCGATGCCGGACACCATATTTTCTCAACACGTTGTCAACAAGTTTCTTATAGAAATGTGTTCTTCCTTCTGTGATCAATGCCCTTGGAGTTCCGAACCGGGTGAATATATGACCGCGGAGAAAGCTTTCTACCACTTTGGCATCATTAGTTCAGGTAGGTATGGCCTCCACCCATTTAGAAACGTAATCTACGACCAGTAGAATGTATAGGTTGTTGAAAGATGAAGGAAAAGGACCCATAAAATCCATCCCCTAGATATCAAATAGCTCTACCTCTAAAATGGGTTGCAAAGGCGCCATCTCGCTTTGATGCTCCCATTCTTGCATTTGTTACGTAGACACAAACTGGTACATCTTTTAGTCAAGGTGGGCCAATAGAATCCCAATTGGAAGTAATCTTTCTTTGTAGCTTGTTCTATTTCCAAAGTGACCCCAACAAAGGTGAGCTGGCAAATGATTTAGATACTTTCCATTTCCTCATCTGGGACACATCTTCTTATCACCTGATCGGCACAATGCTTATACAAGATGGGTTCCTCCCAATAGTAGTGCTTCAATTATGTGAAAAATCTCTTCTTCTATTGATAACTAAAATCTGGTGGGAGCACTCTTTCCACTAAGTAGTTCACAAAATTCGTAAACCAAGGTACTGGCTCTTTGTCTTCAATCGTCAAGAGCTATTCATCAGGGAAATCATCATTGATTTGAATTTCTTTACTCGGCCCTTCCAATCATGAAAGATGGTCGACTACTAGATTTTCAGTCCCTTCGTTATCTTTAATTTATAGGTCAAACCCTCGTAGTAAGAATAATCTACCTTATCGCCTTTGCCAGCCCTTTGTCATCAGGTACTTTATGGCTGAATGGTCGATGTGTGCACTATTACCCTATTACCAATCAAGTACGGCCAGAACTTGTCAAACACAAACACAATAGCCAAAAATTCTTTTTCAATTGTTGCATAGTTTAGTTTTGTATCATTCAATGTCCGGATCACATAATAGATAACCTTAAATGTTCTTTCCCTTTTTTGCCCTAGTACTACCCCTATTACGTAGTCGCTCGCATCACACATTAGTTCAAAAGGAAGATTCCAGTTCGGTGCTACTACAATAGGTGTTGATACCAATTTCTCTTTCAGAAATAAGAACGCTTTCAGACACTAATCATCAAACTCAAAAGGCGCTCCTTGAATAAGCAGATTCGACAAGGGCTTAGCTATTTTGGAGAAATCCTTTATGAATCTCCTGTAGAATCCTACGTGACCTAGAAAGCTCCTATTCCTTTCACTCGAAGATGGGAGTAGTAGCTTCCCTCTCTATTGTTTCAATCTTGGCTTTATTCACCCTAATTTTTCTTCGAGATCCGTGCCCTTAATACAATGCCTCTTCACCATAGTGGCACTTTTCCCAGCTTCAAACATTAAGGTTAGTTTCCTCACATCTTATCAGTGACTGTCTCAGGTTCTCCAAACAATTATCAAAGGATTTCCCTAGCACAGAGAAATCATCCATGAATACCTCAATTGTTCTCTCGACCATGTATGAAAATATGACCATCATGCAATCGCCGAACGTGCCTGCCATAAGCATAACCCAAAGTGGCATTCATTTAAAAGCAAACTACCATACAGCAATACAAATGTTGTTTTCTGTCCTCCCAGATGATATAGTGATCCGATTATAACCGAATAATTCACCCAAGAAACAGTAATACTCATGCCCTGCCAGCCAGTCTAGCATCTAATCAAGGAACGGAAGTGGGAAATGATCTTTTCTAGTTACCTTATTTAATTTCCAGTGGTCTATGCAGATTATCCACCTTGTAACTGTTCGAGAAGGTAGTAGTGCGTTATTCTCAGTCCTTATCACTATGGTCCCTCCCTTTTTTGGGACAACCTATATTGGGCTTACCCACGAACTGTCTGAGATAGGGTAGATCACTCCTACATCTAACCACTTCAATACCTCTTTTCTTACCACTTCCTTTATTGTTGGGTTGAGTCTCCTCTGAACCTCCACTGAAGGTTTGTGCCCATCCTCTAACAAGATCCGGTGCATACACATGGAGGGGCAGATCCTTTTAAATAAAAAGTAAAGACCAATTGATAACATCTCCTTAAGGATTCTAGTTACCCCTCAAAGCTTTCTTCCATCATTGCCGAGACGCTAATATGATAACTGGTAGGGTTGAGGATTCCCCTAGATAAGCATTCCTCAAGTGACTAGGGAGTGGCTTTTGGTCCAACTATGGTAACTGCTCAAGCTCTAAGTGTTCTCTCCCAACGGCTCATAATACTTCCTTCTGTTCGGCTGGAAGGAGTCCATCCACTTCACATACTCTTCGGCCTCTTCACTTAGTTCCTCCTTAGCATTCTGCACAAGGCTAGCCTCCAAAGGGTCAGTCAAACCACTTTGGCTAGGCATTATAGCTCTACTCGCTTCTCTGCTATAAAACATGCACGCTTCTCCATTGATGCCTCACCAGATTGAATAAAGCAACTTCACCGACCTTACTGCCTTGCACTCTTAGTTTCAAGCCCTTTGCACATCAACATAGCTCTTCCAGTTGCTAGAAATGGTCTGCCCAATATGATGGGTATCTCTTTATCTTCCTCCATGTCTAACACTATGAAATCAGCTGGGAAGATAAACTTGCCGACCTTTACTAGCACATTTTCTATCACTCCCCAAGGATGTTTCAATGATCTATCTGCAAGCTGCAGGGTGACCGTAGTAGGTCTAGCTTAACCTAACCCCATCCGTCTGAAAATGGATAAAGGCATGAGGTTAATACTGGCTCTCAATTCACATGTGGCCTTCGAAGATCGAAGTTCCCTCTATCCTTACATGGATTGTGAAGCTACTTGGATCCTTCAGCTTCTGTGGCAATTTCCTCTGAAGTATAGCACTGCACTCCTCAGTTAGATTCACTATCTCAAAGTCTGATAACTTTCTTTTCCTTGACAGTATATCTTTCATAAATTTGACATAGCTAGGCATCTGTTCTAATGCTTCTGCAAATGGAATGTTGATTTGCAGTTTCTTAAACACTTCCATGAATTTGGTAAACTGCTTATCCAGTTTATTCTTCCCTAAATCGGCCAGGATATGAATTAAAGTGCAGGGTTCTAGCTATAACTTTCTCACCAGCTTCTCGTACTTTTCTCTCATCTGATCTCTCTGCTAACTTCTCCTCTTAGGGCTGCTCCCCTTGCATCTGATCTTTCGGGCTGAACTAGTCCACTATCTCGCTCTCTCTTCTCTTACTACCTGTGGTCGCCCCTCGTGTGCCTTAGCCTCCCTACCACTTCCCTTAAACGGATAGCCTTTAATTACGTTCCCTTTACCCTTCTACCTCGGGCTTTATCTCCCTTTGAATAGCTTGGCAAAGAACCTTATTGCCTCTCAATCAATAGATTGGTCATTTGTCCCATTTGCACCTCCAAGTTTCTCAATCGTGTCATTGATTATTCAATCAATGACTAATTCTCCATAACTAAGTCTTGCTTCATTCATGTAAGGTTGTATGAGAAGTAAGCATTTGAGGTAGTGCTTCTTCCAAATCCATTTTTTTCTCTCCTAGCGATTTGTTCACTTAGAGAAGTTGCATACTATTCTGATTGTTCCTCCATCCAAAGTTCTTATTGTTCCTCGATTGTTCCCAAATGCCATCCCGTCCCGGTCTCCGTTTTGATTCGAGCAGTGTTACCCCATACACGACCTCGGCTTGTCGATTCCCCGGTTAAATCTTGACACATATTGTTCATGTTTTACTATCATCTGGCCTAATTGGCATTAAAGTGGCACCGTGCTATCCCCCATGATTCACATATTCCCAAGTGGTTACCACCGTGATTTACGTGATCTTATCGTCTTTGTAACTATTTGGTGAGTTGTGCGACATGATTTACCTAATTGCTCAAGACCTCCATGTCTGCACCTCCCGCTGCCTTCCTCGATATCATCTTTGTCTGGGGCCACCGGTTACTACAAGTAGTCACTATATCCCCAGTTTCCATACGCTGTCTATAGTCTTTTCATCGTAAGACGCCTCACTGAAGTCATCTATTACTGTTCTAGTAGAGTCACTTAGACCATTGTAAAAGGTGTGGACTTGCATCCATCTAGTCAGCCTATGATATGGGCACCTCCGTAGCAATTCATGGAATCTCTCCTAGGCCTCAGCTAAGTTCTCCCCCTCCAATTGTCTAAACGTGTTAATCTCTTGCACCAACTATGTAATCTTTGAGGGTGGAAAAAACTTGGTCAGGAATTTATGCACCAAATCATTCCATGAGATAATGGAATCCTATGGTCAGTTTGTCAACCGAAGGTTTAATTTCTATCACCCAATGAAAGCAGGAACAATCTCAATCTTAGGGCCTCTTCCACTCCATTGTATTTTACTTCTGTCGCGTGATACTTCCAATGAAGTTTGTCAAATGCGTGTTCGGGTTTTCACTCGGTAGATCGTGGAACTAAATGTTTTGAAGCATTTGCAGCGGTTACCGCTTTCACGAAATTTGTTCGCTTGAACAGCCGGGTCTTCTGATAAATAGATCGAACAACCGTAGGAGGTAAAGCAAACTCCTCTAGCAACATAAACGGATCATCTCATTAGATATCCGTCCGGGGCATAATTCTACAATTATTCCCATTCGACCCCTCGCAGCCGTTGCTTCTCGCCCCGATTCGCCTCTTCATCGTTTCATACATGATCGCTAGATCTCATCGTGTGCTTCTCTTTGTTCTCTGCATAATCGATGTAAGGTTCTTTCTGGTTCAGGATCGAACGAAAGTAGTTCAACTTGACCCCATCTTCACATACACACACAGTAACCTTCACTGCAATTACATGCACAAACACAGAGACCAAATTACAAGCACTTATATCACCAAAATAAAATATAAAAAAATATTACTAGAATAATATATAACTGCGCTATTGTCAATATCAACATGAAACTTCTCCCCGGCAACTACGCCAAAAACTTGACAGGCTCGGTATAGGTGTGTAAATTAGTATAAAAACGTAGGCCCATACGCGCAAGTATACGCGTCGAGTTTACGTAATATAGTGGCTAGTCAATTATTGTTCCCACGAAGAGAAGTGTGTTGAGTACTGGAATCGACTCTAGAGTATTATCTAGATCTCAAACTTGAGTGAATTACTGCTAATATAATGACACTTTGAGCCTAAACGAGTTGTTAGTTCAATTAACGAAGACTAGGGTTTTGCCTTCCCTTGCCATATTCAATGGATTATCATCTATGTAAAATCTATTATTCAGTATATTAACGGATGTACGCTAGCGGGTTGATCTTGCCTTCCCACAGATGTCCCCCTCGAGGTATACCCGCCTCATCATCTCGCTATGAGAGGGCTGATAGTGACCGGGTCTAACCCTCGATCACCCGAGACGCTTAAATGGTTAAACCCAAATCGCCACATTCAGAACCCGGAGATCTCTACTCTCTGATTGATCGAGTGTCAATCTACCTGGATCCCCGGGAACCTTTATCTCTCGATCTTAGATTCCTGGCAAAAGAAAGTTGGTGTTGGCCAAACACCACCATGTAGGTAATTAACAGGAAATAGAGCAAGTCGATATCAGATCTATAAATATACTAAATAAACTAAATTAAAACTAATCCATATGAATATAACAAGAGTATAGCAAAACCCTAGAAATAAAGTTAGAACATCATTCTGATCATTACAATCATTTAGTTTTAATCAATAGGAGTTCGAGAAAAGAAAATACAAGGGCTGCTGATTACATGATCTCTCGAATCTTCCTCTGCGGTCGCCTTCCTCCGTCTCGCACTCGCCCCGTACTCTTTTCTTTCAGTTCTTTTGTTATATCTAAAAATTTTATCGGGTGAGTCCTAGAAACGCGGTTATTGGAACCGCCGCGACGCTATCGATGTAGTCGCACATCATACTGTTAATCCCTCAACATCGCGATGTTGGGACGTCGCGACGTTTTGGTTGAGCTCTCCTCAAATATTCTTCTTCAAATATCCACACAACTTCCAAATGCCGCCGTTTTCACCTGAAATGTACAAAAAAGCCAAGTTTCAGATATACGATGATAAATGTACTTATTACTAGATAAAATAAACCAAAAACGTGATCAAACGTGGGTATATGATGAGTGTTTTGGGCACTCATCAATAGGATACCAATGTTAAACCCCGACTGATTGGCAGCACCATCAAAGTACAACCACCATCCTACAATACTAGTCACTGAAACAATCTGCACATTAGGGAAATCATCGTCAATAGGTATGTTATCGAATATTGTCAAAGAAGCCAAACTATTTGCAACAATGCTTCCCTTTACTGACTTTCGAGTAACATACTAAATATCAAAATTTGTTAGTAGTACTAACCATCTCATGAGCCTACCAGTTAAGACAGGCCTGTCAAACAGATATCTCAAATGATCTAATAGTGAGACCAAAAGTATGGAATACTGGTCATACATGTCTCAATCTCCCATTTTTGGCCCAAACCAATGCCAACAGAGGCGCTCAATCATAATGTATCTGCACTCATACTCCAACATCCTCTTACTCAAATAATAGATGGCTCACTCCTTCCCTGAATCATCGAGCTGAGCTAAAATGCATCCCAAGACCATGTCCGAAACTGACAAGTACAAAAGTAGAGGGCACCCTGATATGGGAGGCACTAAAACTGGAGGAGAAAGGAGATACTCCCTAACCTTCTCGAAGGTGCGTTGGCAATCATCATCGCAAACGGTAAGTTGTTTTTTTCTCAGAAGATGGAAGATAGGCTCACATACGTCTGTCAGTCTAGCTATGAAACGACTAATATACTATAGTCTGCCTAGAAAGCCTCTGATCTCTTTCTTGGTCCTCGGGGTAGGCATGTCAAGTATGGCCCTAATATTTTCAGGATCAACTTCTATACCTAGCTCACTAACAATGTGTCCCAACAATTTCCCAAAAGTTACCCCAAAGGTGCACTTCTTGATGTTCAACCTCAGCCTGAACCGCCTGAACCGTCTGATCCTCTCAAAGAACCTCTGTAAGGCTGCTAAGTGATATGCCCTGTCTCGGGACTTCACTATCATGTCCACATATACCTTGACATCTCTGTGCATCATGTCATGGAACAAAGTAGTATCAGCTCTTTGATAAGTGGCTCTTGCATTCTTCAACCCAAATGGTACTCCAGAGTTAGTACCTCACTCCCAGAATGAAAGAAGTCTTCCATATCCTCTAGAGCCATCATAACTGACATATTCTAGAAAATCCATCCAGTAAATGTAGCGACAACATCGAATGTCCCGCAAAGGCTGCAGTCAAATCCAACATATCAATGTGTGGGGAGGGAAAATCATCCTGTAATGGCTTTGTTCGGGGATAACGAAAGTCTGGCTAATAAACTCTAACCTTGCCATCCTTTTTGGAAACAAGGACAACATTAGCCAGCCACTAAGGATACTCAACCACTGATAGGAAGCCAACACTAAGTTGCTTCTAAATTTCTTCCTTAGCCTGCAAACTTCATCGAGGGTGTAGTCTCCTTAATTTCTGCTTAACTGGCCTAGCATGTGGTAGAATGGGCAGGTGATGCTGCACTATAGAGGAGTCAAGGCCCGGCATGTCCTCATATGACCATGAAAATACATCTAAGTATGACCTGAGCAAGACAATTAATCTACTCCTCTCATCAAGAGATAGGGAAGAGTCAATCCTAATCTCCCTGGGCTATCTAGTGTCCCAAAATCTATCAACCTCGTGACGCCGCAATGGGCGTAACTTTCTTGTCCTCAGACGTAACTCACACTGACCGCCACCTAGTAGGTCATTCGTGTCTCCCACATCATCAACATCATATATATGTGTTGTGGGTGTTGGTGGTGTAATCAAAGGAAAATGTTGTGACATAGGCAAATACTCATGTCATTATTACCATCAAAAATATCATCAAAGCAGGTGACAAACCCGAACATTGTGTCAAAATAAAGAGTTAGGTCTACAGAGTCGAACGATCCCTTAACAGAAACAGTATTATGAATAATATCAATAGCAACAAGTCCATCATCATCATCTATCTCTAGCATAGAAATCCCAAACATATCAAAAATAGAATGGGGGCCCAGGTGGGGCTGCATCCAGAATGTGGCCAATGCCAATCATGTCCATCGCATCAGCGCAGGCAACATAAAGTGTCACATCCTCAAAATCAATAGCAGAAACTCCAAACATGTCAAAAGAAGAACGAGGTCAGGCGGTCGCACCGCGAGATACAATCTATGCCGATCATGTCCATCTCGGCCTATGTAAGTATCAAGAAGAGTCACTCCATCGCGATTGTCTCCCCAAATCCATGGGTGTCATCGCTGCCAAGGTCCTGGGGAAACACATAGAGAACACACAAATACTGATGCCTTAGATCCCATTTGCCTCTAAAGAATGATCAGTACCCCCTTTGCGGGGTGCATGCTCTGATCCTATAATAAAGTAATCAACTAATTGAAAGGTATACGGGCGGAGAGGATAATCGAATGGAACCCCAAATAAGCGAGCCCTCACCTTGTCCCGACGCAGCCGCGCCATGTGACGTGCATCGTCCTTGGTAGGAGTGTAACCTAACCCATAGGGTATGTCATGATCAATTGTAAAAGTAAACTCGCGCGGCCCCTACTGGCAGCAACCCAACCCCAAGCCATGCATATAGGACATGCCTCTCATCATACTAAGTACCAAAGTGTTGTTGTGCTGATCGAAAGACACACGCACTGTGCCCCCATTGGCCATCCTCTAAACCGACAACCTAAACACATCGAAATTGGGAACTGATCAAATGTAAGTCATCCACCGTGACTAATATAAAATATGGCTCAAGAAGTAACAACATCTCCAGTCAGAGAAGTGATAATGCGCCCCTCTTGTATGAACTTCACCTTCTGATGATGGGAAGATGGTATAACACCTGCCTCATGAATCCAAGGGCGGCCAAGAAATAGGTTGAAGGATGATTGAATCCTCAAAACTTGAAATAGTATGGAGTATCTTACTAGCCCAATCATGACATGTGTATTGAGTGTGCCCATAAGTGTCCTCTAAGTCCCATCATAAGCTCTGACGATCTGTGAAGAATGACCAAAATCAGTCGTCGAAAATCCTAGTACAATGGCGTGAATTCAATGACAGATGCTTCATGAGCTATCATTCAAGAGATGACGGCATCGAACAATTGAACAAGCAACATCAATGAATATGTGCTTCCAATAAGATCCACCCTGGGTGGTAAATCATCATCAAAAACATAATGCATGTAGCTCTGTCGGCTATCAGAAAGTGAATAAGCCCCTCAAGGGTAGTGGCAGTGTCAACTCTAATCTGACTAAGTGCTCTGATCAATGCATCTCTATGAGTAATGGATGAGGCCAATAGGCTCCATATGGATATACGAAGCCTCTGTGGTAAGCATGCGAACTGGGCGAGAATCTCATCATTCTCTGAATATCCCCTCTCTAGCTGATGTGCCAGCAAATGGCCTATCAATGGGTGGAGGCTGAGCTACCCTCCCACTTCGTGTAACAATCTGAACATCCCTGTGAATAAGCTTATACTCCTCAGGGAACAGAATGAAGGGTGTCATGGGCGGAACATGCAGCAAGTATATGGGTTAAACTAAAGTTTGTCTGAGAACCTCACTGGGATAAAGTCTAAATTCTTGGCCTAGGATCCTCACGCCGCAGGTGCATCCACTAAAACTGAAGCTCAGGGTATAAATTGATCGGCTATGGAGCCTCTCCATCCCATCCCATCATGAATATCTCATCTCCCGAAAACTCAACCGAATGTACACCACCCGTGAGTGGAGGTACAGCTCTAGCGTCATGAGTGGGGAGCGGGTTTGTAGTCACCTAAATCAACCAAACCCTGATCAATCAAGTCCTAAATGGCATGTCTCAACATCGTTAATAACCCGGTTCAGATTTCATGGCATGCTCTCCGATGGTAGGCTCATGAAAGATCTATCCTCGAATCTTGGGCGGGTAGGATATGGTGGTGGTTGGATTCAAGCGAGGCTGGCAGGTGTTCGAATCAACAAAATTTATATCCTAGTTCCTACTGCACTGACGTGAGCAAAGCTACTCGCAGATGGGCTCTTGTGGCCGAACACTGGGATGGGGCTTTCTTTCTTTTCTTCGTGAGAGTATATTGCAGCGGTGTTGAAAATTATGTTTTCCTCGTTGGATTTTAGGGTTTGTAGAAAACAAATGGTGGGTAGTAAATGGTTGTAGAAAATTTGAAACAAATTGAAATAAAAGTTAAAGAACCTCGAGCTCCTGCCACCTGCCAGTGGTTCTAAGTAAGCCAACATATCCTCGTGTCTTTTTCTCGCTATTGGGAGGATGAGACATATAGTCATTTCGAACTGGATCTTCGCTTAGCTTTTAAAATCTAAACCCATAAAGTTTTCCTCTCGAACCATAGCATTTTATGAGCATGAATGCTCCTAGATAATGAGAACACACCTCCAAAAAACTCACCCCGCAAATAACTAATAGGAGATTAACTATCCGGCATCGTGATCTAGTACAAAGCATCCATCAACTCCAAAAGCTACTAAAATACACGTTAAATAGGACATGCCCAAGAGATTTCTAACCCAAATGATGTGCTGGTGAACACAAATACCCATAAAATAAGAGCACAGTAAGGGATGCAGAGGAACATGCAAATTTTTCAAAACTGGCTAACACCCAAAGGCCTTCCCCCTTCAAGAATGAGGGGGTTTTAAGTTTCAGCATCCTGATTTGTCATCATCAAGGGTGTTTATTAGTGAGAAAATGCAAGAAAGTAAAGGAAGTTGTGTTAAGAGAAAATCTACTTCAAGAATTTCGTGAGAGGAAGTTTCATGCCTCAACTCCTTATTTGACATCACGGACTGAAGATTGATTGATTTACAAGCAAGACTGAGCTTATATAGGTGCTCAGTAACAAGGAAATTACAAAATGTGCAAATAAACCAAAATTACATCAAGGGCAAACTTGTATAAAACCACAAAAAGGATGGTCAAAGCAATAACAAGGAGTGCTTGTTGCGAATTCCCGCAATCCCAGTAATTCATAGTTGCGAATTTTTGCAACCCTGCAAAACTTTTACTGATCCTTCCTTCTCTTCAGCATTTGTGCTCCAAATTTCCTCCGTCAACCATGCATCTTCGAACTACCAGTTCATCGTGGTTTGAACTCCGATTGAAGATAATGAGGCATTTTGCCCCGCAAACTACTAAAAATAGCTACAAAATGTGATCATCAGCAGGCCTGACCAATGTATCAATCGGGCTTATTTAAGTTGATTAGTAAACAAAAAATGCTTAAACCCCAATAACTAGCTCAAAATAGCAATCATATTTGGGTATAATTAATCTGGTCCAAGGGTAACGGAGCAATCAAACCCCTTCCAACCAATTAAATGTTCGCCCAAGAAGATCCTCCAAAATTTGCATGAAAGAACATACTAGCTATGGTGGGGACATGATGTTAGGGCCCCTGTCGGCTCATAGGGAGCAACCGTGTCTATACCGAATCTCGTTTGTACCATATGGTAAGGAATATATGTACACCGTCCATGAAATGCGGGCCGACATGTGAGACCTGTAATTACGTGCACTAATAAAGACCAATATCCGATGATCCGGGGCCCGACCCCATTTTCTCTCTCTTTCTTCCCCTGTGAATTTGAAAGGGAAAAGTTTTCCCATAATCCTCTAGTTATGCCTTCCTCAATTCCATAGAGGGCCTGAACCAACGATCCAAAGTCTATCTGTGGAAAACCTGTGAGATGCCTAGCAAATCGGGGCAGAAGACTATGCATAATCATGCTAATCTGATCGTGGTCTAAGGGTCTATCTATAATATGTGCTATCTTCTCCCTCCAGCGGGAGATAAATGAAGTGATCAAAACACCATCTTTCTGGCTCCCATGAGGGCCTCCAACTTCCCTCCCGGATACTTACCACAGAAAGATAAAAGAATAATGTCCGATAAACTCCCCGGTCCTTAAATCAGCCCATGTCCTGGCCGCCCTCAAGGGTCCAAACGAGGCAAACCAACGCAGCCACACACCACCTTCGCGACGTAAGGGAAATAGCATGCCAATCATATGTGCCTCATCCAGTCTATGCTCGCGCATAACAACGCTGGATAACTGCAAGTGAATACGGGAGCACCCTATCCCCGTGTACCTCTGAATGTCCAACATGCGGAACTCAACTAGCAAGGCCGCCACTAGAAGGTCATCATATTCGTCCCAACCTATAACTCCATCAGAAACATGTAGAGACATGATCCTCTGCTCAATCCTATTGATATGGGCCTAGGTGTCATCAATAATTTGTGCAAGGCCACTACGCTGTATCGTGGTATGGTCTCCGCCTCTCACTTCATGCAAGATAAACGATCCAACCTGTGGGGCTAATCGAACAGCGCGGTAGCTTTAGGAAAGTAACTGTATAAATTTATCGGTGGTGAAATGGGTCCAGATAGTAGGTTGGGTGGTAGTGGAGGTGCAAGTAGGAGTCGCGGGGTGCTCCCCCGGGATCCAATGGCCGGGCCCCATGCCCATCAATCCTCCGTCCTATCTCTACAAAGATCCCAGAGATGCCATGCACCTGCATCTCCCACCCAACCTGGTCAACAGTAGCGTACTAAGGGTCCATATCTCTATGATCTGATATCTGCTCTAACTGACTGTGTGGATTTGATCCTCTAACAAGTCTACCTCCGGTCTGGATCCAAGCTCAAGAACCTTGGCCTGGCCCCAATCAATTCTTCAAAAGGAAAGGGGTATGTCAGTCCCCGTGACTATCAATCTTAAAATCAAACCAGTAGTGTATGACTAAAATCCTTCGAGATAATGAACTGACATGTGATGTCAACATCTAAACTGATATATGGCTTCACAGGCAGGAGTGGGAATTTGACATGGTGATACCTCAAGGGTAAATGCGCTCAAAAGTCGACACGTGGTGCGTAAGTCCCGGTGTTAGACTTACTTATACCCAGAGATATTAATCAAGATCCCTAACCATTAAAGAACAAAACTAACACGCTTGTACATGGTCTACGAAAATTTTAGCCTTCATGGCTATACAAAGTCTTCATTGTCGATATTCGCTTCATTCATATGCCTCAAACATGATATAGCCCTACGGCAGAGACCTACCTAAACCTCAGGAAGGTCAGTCTGAAGTGCAACAACAGGCATCTCAAGCAACTCAAGTGTTAACTCAATGAGGAACAATCACCAAGACCAGTGATCCAGAGCCCAGATGTGGCATCCCCCCTCCATAAACACAACAAACCATACAGTATATAAGAGAATACAGGTGAAATACAAAGCAAACAGCTTCTCTCTCTCTCAGTATTCGCAAAGAAAGAAGCTCAACTATAGAATCTGCACACAAACTAACCATCTATGTCAATTAGGAAACACAGTAGCTAGGTACCAATCAACCATGAGCAAGCATGCTAGAACCAAATAGAACACACAAAGGACAAACAAACCACAAGTGTACGCTAAATACCAACCAAGCGATCATGCTCCATTACCTGTATGTGTGAATTCTCGGGGCAAGAGTCTACTAGTCACTCTAAATCACAAGGCTCTAATATACCCAACTTAAGTTCCAGCTTGACCCTCTTATGAAACCAGAGATTCTGGGTTCGATTCCTCAATGGAGTCGCTAATTCAGGACCCTACTCCGATCCACGCCACAAGATCGACTCTTTATTAATGTAGTCTCGAATGATCGAACTTTGGAAAATATGTCCCCAATGGAGCAGAATCTTCGCTTTGTTTGGAATTGTCACTACTTTTTTTTTTTTTTTTTTTTTTAAATGGAAAACGGGGAGCAAAAACAAAAACCCTCATTAACTCCAGCTAAGAAAAGCGAGGTCCAAGAAAACTAGATTTTTAGGTTCAAGGATCGTAGTTACCTATCTGGAAGGTACTCATGTGAGGTAGCACCCCAAGCCCAGTGCACTTGGTCTCTATTAATGAATTGGGTACATGGGAGCATATGGGTCAAAGATCAATCAATCACTCAGGCTAAATAGATGACTCGAATCGCACTAACCTACTTAGTATCTAAAATGCATAAACACTCGACCAAACAAAACAATAGGTGCGTATCTATGGTCCCTAGCCAAGCCTTGCATAAGAGGTTGGTCAACAAGCTCAAATGCACCATAAACATCAAAGTCCAAACACCATGTATGCATATAAATGCAAATCCAAAGCCCAAGCATGTACCGTGGGTCCCTAACTGCGTGCGCTTCGGGATATGGTTAGTTGTCACATAAGAACACAACATGCATCCATGATCAAGTAACTAAAGTTTGCATTCAAATGGAAGTGAAAGGAAAATGAGGGGATTCGTATGTTTCTTCTTTCCACTCCCCGATGATACTTCACTAACCACAATCACCAATTGAGAACAAAACCCACCTAACCCTGTGTCCTAAATCCAAAGCGGGTCCCCTCTAATTCAAGTTAGCCTCAGCTTTAAACCCCAAATATGACCCATAAATTCAATAGTGCAAACGGGCTTGAGCCTCAAGGGATTATGGCTTGAAACGTGATGTTAGGCTGCTCTATGGTGCCGGGCTCCTTGTGGCTGAATCTCGAAGAACTCGGTTCTCAAACTGCCCAGCCGACGGGAGGAACAAATTTGAAACTCTATCAGAAAATTCCTCAAAGAGTAATGAATCAAAAAAAAAAAAACGACGCTCAATTCTGAGCCCGAACGAGTGATAACCAATTGAAACAATCCAATGCTAGCATTAAACGGGGGGGCGCTCCAACAAAAACCTCATGAACTTGCCTCTAGCAATCTTCATCTAACCGATTGGAGAAGGTTTCCTAAATTTCATCAAAATATTCTTTGATGAATAAGGAATCTAAAAACAAACGGTGTATGATTATAAGCCGAATGAGTGGAACTTAATCTAAACAATGAGGTAGTAAATTTAATCGTTGTTCTTGAAAATAACCTAATATGAACCTAATGATCCTGCTCCTTTAACTGGGCTTGAGCCGATTTGAGAAATAGTTTTCAAAATTTTAGAACATTCCTCAAATATTAAGGAATTCAAAAAAAAAAAAAAACGGTGTGCTCCAATTTAATTCGAATGAGTGAGAACTCGACCAACAATGCCTAGTGCCCTAAATCAAGAAAACTAAAACATAACCTAAAGAATGGTGGTGATCCTGCCTCCCTTCAACCGATCGATCCAATTGAGAATAGTTCTCAAAATTAGGGGGTCACTTCCTTAAGTAGAGTAAGGAATTAAAAAAACAAACGGTGTATAATTCCAACTTCGAATAAGTGAGAACTGACCCAAACAATGCCTAGTGCTCTAACTGCTATTCCTAAAAATATACCCTAATGAATTGATTGATCTGGTTCCCCAACCGATCGAGCCGGTTGAGAAAAGTTCTCAAAAAATTTTAAAACATTCCTTATAGAGTAAGGAATCCAAAAAAAATAAACAGGGTACAATTCCGACTCCCAATGAGTGAGAATTGACCAAAATAATGCCTAGTGCCCTAAAACGAGGCTGCAAACATCGAAGGCAAAGACAAGTGCAAAAGAAATGGGATAAGCATAAAACGTTCATACCTGTAGGATTCACGGCTATTCCTTCTTTGTCTTCCTTCTTTCTCGCCTCCAAACCGTGCATCCACTCTTCAAGACTTTAGGAAATCCCCTTCAAAATGAGATAGACCACTCCCACCTGGATCTAGAGAATCTCTTCTCCTTTTATTTTTCCCTTCTTCTTCTTTTCCTTCTTCACCCTTTTTTCCTCTTCTTTTTCCTTCCTTTCTCCCTCATTCCTTCACATTTTTTTTCTTGTATTTCTCCTTCATAAACATTTGAGCTCATCTATTTAAGCACACCTTCGCCTCCCGAACTCCCTAATCAATCTCGAACTTCCCCCATAAACACTCTTCTATTCATGAGGTTAAGTATTTCTGGCCAGCTATTAACTCATTTTCTTAACCACCAAGAATCCAAAATGGACTCAAGGTGGGTTACAAGCAACCCATAAATGGTCCATAACTGGGCCCAAACCGTGGCTAGGACTGATCCGTTTATGGGTCCAACCGTAAGTAGGATTTGGACTCCTAAACCACCAAAATCAATGCTCCATACAAGTCGACTCAATGAATCAATAACCCATGCCAAATGGTCAGGTTTCTGCACGAGAAAATTTTGAAAAATTTGATGGAATGTTCCTTGGCGAACAAAGAATATGACAAAACAGAGGTGGATTCTGTTCAGATGAGGGAGATAGACCAAAACAAGCCTGGTGTCTGTAATTCAAACCCGTCTCCAATAATGAACACACTGAAATTCGCTGAATCGCTGCCGGGTTCCAAACCGGGCCGATCTGATTGATCAAAATTCTCAAATTTTGTTAGAGAATTCCTCACTGAGTAAGGAATCCAACAAAAGAAACGGTGCATGATTTTGAGTCTCTGATGAGGAGATGTATCAAGCCCATGCTATAACTAAACATGCCTGAATGAATTTGATTGAGTGAAAACCTTGGGATGCCACACTTGCTTCCTATTACACGATGCCAATAACTACACACGCACTCAATGTACCATACAAGCCCACCCGAGGCCCGAAGACCGACTTCCGTTTCCAAAAGAAACTTTCTTTAACGATGCCATATGAGGAAAGATGGGGCGTGATTGTGACACCCATGGGATAAATGCAAATGTCGAGGGAAAAAATCAGGGTCTACATGCTCTCCATACTCCAAAAAGAATGACAACAGCCAGATGCTACCCATCTCTTCTTCTGGCACACATCTTCTTATTACCTTGTCTGCACAGTGTCTGTAGAGGATAGGTTCTTCCCAATAGTAATGCCTCAAGTCATAGAAGAATTTCTTCTTCTGTTAGTATGTAAATTATGGGGGAATCACCTTAGCTACCAGATAGTTGACATAGTCAAAGAAACCAAGGCAATGGACTTTACATCCGACAGGCTGGCCGAAGCCAGTGCTCTATCCTCCAAACGTGGGAAGTTGTCATTATTCTGTACTTCATTAATGGGCCCTTCAAGTCTGGATAGATGATCTGCAACCAGATTCTCTGTTCCCTTTTTGTCTTTAATCTTGAGGTCAAACTCTTGGAGCATTAACACCCATCTGCTTAGCCTTGGCTTGGCATCTTTCTTAGCCATGAGATATTTGATGACTGAATGATCAGGATGCACTATTATCTTATTACCTATCAAGTATGGTCTGAATTTGTCGAATGTATAGATGATAGCCAAGAGTTCTTTCTCGGTTGTGGCATAGTTCAACTGTGCCTCATTCAAAGTTCTGCTAGCATAATAGATGGCTCAGAATACCTTGTCTCTCATATGACCCAATACAATCCTACTGCGAAGTCACTCGCATCACACATTAGCTCAAAGGGAGATGCCCAATCTGGTGTGACCACTATTGGCGTCGAAATCAATTTCTCCTTAGAGTCGAAAAGTGCCCAATTGCATCGCTCATCAAAATTCGAAACACTTTACTCCCTACACAAGAAGATTAGATAGTGGGGTTGTGTATTTTAGGAGAAGTCTTTATAAATTGTCTATAGAATCCTATATGTCTCCCAGTAAACTTCGATTCCCTTCTAATGTAAGAGGTGGTGGCAACTTCTCAATAGTCTTTACCTTTTCTATATCCACTTCTATTCCCCTTGCTAAAATCTTGTGATCGAGAAGGATACCTTCTCGCACCATGAAGTGACACTTCTCCCATTTGAGCACTAGGTTGGTCTCTTCACATCTCATTAGCACATCTCTCAAGTTTTCAAGGCAATCATCAAATGATGTTCCCATAACAGAAAAATCATCCATAAAGACCTCAATTGTCCTCTCCACCATATCCGAGAATATGGTCATCATACATCGCAGTACATAAGTAATACAGAAGGAGCAGCTCTAAAAGGCATCCCTACTAATGCAAATGTTCGCATGTACAAACAGGCGTAAAAGGTTAACTTATCTTGTCCGGGGTGCGATGGTCATCTCGATTTTAGCCTGAGTATCCATCTAGGAAGCAAAGACACCGCGTCCACCTATTTGTCCAACATCCGATCCAAAAAAATAAGGGGGAAGTGGTCCCCAGGGTGGCCTTATTTAGTCAGAGGTCAATGCAGATCTCCATCCAACACTGCTCTTGAAGCGAGCAAATCGTCGCTTTCAGGCCATGTCACCATTCCAGAATCTTTCAAGACTACCCTTCCGCACTCAAAGCTACTCCATAGGTTGTTTAAAAACAGTGTGATTACCCCCAAAGATCTTTAACCACTAAAACTTCTTTCAATGATTCCTTCATCATAGGATTTAGTCTTCTCTGTAAGCCTAATTAACGGTTTGTAAACGTTTTCTACCAAGATATGGTGCATGCAAGTGCACATAGTAGGGGTCGACTCCTTTCCTCAAGTCACAAGGGACTATCAAATCGCAACTCAGATCCCTCCCTTAATACCCTCAATGGCTTTCTTTCATCAGCTAGTGATGCCGTAAATGATGACTGTAACAGAAGAGTTCCCCAAATATTCATACTTCACAAAAAATGCTCGAGTAGTCGCTTTATTCAGTTTCGTGGTGCCTCTCTGATAGATGGTACCCAGATTGTCTAAGTTAACACTCTTCAAGAGGCCTGATGAATATTTCCTCCTATTCTCTCTCAAAGGAATTATCCTAATTAAACATATGCTTTAAGTTTCTGCATTGTATCTAGTTGTAATCGAATCTCCAATTTATAGGAGGCTAGTTCCAAGGGTGATCATCTATCCTCGTGGTTAGACACCAGCCTCAATGTTCTCACTATAGATAAAGGTCACTTCAATAGAAGGACACACCGACCAACTTTCTTCATCCAAGATTTCAAATTTCTTTAACTCTCCATACTTACACGACTAATTAAAGCTCTTCCAAAGGGCTAAAAACGTCACTCAGATTTGATGTTAGGCAGCCCCATTCCCCATCCAAGTTATCGTAATGAACCGTAAGGAAGAATAGTAGAACTTGTCAACCTTCACTAGTACATCTTCGACAATTCCTCTCAGATGCTTCTCATGATCAGAATCCGCTAGTTGAAAGGTGATTGTTGCTGGTTTAGCTTCCCAAGCCCACTCTAAATATAGCAGCAACGTTAATGCTAGCTCCAAGATCACTATAATGCTCGAAACCGCACATCTATATGCATGGAACAGAGTTCCTGATCTCTCTCACCCTATGACAGCCTCTACATGTAAAGTATGGCACTTCATTCTCCTCATAGGGCGATGGTCTCCTCATAATCCTCGGCAACTTCCTCAGCTTCCTTCATAAATGTCCTTCTAAACTTAACATAATCCTTACATTTGCTCCAAATTTAACTTCGCGAAGGATGCAGATTAAGTGTAGTTTCTTTTAAACACTTCCATAAATTTTTCCAGAACTACTCTGTCGTGCTTTGACCTTCTCCTAATCTTAAGGGTACGGACAGAGTGTGGGTCGATCCCCATTTTTGAAGTTGTATCAATCATTCTCCCACCGACCGACTGTTTCTTGGTTCTTAACAACTCACTAATGGGGGAACCCCATAGCCACTTCCTTCCACTCTCAAAGTTACTCGGGCTTTACAATGGTTGTTTCTCCCTCTCCTAGGTTCACCAGTTTTGCCTTGGTAATGGTTAGGGCCTCTCGCCAATATCAGGCCATATGCCCCATTTGTGTTTGTGCTTCGAGTCGGGCTCTGATCTCCCAGCAATCGGGCTGATTGGTTTTGTAGCTGCTGAGCTTTGGTTTTGGAATTGACTTCGTTGCTTCATAAATTCAAAGATGAGACGTCATCATATGAGCTTAAGGCTTCCTCCATACCTTCCACTCTTCTCTTCTCCTTTAATATTTTACTTTCGGTACTCGTTGCCCTGCTTTCATAGAGTATTCTTCCGCGAAAGTTCGCTGACATTTCTCCAAATTCTTCGACCCCAAAATTGTCGCCTCGCATATGATTATATGAAAAGTCACCGCATTGATCATCAGCATGTGCTGGTGCCTATTCCGCTGTTGTCATCCGTCATGCACGCCATTCCATCAAACTGCGCGTCCATTGCAAATTTCACATAGCACTAAGCTATTATGGATGGCATGGGCTAAGGCTTGCTGATTTTGTAACTACTTAGTGAGCAATGAAACCTGTGCTGCTAAATTTGAAAACACATTGGTACTTACTCCATTGTTTCTGTTCCCTTTTACCATTCTTTCTTATGACCATTGATAATTGTTTGTCGCTATCCCATCCAATAAGTCGAAAGCCTGTTATGTCGTCGTTTGAAGAAAATACCTTAAGCTGAGGTATCAATCATCTGTCTTGTATAAGCATATAGGCTAGTATAAAAATTGTAGATTTGCATCCACCTGGTCAACTCATGACGACACTCGCACTCCCTTGTAGTCCCACGTTTCAATTCAAGCTTTCGCCATCTTAGGTGCCATGTTGGATCTCATCCTCATTCAGGTAATCTTAGTAGTTTTGTTAAAAAATTATGGACCAAACCTACCCAACTTATGATGGAGTCTGGTGGTTTAGAAGTTAGCCACTGCTTAGCCCTGTTGCTCAAGGATAACAGGAATAATCTAAGCTATATGGCCTCCTCTATTACCCCATTATATTTCACGTCACGTGATACTTCTAAGAATCTTGTCAAGGAATATTGGATCTTCTTAGTGACCTAAGAAACCTGGATACTGAGTAGTTCTACGTCACAAATTTTCCGCCTAAAATTATTAGCTTGAATCGAAGGTCTGCGTATTACAAACTGTATGACTGTAGGTGGTAGTGTGAATTCCTCCAGTAGCATATCCGGGTCATTAGGTCAATCCACCGTCATTCCGGCATTATCGTTTCCTATTTCGCCTATTAGTTCATTCTCTTCCCTTATATTCGAATTCTGGTGTAAATTTTCTACCATGTTAACAAGATAGCGGTTATGTGCGTCTAGCACTCTTCTCTCTCTCCAAAGTCTGTTGATTGTTCACTGACTAAGGTTAAGGACATTAATTCCTTTGGCCTCAGATGTGCATACAAGGACCAAAACCCCTAAACACTACAAAGTCCACCAGTAGAATTCTTTATTAGATAAAATGAATAAATTAAATAAATAAAATAAAATAAAATGAATAAATAAATAATTAAAAAAAAGGCCTAAAGTAATATTTAAGTAAACTATTGTCAATATTGACACTTGTGTCGAAACTCCTCGGCAACGGCGCCAAAAACTCGACGGGAACTAAACTGCCTATAAGGTTAACTTAGAATTAATCCCATTCGTGCAAGTGCACGCGTCGTGGAATAGTGGCATAAGGGTGAGTCAAGGTTGTCCCATGAGGAGTTTGGGTGCCAAATGCTAAACTAGATCACCCTAATATTATCTAGGCTATGGATATTGTGTTGCTATCCTAAATTAAAATAAGTAAAATGTCTCAATGGAGGTTTGTTTCTCAAGGTTTAGCTATAATTTATGTAAATGTTGATGGTAAGGTGATCTTCTCTATGCACCAGCCTCTCTCGAGCATTGGGCACCTATCTCAAGAGCGGGTTTTATTGCATCTCTACCTCTAACCCCTTAAACTCTAAGATGCTCTAACCTACTATCCTCATTCACCACATACAAAACTATGATATCTCTATCCTATGATTGATTGTATGATACCTTATTCGATTCCCTAGGGTTTCTCGTCTTTCGACCTCAAAGCCCTAGCCTAATGCATGCAAATAGTGGCCAAGTATCAACATGTAATCAAATCATAAATAAGGTAACCAACAATTGCAAGAATTAAGCTAAGTAAATGAAAGATTAGAATTCATCCATAGCGTGTAGTCAAGGTTACATCATAAACCCTAGCTTAGATGTTTAGAACATTATGAAATAAAGGAAATATAGATTAGAGTTCACAGTCATAAAGGTAGAAGAAGAAAAGTGAGATGAGATGCCACAAATCCAATCCTCTCAAGTTTTGCACTCCAATTGTGTTTCCTCCTCTCTTTGCCTTCCAAAAAGCCCCCCTCTCTCATTCGAATCCCTAAGCTTCTTTTATACCCTTCGTCACCTCTCCCCTAATCAGGCCCCAAAATGGGCAAAATTAGGGCTTCATATTGGCGTCCATGTAATGGTATAGGTCTGGAGCAATTGCTTAGGACTACAACCGGCCCCATGATGCTCTCTAGACACTATCAAGTAAGTGTGCTCGGGGCGCAATCAAGGTGAGCTCCCGCACACCAGGTAGCGTGGGAGCCGCTGCATTGCGTGGTTAGGCTACCAATTTTTGCATCTCAAGTATGTCATAGTGTGGGGTTGGTGACATTGCGTGGCCCCTGCTGCTCATGCACATCTACAAGCCACCAACATTGCACAACCATATCTTTCTTGTTCGGACTCTGATTTGCAAGTTCTTAGACTCTCTAAAAAGCTATTTGAGTCTAGAATATGACCATAAGGCAGCCCATTTGAGCTCATCTTATATCATCCGTAAATTTCTGTAAATACATTAGCTACTACGCATCAGAAAGGGAAGAGCTTACCGATTTTCCACTTTTTCGTTTTGTCTTCGCTCCAAATTCGCACAATTCCACCAAATGGATGACCTAATCATAAATATGAACATTTAAAGCATTAGGGCACTTATTTAACATAAAAACATTACTAAAAACTAAGTAAAATATAGGGCTACAATGAGTATTTTATATTCTCATCACCATCCTGGTAAGGCAAATGTAGTGGCTGATACACTCAGTCGGACACGGGGAGTGTTAGCTAGTGTGGCTTCCCGGGAGTGGCAGATGCTCGAGGTTATGGGACAGTTCAGGCTGCACTACAAGGGTCATGCTCAGGGTACTTTTGGGAGTTTAGTGGTTACGCGTTCCCAACTGAGCAGAATGATCGAGTTCCAAGGACACGACACAAAGATATTGTCCATCGTGGATCTGGGTATGGCCTGCTATGTGACAAAGGTCAAGCCATTCACACCTGATGGTAGTCTTCTAGATAGGAGAAGGGTCAGGTTCCTTAGTCGGCAAATCAGAGAGAGGAGATCCTTAGGGAGTTCCATTGCTCCCGTTTTGTTGTGCATCCAGGCGGCACGAAAATGTACCATGATCTTCGTCGCGAATATTACTGAAGTGGGATGAAGAAACACGTTGGGGAGTTTTTTCGTCATTGTCTCATGTGTCAGCAAGTAAAGGTTTAGCACTAGAGGCCAACGAGATTACTCCAGCCCCTGAGACAAACTCGAAAGGGAAGTGGGAGTATATCACGATGGATTTTTGCGGACTCACTTGTCATGGACATCGCCAGTGGCATGACGCGATGCTGGGTGATGGATCGGCTTTCTATCGAAGCCGACACATTTTCTCGGGCTATGAGGGATGACCTTTTACTCTACAAGAATTTTCGCAGTTGTACATAATGGCGATTGTCCCGATTACATGGAGTACCGCAGATCTATATTATCGGACGGATCCTGTGCCTTAGCTTTCATCAGCTTCCTTTTGGAAGAGTTTCAAATGTAGTCATGGGGACACAATTGAGGATGAGCACTGATTTTCATCTCCAGATGGATGGTTAGTCGGAGATGACCATCCAGACTTTAGAGGACATGCTACGGGCATACGTCCTTGATCCCAAGGGTAGCTAGGAAGAGCATTTACCCTTAGTGAAATTCGCCTACAACAAAAGTTATCAGGCGAACATACAGATGGCACCCTATGAGGCACTATATAGAAGGCTCACGATCTCCTGGCTCATAACTCCAGGTGGAGAGAGAACTCCCACAACTGGATTTGGTTAGGGACACATCGTAGAAGGTGGAACTGGGAGCACCGAAACCCTCTCACCCGCCGAGTTTCTGTAGAAAGAGGTACGCCGACAGACTGGCACATGCACTTCTAGAGTTCGAGGCGGAGATCATGTCTTCCTCAAGGTGATGCCTAAGAGAGGAGTGGTCGCTCTGGGCGTTAGGAAAGCCATCATCGAGATATATCAGCCCTTGAGGTACTGAGACGAGAGGGTACTGCTTATCGTTCTGGGCATTACCGCCAAACTTATCTGGTGTTCATGAGGTATTCCATGTTTCGAAAATACACTCTAGATCCGACTCATATGGTGGATTGGGGTGAGCTTGTTGTTGATGCAGATGGAACCATCAAGGAGGGAACGATACGTATCATGGATAGTCGGGATCAGGTTTTTCAAGGCAAGACCGTGAGGCTAGTAAAGGTGTCAAAGTGTACCTTCTTCGAGGAGTATGAAAGTAAACATGGAAAACTGTAAGACACTATAAATGCACCACCATCCTTCATTCGAGGATGAAGGTATGTTTTTTAGTCATTTTATATTAAAATGATTGTTGCATATGCATGTGATTGTATGTGTTTGTGTGTGTGAATTTCGGGAACGAAATTCTTTTAAGGAGGGAAGAATGTAAAACCCGAGTAAATTTGAATTTTTCCAAAAATGGCAAAACGGTAAATTGTGGCTACAGTACAAGCTACAGACCTAAAATTTTCTAGATATCAGATGATGAAACGAACCTCACCAATAAATTTGTTTCAAGAAATTTAGTTATCTAATGAATTTCTGAATCTCCAAGATAGCTCTGATTTTTCACTTATTTTTTGAGCGATTTCCGGTGTCTGATGGACCCCAAAAATGGGATTTTCAAGAAATATCTTGAAAGTGGAAAATAATTTAAATAAAGTTCATGTAAAATAATTTGAACTCAAATCAGGATGAAATAAATCATTTCGGGGCAGAAATGGACACGACATGTCGTGGACATGTAGCGCAACGTGAGCCAACCACTTAAACATTTAATGAGAGGCTTGGAGGACAAGATATCCCATTTTTTTCTCCTGGTTTTTACATGATAGAGAGGAAGAGGAAGAGTAGTTCAAGACTTATTTCAACAATCCGCGGAGTTCCGTTGTTCAAAATTCGTCAAGACAAGAACTAAAGTTCATCGCCTCGATGAAGGCTAAGCGTGTGTACCAAAAATGAGGGATTTCATCGAAGATCCAAAGGAGGATATTTGGGGAAATCAAAGTTTTTGAGTTAAGGAGGTGTTCTTGAGACCTCTTACGTTTCTACTACGCTTCAAGCAGTAGAAATTCTTCTTACTTCTCGTTTATTTCACCCTCGTCGCTTTGAAGGAGGTTGTTTAGATAATGCTCCACGGGTTGTTCGCTTGCTTGACGATCAGACGGTCGCTTTACGACTGCTTCGGCCAACTTTATGAATGGATTTATGGTTATTTATAGTATGTCCCAAGAATTGTTTTAGGGACTGTTTGGATAAAAAAAATCTGGTTTATGGTTGTTAAGGGGTTGGTTTGATCGCTTAAAAACAATATGACTCCGGTTTATGGATTGTTTGTATCGAATTTTGTGAGCCGGTTCAGGATTGTTCGTGGAATGTCCAAAAAATTGTTTTTAGGTGCTATTGGATTAAGAGAAAACTGCATTGTTAAGTATTTGCTCGCAAATTTTAAGGGCCTCGTTTGACCAGTTTTAAGTCTGGCCATAATACGGTTGTTTTGTGGGCATTTTACATGCCACACTTTGCCTGGAGGGTTAAGGCAGCAGTTGCCTAATCCTTATGATACATACTTGGTTGTTGTTGTTTGATAAAATGTTAATATATGCGTTTTAATGTATTGACAGTGGAGTGAGTGTTTAATTCGAGATTATATGTATGTGATATAATTGCAAATGATGCATGATGAATTACATAAATTAAAATGTCCATATGGAATTATTACATTATGGGACATGCACTTGTGCATTACATCGCATATGCACTAGAACACATTTCATGGGTGTGAGTGCATCAAGTTGGTGATCAAACACCACATTTGGTAATTTACGAGTGGACTCAGTACATTTGGACGAAGTCCAATGAAGTCAGACAAGCTTGCATGACATGGAAAACTTCACGTAGTCAAAGAAGAAAGGCTAGACACTCCCTCGGGTGAAAGACCCGATTACTGGTTCATACACTCTAATGGTGAAAGTCCAAAAAGTGTAGCAAGGCATGTGGGGCCTACAATGAGACTTCGAAAATCCGCTGCCCGAAAAGACACATGAGTTTTGTATATGAAATGATCATTTGAGGTTTAACATCTAACAAATTTTGGTTTATAAACATATGATTTTATTTCGAAAATGATCATTTGATGTAATCCATCAATGAAAGATTTTATCACACAATGCCATTGCATTATGTGGTGGCATTGTGTGGTGGGAGTCGGTAAAGACTCGGGTTATGGTGCATGAGTAAGTCTCATCTCATCTCAGAACATGACATATAGGATTCCAACCTAGGATTACATATTCTACTTGGAATTGTTGATGTGAATGTGAATTGTCAAATATGAACATTGCATGTGCACTTAAGTGGAGAGTAGCCTCTGTAGAAATTACTCTACTGGGCGTGGCTCACCCTATACGAGAAAAACATTTCAGGTGCGGGACATGCGTTGGTGGATGGCTCTCATCCGGGCTGTAAGGGTAAAGAAAGCCGACTTGTGGCTTTATGATTATTTTTGTAAAATTTTTGGAGTAAATTAATTTTGGCATGTACTAATATGTAAAAGAGTTGTAATTGAACTCATATGGACTGTTTTTAATATGGTATTACATGTTTTTATATGAATGTGGGATCACGGGATCCGGTAGTCACTTTATCTAAGCAATCGACCCATAGTGGTCATCAGTTATATTAGCCCCGAATGGTCATATGATTGTATTATTGGTAAGGTTAGTTTTGATAGAGCTCCCCATACAATGAAGACTCTGTTTGATTTTTGTTTAAATTATGGATCCCGGTAAATGGGACACAATGGTGTGATATTAAGTTACACGATATCCACAGGCTTTCCATGGGTTGATGGGTGATCAACGAACCCCCGGATTTTGGGGCGTCACAGTGTAACTAGTAGGCGTCCTAATACTATCATAACAATGACTCCCCAAAATCTATTTTCTCATACCAACCCAACTACACAACCTGGAGTCAATAATGAATCACTTCCTTATACTAAAGGCTCGGGGGGCACCATGCACCCACCCTTTGGAGTAAGTGTTAATAGGGGACAACAAATTCCCCAACTTGTTATGTAGTCACCTCCACTACCTGACCTAGGGAAGGAGTCACAAGTCTCTAATGTATAAGCCCAGTATACATCTAATGTGGTAAAGACTGAGGAATTCCTTATGAAGGAGAAGTTCATCACTTTTCCTTATGTTCACCAACTTCCCAACAAAGAGGAGCTTAGAGGAAAAGTCTACTGTAAGTATCACAACTCCTAGAATCATAGTACTAATGATTTTTGCAGTTTCAAAAATATTATCCAGGACTAGATCAATAAGGGAATACTAAGTTCTTGAGAAAAAATGGAGGGCCATGGGTGATTTGATGAAGATCCGAATAGACTCCACCACGGTTTCAATTAACATAGTTGCTACTGGATTTGAAAGCAAGCGTTGTTGAATGCAAAGAATGATGGGAGACTTCAATGCTAGGATAAGATATGTATGGATTCCTAAACAATATCTAGTTCATAGAGATGAATTGGAAGCAAAAAGAAGAATGTGTGCAACCAAAGAAAAGGAAAAAATATAAGGTATCCATACCATTCAAAACAGAAAATCAAGAAGGAGAAATCCTTTAAAGGAAATAATGTTTCTTTAAAAGAAAGACATTTTTTCATAGAGAAAGGACATGAACACTTCAAGGAGGAAAATACCTCCAAGGTTTGTTGTCCTTCCTCCTATCTCACTTGGACAAGAATTGCATATGGTGCAACATAAGAAATTTCCTCAAAAGCTCACCATAACTCAAAAAAGAATAATGCAAAGACAAAGAGCTATGGAGAAAAGGCAACTCAATGAAGTACCTAAAGAAGCATTAGAAAAGAAGTCTAAGGAATCGGAGAAATTGAAGGAAGAAGCAATGTCTAGTCCTGAGAAAACCAAATTTGGAAGAAGAGATATAGAGGATGCTAAGTCTATTTGCAATTCAGACAAAGAGACAGATTCTATAATTATTCTCATAGGTATAATTCCTATTTCTTTGAATTGTTCTACCAATTTTCTAACTTTGCTAACTTTTTTTAAGTCAAAGGAGATAGAGAAAAGCCTTATAGAAGTGAAAGAGAAACAACCTACAATTGATGAAGGCCGCATGTATAAAGGGGTCACCATTGAACCCTCTACAGGAAGCAGGCCTCATAATGTGATACTTGAAAAACCTATTATGGAAATGACAAAAACATATTCAATGTCAAATCTACAAGGGGAGCCACACCAGAGGTTCATCAATTGGAAATATCTTAAGCAGTATTTCTCTACCATGTGGGAGATGTTGGGCATCACCCAAAAGAATTAGGTCTACGGCCTTTAATGTTGGGGAAATTGTTCTATTTTATGTTTTGAGTCAATAAGTAGGCTTTTTAGCTACTATTTTCTCAATCCTTCAATTTTTCCTAACATAGTACCTATTCGATTTTGAGTCAAGAAGTAAGCTTTTTAGCCATTATTTTCTCAATCATTTAGTTTTTCCCAGCATAGTACCTATTCAATCTATGTTTTGAGTCAAGAAGTAGGTTTTTTAGCTACTTTTTTCTCAAACATTCAAGTTCTATAGAATAGTACTTGTTCTATGTTTTGAATAAACATATATCCAGTAGGCTTTTTAAGCCACTGTTCCTCGGTAATACATATGGTGAGATTGTCACTATAGCTGGGGGAGGTCTATTATTGTTCAATCTAATGTCATTTAGGCTGAGCTATACGCAATATATTTCGGAAGAAAGTGGGTCCAAGGACCACTTTTAATCAACAATAGAGTTACAACATTATTCCACAGACATCAACACACATCAAAAGGTATAGATGCCACCTTGCAATGTCATGGTTATAGTGTACGTGTGCTGATTGCTTCGCAAGGGATTTTCCAGACACTTCATTCGATAGGTAATCAACACACATCAAAAGGTAGGCCTAATGCCACCTTGATCCACTAATGCAATGTCGTGGTTGTAGTGCGCCTGTGTAGTGTAGTGCTCAATGAGTCTCCAACAAAAAATCAAGCACATCTTAGGAAGACATTCCAATTCTCCTCATTCCACCAAGAAAATTTAAAGCACCCGCCACCTGGAAGTGCCAGGTAGGAAAGGGAGATAATACCTCAGACACCACTTGTCATCATGCCAAGTGGAGTATAAACACAAGTAAAGAAAAAATGAGCACTAATGAAGATGGAATGGAGTTGGAAGCCATTGAACCTGTGACGCCCTAAATCCCGAAGATCTTTTTTTTTTTTTTTTTCATTGTCCAGTCTCACGCGACAGGATTTCAGCCATATAGAATACCTGGTCAAGGCCAGGTTCTATTGTGCGCTATGATCCCAACAAGGCGGCGCATACTCACAGGCGTCTAACTCGCTGCGGCGATGAGCGTCTCTATCATGCACAAAGAGCACCTTCCACGCGCTTATGAGTTATCGCGACAGTTTACGCCGTTACAGTCCATTTCCCCGACACGACATTAAATGAACTCACACGACATGAGATCTTCTTACCATGATTGAACTCTGTCGCGACCTAAAATTTTCGTGTCACAACCTAGTTTCATAACCTAATATTCTCCGTCGCACATGAAAAAGTTCGATTATGAGGCTATATCCTTGTTGCCTCTCGTCACACGGCACGTAAAAGCTTTGTAGCGACATGGGATTTTCTTTCATGCCCATTCTCTGTCGCAATTAAAAAATCCCCTCGTCAAGTCAACCTCTGTCGCGATAAGGAAAGTCTTGTCGCAACACTAAACCTTCACGCCTTCATTCCCGTCGCGGACATAATTTCTCCTTAGTCGCCAATTTTGCTGACATAACCTTTCCTTGCTCGGCCAACCGCGTCGCAACATAATTTTCTCTATCGCAACATAAAATCCTAACCTTAGCAACACTGTCGTGACATTAAAATATCTCTATCACGGCATAAAATCTCTCCCACCATTGCCAACTCGCCGACATAGAAACATTCCCATCGCGGACATAACTCGTGAAATCCTTTCTCGCGACACTACAAATTTCGGGTCGCGACATGAAATCTCTGGCCTTAACCAAGCTCCGTCAAGAACCCGACCTCTCTTGTCGGACTCATCTCGACAAGGATAAGGAACTCTGTCACACATTGTCAATGACAGAGCAAACACAATCGCGACCAGAACACCCCGCTAAGACCAAACTTATCACACACAAACCCACTGTCAGCGACATTTACAACCGTAAAGTCACACTTACCAAGGAAACCCCGCCAGAACCCACTGTGCAAAGATTCGTTTCTGCATTTTTATCAACCCTTTCAAAACACCATAAGTTCCAATTCCAAAGTAGTACTTACAAAACTACCGTAAACCTAGGAAACTTTGCCAAACCGGTGAGCAAATCATACAAAAATGAGTTTGGCTATAACCTTTTCAGCCATATACAGAAACTGGTTACCAAAATTTAACATAAACTGGATAATTGTCCAGAATTTTGCAAAATATATGAATAAGCCATAATCTAGCCCTTTTTCACAACTAAGATCATGGATGTTTTTCATCCCTGTACTCAAAGATCAAAAATGTTTTCCCTACTCTAAGAGTGTGAGCAAATGCCCAGAAAGAAAACCACATAAGGGCCAGCTCTCCACCTAAGTGCATATGCAATGTCATGATTCACACATTAACACTCATTCAAGTAAAAATATACACATTTCTACATGAATGTCTGCCATGCCCCATGTCTCTAGTCCTCGCCGACTCCCTCACAAATGCATTTGCATGTATGAAAACTGTCTTCAAAACAAAATATTTTTGTTTTTGAAACTCATTGGACAACCTCCGATATCAAAACACATTAGACAACCCTCCGATATCAAAACACATTAGACAACCCTCCGATATTAAAACACATTGGACACCCTCCGATGTCATAATACACTGGACGACCCTCCGATATCATAGCACATTGGACGACCCTCCAATATCAAATTCATTTATTGGACAACCCTTCGATATCAAATTTATTCAAAACCCATGTCATGTACTCACACCAGTTTCATGCGATGTCCCCGTGCATATGAAATGCAACCTGTCATTTCATGTTACATTCATGATGAGTACTACATGCAACATTAATAAATCATGGATAATTATATTTTCTACATATAATTCACATCCATCAAGTATCTCACATCAATACATCATATAAGCATATATTAACATGAGCTTTTTCACACAACCAGCATGTTATTCATTTTTCCAACAATAAATATTACAAACCAATACACACATCTAATAACAATCAAATTCGCCCTGCATCGCCCAAAAACAATCCCAAACATTCCAACGTTCAATCCCAAAATTTTTGGACTGAACTGCACAACCACTCAAGGCCCCAAAGAAAACTCATGCCATTAAATGACCTTTAGGTTAAAAATAACCCAAGTAAAAAAATTCTCTACCTCTTGAAGTTTGGAAAAAATCCCAGATTCTTGTACCTACGCAAAGCTCTTGTCGTGTAGATGAATCTTTATTTTTGCTCCGATTTAAACCGATGTTCGATCTCCGTAGATCTTAGAGAGAAGGCATAGCTTCTTACTCCACTTTCCTTCATCTCCTTCCTCCTGTGAGATTAAGAAAACGGAAAATGACCCTTTTTCCCCTTTCGCCTTTCTTTCCTTTTCTTTATTTTATTTTCTTTCTTTTCTTTTCTTTCTTTCCCTTTTCCCCCTTTTTCCTTCTCTCCCCACCGAATCTGATCCAACTTGATTAAAGTGTGAAATTTCCTACCACATTCCTCCTTACCACATGTTTCTTCCTCATTTTTTTCTTTCTTTATTTTCTTTCTTGATCTTATCCAAGTCAGCCACCATCCTCCCTCCTCTCTCTCATGGCCATGTGTCATCACATGGTCCATGTATCAATGAGTCATGTGTCACATGCTTTAAGTGTCATCTTATACCTGTTGCCTTCTAAAATATAAAATTCCAACTGCCTCAAATTCGAACGAAATTTGATCGGTAACTAGATTTCACGCACGATTTCAAATCCAGATAAAGGCATTTCACATCTAGATCTAGAAAATTTCGTGTCAACCAAAATTGGTCAGTTTTACCATTTTTTTAGAAAATTGATTTTTTTCCGTGTGTTTACGTAATCCAAAGACAAGAAGATCATGAGAAAACAAATCCAAGAAAGTTACAATCATAACAATCAACATGGAAAAAGTCTATTTGAAAAAGAGTTACTTTAAAGCTGGTTCTAATGGTCGACAAGTATAAACTAATTAGCAATGTGTGGCCTACAATTTGCCAAAGAAAAAGCTCAAGTTCAGGTGAGAGGTAAATCAACCTGAGGTTGTTGAAAATTATTCAATATGCACTAAAAAAAAAATTTTGAAATAGTCAAATGACTTAAAAATAAATTTTTTGAAAGTGCATTCATGTTTATCTGCACTCAAGAAAATTTTCAAAATTACCGAATGGTTTCAAATAATTTTTTTGGATAGTGCATTTAAGTTTATTTGTGAAATATGCACTCAGGAAAAGGTTCAAAAACAGTCAAACTACTTCCAATAATTTTTTCAAAGGTGTATTCTCGACTATGTTATAGTCTGCATGTAAGAAAACTTTCGTAATAAGCCAAAAAGCTTCAATTAATTTTTTTGAAGGGTGTACTCATAATTATTTTCAAAATATACACCTCGAAAAAGGTTTGGAATAGCTAAACGACTTCCAATAATTTTTTCGAAAGCGTATTTTATATTTTTTTCAGAATTTGCACCTAAGAAAACTTTCGTGATAAGCCGAAAAGTTTCAATGAATTTTTTCTAAGGGTGCACTCAAGTTTATTTTTGAAGTACACATCCTAAGAAAGGTTCAGAATAGCCAAATGGCTTCCAAGAATATTTTCATAGGTATATTCTCTACTCGATTAGAATCTGCACCTATGAAAATTTTTGCAATAAGCAGACAAAATTCAATAAATTTTTTCTAAGGGTGTACTCATGGTAATGTTCAATTTCTACACCTCGAAAAATGTTAGAAACAAGCTAAAAGCTTCAAATAATTTTTCAAGAATGCAATCAAGATGATTCTTCGAAAAATCTACTTTCAGGAAGAGTTTCTAACAACTTCAAGGAACAGTTTCTATTTTGGGCATCAAAGAAAGCAAAGAAAGCCTGAAACTTACATCTAAAATATCTTTCTTCAAGAAAAACCCTAAATCAAGATCTATATTGTCAAGAGAATGAACAAGTCTCGATCTTTTCATCAATACATATTGACAACGCCTTGAAAGGTACTATCGACGGCGAGCGACCTTCAATGACCGAAGCAACGTGAACAACAACATCGTTACCAAGGTATTCTCCGTCAACGATACGAACAACAAACGATGGGGTCGACGACGAGCAATGGCCGATGAATGAAGACGACCACAATCAAAGACGGTGGGATCGCTGACCACGGTAGGAACAACGATTGACAAAAGTGACAACAATAGTAGTTTCTTTGATACTGACGACAACTTCAGCAATGGCTACGATGTTGATGGCCTCCACACTTGTAAAATAGAGAAGAATATTTTTTATTCATAATAATTTTGTATCTTTACATGTACATATTTATAGAGATAGTAAAGATCCTACAACTGCTATTCCTATAATTAAGTTATTTACCCAATGCAGAGAAATAATGATCTGGCAACTAGGAAAGAATTATAATAGTTTCCTATAATCAAGTTATTTCATTTAACATAGAAGAATAGTAAATGTAAGACTACAATGAAGAATCTTTGATCTATTGAATCCAATATCGCAACATTCCCTCAAGTTGTGCATAGATGTCACACATGCCCAACTCTTGCCCAAAAAAACTTTGAGAACACTTCGACTTGAAACACTTTGGGTAAGGATATCGTAAATGAATTGATCTTCGTGATCGAATCTGGGATAATCCCGACAATTTTTCTCATCCAATTTCTCCTTAATAAATAATTTGTCTACCTCCACATGCTTTGTACGATCATGTTGTATTAGATTATGAGCAATATCATATGTTGTTTTATTATCACAATAAAGTCAAATCTGGGTCAGCTTCAGGCGTATACAGCCCAAATCCATTAATAGAAGTCTTAGCCACAATGCTTCATATTCCAAGTGTCATACCCTAAATTCGCCAAATTTCTCCGCGCTTGAACGCAACAACATTCTCGCTTCGCTTCTCCATGAAATGAGATTACCACCTACAAAGGTGAAATATCCCTAAGTAGATCGTTTTCTGTCATCTATCGCTTCCACCCTACCAAGATCACTATATGCATCCACACTTTGACAATCTACATTTTAGTGAACAAAATGTCCGCTCAGAGCTGACTTCGTGATACATTAAAATGCGCATAACGCATTCATATGTTGTTCTCCGTGATTACGCATAAACTAGCCTAACAATACTTAATGCATAGGCAAGAGATCTAAATTTAGTGCGGGCTAAGTACATCAATCTTCCAACGAGCCTCCGATATCTCTCTTTATTAACAGCACCTCGATTACCTCAACACATAACTTCGGGATCCTTCTCTACTAGTGTATCGCTAGTCGACATGCCGATATACCGCTTCCTACAACAAAATAAAAGGCATATTTTCTTTCGAGACAAGAAAAATCCCTTTTATCGTATCGAGACACTTCGATCCAAGGAAAATATTTCGCTTTACTCAAGGTCTTTCATTTCAATTCGCTCGACAAGTAACTTCTCAGAGCCTTCCTTCATCAGGTCATTTCAACCACCATGTCATCAACATACACAATAAGCGCGTTGATCTTACCATGCCGCTTTTCTTCAAGAATAAAGTATGATCCGAATTACTCGATGGTAGCCAAATGACCTCATGGACTTCTCGCGGAACCTTCCAAACCATGTTCTCTTATCAGTTTTTTGCCTCTTACAAAGATTTCCTTTAATTTGCACACTCTTCTCCGACAATACACTTCTCGTATCATGCACCCTCTTAAACGTGGCAGAAATCCACGCATACCCTTCTGACAACTCGCCATGTAAAAAGGCATTTTTCACATCAAATTTGCTGCAGCTGGCCAATCCGTGTTCCCGCAACTGTAGACAATAAGACTCGAACTTGCCGATTTTAGCCACACGTGCAAATGCATCTGTATAATCAATTCCATAGAATTGGGCGCACTTTCGCCACCGCCTGCTTTTTAAAGATTCAATCGTACCATCCGCGAAGTCAGCCAAAGATAAACCCACCGACATCCAACTGGTTTCTTCCCTAGAGGACGATCAACAAGCTCCCAAGTTTCATTCTTCTACAAGGATTTCATCTCCTCATTCATAGCAACTTTCTACCTTGGGTCAGTTAAGGCTTCCTCGCATTAATCGCTGGGGAATAGATACAAGAGATAACTCTACTTACAAATGACTTATTTGATTCGCATAAGCGATGGTTAGACACATAATGAATCATGGGATATTTAACTTTACTGTAAAGTTCTGGTTCATATGCTGGTTCGGGAATACCAGTTCGGCTAAGGTGGGTAATCGGTTCGGTGGTTCGCACACTACAACAGACCATCCTCAACAGCGCATTGGTTTCGTGTATCGGGGCGAACGTGGTACGAGAGATCTGTAGATGGAGGTCAGACCACAACTTCATTGTCTAGGTTCTCATCACGCTCATCACCACTATGGTCCAAATTTATACCACTCAAATCCAATTCACCAACATTCTCATTATAAGTTCAGTGGTATTCCTTTTCATTCCTATTCATTGTTACTGTGTTCGAGAGTTCCATAGAGATCGAAAATCATAGTCTAGAGCTTGAACTTCTTCCAGGTAAGTTCAAGCTCAGAGGAAAAATACATCGAGTCTTCATGAAAAACTACATCCATCAGAATAAACATTCGTTTTCGAGGGTGATAAAGATCAAGACTCTCTTTGATAAGTAGCATACCCTAAAAAAGACACATCGCAATGCTCGAGGTGTCAACTTGTTGCGCTAACGCTTATGAAGATGTACAAATGCTACACAACCAAAGACATGAAGAGGTAAGTTTGGACCAACTGGAGCAACAATTGCTTCAATGAGAGCCTGGGATGGTGTCCGGAAATCAATAGTGTTGGAAGATACTCGGTTGATCAAATATGTTGCAAAGGTAAGTGTGTGTCCCCAATAGGATAAAGGCATATGTGCTTTTATCAATGAAGCACGGACAACCTCCAACAAGTGATTCCATTTTCCGCCTCCGCCACTTACTCTATCGGGTGTATCGTAATGTGCGCTTGATGAATGGTTCCATGGGCTTCCAAATACCGCCAATTCAAAACTAAATATCACTCTCCCATCATTTACCATGAGAACCCGAACTGCATTGTAACACTACAAACCATTTTAAGTGAAAATTTTGAAATAACAAGTTTACTTCACTTTTGGACTTCATCAAACATACCCAAGTTATCCTGGTACAATCATCAATAAAAGTAACAAACCAACGAGATCCATCCAAAGTAGCAAATTTAGATGGGCCCCAAACATCAGAATGTATGATCATAAAAGGAACTAGACTTTTAGTCAAGGTTAATGGAAACGAAGCACGATGGCTTTTTGCAAGTTCATAAACATCACATTTGAAACTAGAGACATCAAAGTTTGCAAATAAACTAGGAAATAATTTCTTCATGTAACCAAAAAGAAGACGCTTCGACGCCGATGACATAACCATTCAAATTTCTTTTTTTTTTTTTCTTTTCTCGAACCCCCAATCTTTAAAGCTTCTCGACGTTAACTCATCTGAACTTTTAGACACCAAGTCCAAGTAATACGCCTTCCTCGCCTAACAACTTCACAACCAATCGTCTCCCTTGTTCTGATGTCCTTAAATACACAAAATTAAGGCCAAAACACAACACAAAATAAGGCAAGGGGTTATTTCGGAGAAACTCGGGGACAAAAGATTATAATTCAAAGAGGGAACAACCAAAATGTAATCTAAATTCAAGGTGTTAGTGAGGGATAAGGATCCTTCCCACACCCGACCGAGGTACCCATTACGCGGAAACATAATTTTGTGAGGAAGATTTAAGAGGTGAAACTTGTCTAGAATCAAATGTCATATGATTCGTACCACCGGAATCAATTATCCATGCACTATTAGAAACAGGTATGGAAATATTTAAAACCTTACCACCATTACCTGCTATTGCTACCAATGCCGAGGACTTTTCACCGCTATCATCCTCTGTCTTTGTTTCAACAATCATAAATGATAGAGGCCTTCGAATTCTCGTCAGGAATCACGACTATGATCCCACCATTCCGGATATCCCACAAGTTCATAACATCGACTTTTTGTATGACCAGTTTGATCACAGTGAGTGCATTTATATGATGATTTGTCGCCACCATTAGCGCCTTAGGATTGGAGGCCTTTTTGGTCTTACTGTGCCGAGGGACCGCTTTTGATTAGACCGGCTCAGTCACCATGGTCGGCTTCGCACTTCAGCTTGTCCGCTCATCACCCCGAGTTCAACATCTTCGCCAAGAAACTAGGCATAACACTCTTCTAATTCTGTGGATGATCCTTTCCTCAAGATTTCGCTTCTACTACCGAAATCAATTCCTCTAATCCAACGAAAGATAGCACTTTGTTGCCGGCTACCCTCGCAGGATGAAATATCTGTCTCATCCACCATGATCACCTTATCACGATGATCCAACTCACTGAAGATTTTAGTCAGTTCTCCATAATATATAGAGAGTGGTCTACCATTTTGTTTGGTAGAGAAAGCCCTCTGGTTCAAGGTAAAAACATGTAATTCATCTGCTCCATCATAAAAGTCTTTACGTAGCCTAAATATCTCGTATGAGGTAAACGAATACCGCTTCATAATCTCCTGGGACACATAAACATCAACAACCATCTTATTGGAAAAATGGCTCGAGCACAATAATTTAGCTATCTTTGAGCTAAAATTACAATGGGTCCTACAAACCTTTTCGGTGGGTCCACATAATTTTCTCTCCATGAGGAGATGAAAATTATATTGAGTTGCTCAAACCATTAAGGAGTGAATTAGAAATTGCCTAAACATCACCCTGAAAATGGTAACTAAAGGTTTAAGCTAGAATATATCCTTAATTTTAAATTCAAACAACAAAACGATGTCGCTTATGAGAGTTAACATTGGGAGTCCAAAACATCAAGCCGCTTTGATGGCACTGACCTGAATGGACGCCTTCTTCTCCAAGCCAGTGTGACGCGATCAGAATCAACAACCACGACCCTAGCTAAGCTTCGCTGGACAGACGAACAATCATGATCAGGTATATAAATAGGCCACACATTCTCTCATTCTGTATTCATATATTTTGCATTCATGTTTTTCATCCATTCATATTCACGTTTGAGAGAGAAACTCCAGTTCCGTACTAGCTTTGGTTTGACAACAACAAAGAAAAGTGCTTTCATCGCCAGGAGATCATTTCATCCCGGGAGACGACTGCCATTTTTCAAGCACCACTACGAGGGCATAATTTGTCTTAAGGAGACTGTTCAACACAAGACTGATCTGGCCACCACGTGTTCCAACTCGATTGTTTTATTCTCGGTTTTCATGCAAACAATTACACATACCGCTATGTTCATCTCTCTTATAAGCTTGCTCATTCTATTTGCCAGCATCGATACCTTTACAATCTGACCTTCGATTTGTCTCAATGCTAATTTCATAGCCTTCATCTTTCTCCTTAGGTGGCGTGCTGAGAAGGCATTTAATGAAGTGGAGAGTTTCTCCTTCTCAACAATTTCCAGATTCTAACATTTGAGACCATAGATCATACTTTCGGTATCATTCAATACAATCTCGAATTGAATGATAAACCTTCGTGTTGAATAATGATGGGGGTAGATTTGGTGACAAATGTTTCAGAATCTGACTTGCTCATGGTTTAAGGATTCAAAGAAAAATGATTTAGGGTTTCATGGCTCTTATACCAACTTGTAAAATAGAGAAGAATATTTTTTATTCATAATAATTTTGTATCTTTACATGTACATATTTATAGAGATAGTAGAGATCCTACAATCAAGCTGCTATTACTATAATTGGAGTTATTCGGCTCAGACAAGTAAATATCTCTAAACTATGAAAGAATATAATAGTTTCCTATATTAAGTTATTTGCCTAACATAGAATAGACAGTAATAGTGAAATAATTTCATGTACACTTTAACCATTAATCCAACATCGCAACATCCAGACACACCTGAAGACAACCCTAAATCACTAATCGCGAGACGACGCTTAATAAAGGGTAGCGCCTAAGTGATTTAATGATCATGCCACACTCCATCAAGGAGGCGTGACGTGAAAAGAAGGAGTGAGAAAAATGAAAATGGTAAATTAAAGGATTTTCCAAACAAGTGAGGTTTGTTTTAGAAAGATAAAATAAATTCTTTTTGGGAAGGAAAAAAGAAAATTCTAAGTTGCTTTGAGGAGAAGTGAGATAGTTTTTCCATGGAAGAACAAAATTATTTGGTGTAGGAAGAACAAAAGTTTGAGGTTTAAACTTCATAATGGTGGAAACTTTTTATTGGGGAATTAATAATTACTTATTTATTCGATCCGACTTGGCTCATTATTGCCGTTGGAACTCCACATCATGAATGAGTCGATTTCGGTTTGGCCACAGGGAATGTGTTCTTGCGAATAATTTAATCTTAATACATACAATATGGCACACAGGCCACAATGTATGCAGGGGCAATTATTTGCACCCAAATTAAAAATTTGGCTTGATCCAATAATGGGTTAGGCTTAAGGCCAAGCCCATGAATAAAATTTTAAAAGAAAGGGGGCCGAAATCATTTTGTAAAAGCCCATAGAAAAAGTCCAGAGATATTTTTGAATTTTTAAAAAAATTTGGAAAGTCAAACAAAGCATTATCTAAGGTAGCAGAGAAGTGGAGTAGTTATGGGTTGATGTATAATATATTTGGGGAACATGTGTCTATAATGGAGATGTGGAAAATTTCTCGGCGATCACGATCACAAGAAGTGCTTATAACAAGTTCCCTTAATGCATTATAGATATTATTTTATAGCGAGAGTGGAGAAATTCATACTTAGGCAGCAAGTCTCTTACGTCTATAAAATGAGCAGAGAATGATTAAAGGAAGACAACCAATCAACTAACAAATCAATCAATCAATAACTCATACTCAATGTCAATCTACAACAAATCCTAGCTTTCAGCAATTTCAACACTTTATCTCCTGGCTTTAGCAAAGTTTATGTCAAATTTATAATAGTATTATATCAATAATTTGTAGTGAAATCAAATATTTTTTACAGAATTTAGTATTCTGGTTACAAGTTCTATTCAAGTTTTTATCAAATTTCAAGCACAATATTGTTTTCACAGTCAAGTCCAATGTTTACTTCAGTAATTTCAGCATTCTGGTTGTAAGTATCATTCAAATCTATCAATTTTCAGTACCATGTTATTTCATTCATTCTCAATGAAATCCAACACTTTTCTTCAACATTAATTCATGCAATATCCCCATTCATACATTTTCCACTTTGATTATAAAGGACAATACAGTAATCCAGAGAGCCTTACATAACCTTACAAATGAGCATACGAAATAATATACTAAAACACTTTAATTTCAGAATACTTATATACTTATATTTTATATATTTTATATAAGATTCAAAAATCACCGCAATACTCACAAATTCGTTTGGATTTAATAATAAACGTTTAATGACGAAGTTGTCAATAATTAATCCGATGCCGTGGCTCAAATCCATAAACTCTAGAAAAATCGATGGGGCATTGCCACGTCATGAGGCCACGATGGAGGATCTCATTTCCCCCGACGACTGTTTACAGGACTCGAGCTCATGGTACAAATAATAATGAAATAAGTAAACGTCATCGTTTTAGCACAAACGACGCCGTTTCTGAACCCAGAGGCTGACCCCTGTTAAAACCACTGCATCATTTGCTCCATATTTGTTTCTAGACTGCAGCAATCTTCTGGACAGCGAAGTTCAAACCTTAGAACGCTGACGAGAGGATTCAAGAAATGGCTGCCGACGAGATTCCATTGGACGAGAAAGCGAAGAGAATGAGAGATCTTCTATCGAGCTTTTACGCCCCAGATCCTGCAGCGGCCTCGAATACTTCTTTAAAGTACGTTTCTCTAGACACCATCAACACCACTTCCTTCGATGGCCGATCATACATGAATCTCCTGGTACGAACAATCCTCTTGATCTCATTTTTGGTTTTTCAGATCTGTGCCGGAGGTTTTGGTCGGAATTAGGGCATGATGTTGTAAATTTGATTTAGTTTGTGGATTGTGTTACCTCATGGAACTGAATTCGAAATTATATTGGAGATTGTGACTACTTGCGGATATTCAAGATCATGAATTTCTGCAAGCGATGAGATCAAAATGATTTTAAGAATTAAAGTAATTTGGATACTTTAGATTCTGATTTTAGCTGAAAATCTGCAAAAAGATCCCTTTACTTAGACCTGGAACTTCCAATGTGTGAGCATTGGCTAAATCTAGTTTCACATTCTTGCATAGTGTCTTAATTTTTCTGAATCTGAATTAAGCGAGGATAGGATCAAAATGCTTTTAAGGAATTCGAGAAATTGGGAGATTCTGATGCTGGCTGACAACATCCGGAAAAAATGTTCCGTTTATTTTAGTTTAATCACACATTCTTTCACCGTTCCATGATTTCTCACTGTTTCTAAATTAATAAATTGCTTGATGGATCGAAATGTTTTCCAGTCTCACTGCATCGTTTAATGTTGAAGGTAGGCTTCCTGCAGAAAGCTTGGTATCTTTGTTGCTTACCCGTATTTTTCCATGATCTTCTTTTACAATAATATTTGCTTCATTTTATGTACAGGTACAAAAATCAAATTTGGAAGGACTTCTTCAAAAACATGTTGAAATGGCAGCTGAGATAAAAAATCTTGACACCGACTTACAGATGTTAGTGTATGAAAATTACAACAAATTTATCAGTGCCACTGAGACAATTAAACGGTAAATGTTAGTTGAATTTTATTTTCTTTATTTTTTGTTAGGAAAACAAGCTTAAATGAATTATCAAATGACTATATAACACTAATAATAACAATGATTATAACAATAAGAATAATAATAACAAAAATAAAAATAAAAGTAAAAGTTCTTTACAGAAAAAAGGCACTACCCACGTGCACACCATGTGCAGAAGCCATGCGCAATCAAAATAAATAGTTTGTAAAGACTACTCTTGTGGATCCATAAACCTAGCTGATGGCAACATGCATTCTCCTCAGTACCTCATTACAGGCTTGCAGATATTCAATCTTCATGTTTGACATCTTCATTATGGTAAAAAGTGTTATATGTCCTCTATCTGATTATTATTATTATTATTTTATTTATTTTTTGCATTTTTAGACATAATGCATTCACAGGAGCATCTTGCCTACACCTCAGATTATGCAAATTTTTTCGGATCCGTTTGCTGCATAGTTATTTAAGAACTTTTGATGAGATAAATATACATACAGATATTACATAAATGCTCTTGTTTATCTGTGTCTTTGAATAGGATGAAAAATAACATTGTAGGCATGGAAGCAAATATGGAACAGCTGCTAAAAAAGGTGCTTGGATCATTTTTATTTCAATCACTTTGTGCTGTCTCTTTCAATAAAACAAATGCGAACAAGAGGTAATTGGCTACACCCATATTGCAGATAATATCTGTTCAAACTAGAAGTGATGGGGTTAATACCTCGCTGTTTGAGAAAAGAGAACATATAGAGAAATTGCACCGAACACGAAATCTTCTTCGGAAAGTTCAGGTATTAAAATTTATGAGTCAAAGTTTAATGTTGCTATTTTTTCTTGTATATCTAAACTACATCTTTGTAAGACCATTGACTTCTAGGGATTGATCAATGTGGAAATAATTGAAATAAAGATCTTGTGATATTGCTTTACCATTGCTATGTATATAAAGTTATATGACCTAGTTGTTCTCCTTAAGTAATGCCTGTAAGTTTCCTAAGACAAATCAGATCTGTTGATCAAAAGATACTTGCCAGTTAATAGAATAACTATATGTTAGTAAGATAATTTCCTAAAATAATGATACATTAATGAAAGTGGCTTTTTTTTTAATAAAAAAAAGTTCAGAAAGATAATGAGGATCTGGCTCATGAAGAAACCTTTTTTTTTCTTTTTTTATGGTTAGATTTTCAATCAGTTGGAGATGATCTTATTTGATGTTCAATACTTTTGTAAGTTTTAGCGTTTGGCCATGTATGACTTTACACAGATTTCTTATCTTCTGTGAAAGAGCAGTTCATATATGATCTTACCTAATAGGATTTAGAAATAAGTCAATAGTGTTATACAGTCATTAAGACGAGAATCACTGAGGTGATCATCTCCATCTGTCCTCTCAAGGATCAATCACCCACATTCATTTGTTTTCTGTTCTGCTTCTTATTCATCAGAATATCACTTATTTCGACAACGTATATCATTATATATGAAATCATATTGAGGAATCCCTATTAATGATATACGTACCTCATTCAACAGCATATGGGGACTCATTCAGGATTGTAAGAGAGCATCTGAAGAAGCAATAGCCATCATCACAAAAACTCTGCAGGTTCTCGCGCTTTTGCTTGTAACATTATTTACTATTTTTAAGTTTAACGTTTATCTGGTAAAAGGTAAGATTCACTAGGCACTTGTTTGTATGCCATCAGTTACTGAATACTATAGGCGTGAATGTGCTAGATGTGCATTCCGCAAATCTTTATTGATTGTAAGCGAATGTATTTCAAGTATAGTGTTTTTATGGGCTCTAGGTGCTAAAAATTGTCACCTAGGCCTGTGAGTCTCAGCTAGATCTTCAAGTAAGGTTGTTCTGCTCTGACTTTGGTCATTATCAACTTTATTAATATATTTATTTGTTTTTTTTGCTTCCTGCATGCTCATAAACTGTATGTTGATTAAAACATTAATGTTTTCTTATCCCCACTTGGTGTTTTATAATTTGATAAAATTTTCATGGATAATTTTTCTCTGTTCAGGAAAAGGTTTACTTAGATTCTGAACCTGTGCAAGTTAGAGCTGAGGCTGTGGTGCTTCTTAAGCAGTTGAATTTTCAGGTTTGGTGTTGCATGATATTCTGTTATGCCAGACGAGATTGTTTGTTACTTGCTTAGAGGTGTTGACTAAAATGCTCTACAAAATTATCAAGGAGGATGTTTTGACTCCCAAAATTTCCTTAAGTATTCAAATCTGGGGAACTAGTCTGATAGCTTATGAGGCCATTGACTCTAGAATAAAAAGTTTGAAAGCAATGTTGGCTTGTAAAATGGCTTCAAGAGGGCTTAAGATTTGGTCTGAATTGTAATTCTTCTCGATAATGAGTAATAGGGCTAAGCTGATATCAATTGAAATAAGTTTTTGCATTTCAATCATTTATTATTGTATCATTTAATGGAACTCCACCTGCTTTATTTTTTCAGAGCTTAAGAGGGTTGAGGCAGTGATGTTTGATCTCGCTATTTATTTGTTCTTGTATCAAGTGAGCTATGATAGGGGGTGGTTCTTAACAGTTAAGTAGGAAGAAAAGAAACTCTCCTCGGATTGAAATCTCATATTTCAGAAGATTTTCTTTAGAGGCTAGAATGAGTTATGGTTATCTGTAATGGGTGATTTATTGTCTATATGCTTTAGAAATCAGTTTGGAAAAGAATAAGTTTGTTTTAGTGTGAGCAGTGGATGATGTAGAGCAGTTGGCTGTGAAGTTTGGTGTAGAATGGGCCACCTACTTACCAAATATAACAGATTTTCTGTCAGGTCTCTTTTAAGTGCTTGTGGTCCGGAATATTGCAAAAAGGAATGTTTGAGAAAGATTGGCGTTTTGGAAAGCTGTACCACCCATGTGGGTAAAGCTTTTCTTGTTGAAAGTATACATTCCAACTTCCCACTTACTCTATGCATCTTCCATTATCTACAAAGTATAGAATTAAAAGGATCTGCTAGATCTTCATGAGAGTGTCAAGAGTTCCATTCACTGCATGAGAGAAGAAACCACTGAAAAGGATTTAAATAGAGGTTCAGATGAACATTGTTTTTGAGATGAGAAGAGGTATTTGGCTATTATAAGGTATTGCTTAGGAAATGGTTGCAGCTTATTAGAATCATTGGGAGCATGAAGAGACGTGTGTGTTGTAAAAGCTAGAATCTGGCAGGACAGCTTATGGATGGAGCCTCTACTATGCCACAGACGGAGAATAGGGAGATTTTCAAGAGTGATTTTTTCGATAAGCAATGGTCAGTAGGCAATATTTTGGGCAGATACATGGTGTGGAAAGTTGTTCATAGAGTGGCTTGGTTGTGATCTATTGAATTCAGGATGGAGATGGTTGCCTGATAGGTCCTGGTTTAGGAGGAATTCTTTTGACTAGGAGATGGATATGGTGGAAGAGCTTTTATGCCATTTGTGTTCAGCATCTATAAATGTTAACTTGATGATAAATGGGTTTACAAAGCCTCCAGAAATTCATTTTCTTGTTAAGCTCTACTGATGTCCTGATGCCAGATAGAGACATGGCTTTCAAAGGTCTATTTATGTTAATCCTATGATAAGATACATAAGCTTCCAGGAAATGCATTTTCTTAGTTAAGTTCTACTACAGAGTCATATGCCGGCATCTCATAAAAAAAGTCCTTACGCCAAAAAGTACATGTCCTTTCCAGCTAGAGACTTGGGCCCTCTAAGGTGCAGTCTTATGTTTAACTTTATTTCTTGAGGCATCTTGGGATAATTTTTTTCCCAATTGAACACCAAATAAGAGGGGGTTGGATTTTGGTGAACTGATGTTCTCTTTAAATGACAGTAAAAGTCGGTTGATCATCTTCCAATTCACTGTGAATAATCTTTGGGCTATATAGTATTTTCCTTAGATGGGTTGTCTTAAGTCCTTTACAGGAAGGTTAAATTTCTCCTTCATGGGTTGCAAGCTACTTTCATGTATCCAAGTAGAAGGTAGGTTGGAAAATGTCTCCCTCATTCTTGTTTTGAACAATATGAAAAGAGAGGAGTAGAAAATTTTTGGAGGTTCACAGAGCTCTCAGTTGCAGTAAAAGTTATTTACTTAAAGTATTTCCTTGATCTTCTATGGGGTGGTTTTTATCGGCCTTCTTCTTTGTTCACCCTTGCGCCTTGTCTGCTTTTAGAGGAGGTTTGTGCCTCATTGTTAGGCACCTTTTAATTTCTATTCCCTGCAAAGAAAAAAAAAAGACCAGAGAGGTTCTTCTATATGCAAATAAATCGCAAAGTCAACTATTTTCATTTGTTTATCTGTACAGTGATGTAAATACAATGACAGTTTTGCCAATTTTGACAGGTGGACAGCTTGAAGGCGAAACTACTAGAAACATTGGAAAATTATATTGTAGCTCTTCAGCTTAACTCTAGAGCAATAAGCACCACTTCTCTAGATTCTGACCAACCTTCCAAACAAGGAAGTTCTTCTGATGCACTTCCTGTGATTGCTCATGAAGTAAGCAGAAAAAAGTAGCATCTCCATGTTTCCTTATCAAGCTAAAGAAAATTGATTTATGGCCTTTGTGGAAATCTCCCAATATCTTTTGCAGTTAAGAGTTGTTTTTTCTCTTATGTCATCGAATTGATGAAAAATTATACAATTTTTTAAACTAAGGTTTCTACCAATGAGTTTGTGGAGGATGTCCGTGCCTATCGATTAATATTTCCTGATTCAGAAGATGAACTAATCAAACTTGCACAAGACCTGGTTACCAAGTATGGATGAGCTCTTGAAGTATTTGTCTCAACTTGTAAATTTATCTGTTCTGTCTCTTGCTTTATCTGACTGTCTGATAATTGGCTTTTGTTTCTTTAGGCATTTTGAATCCACTCAGCAAGAAATAAGGAAGCAGATTAGTTCATCTGATCTACTTGGAATCCTTCGTAAGCACTGCATGTCTGTTATTACATGATCAGTTGATTTAATCTTCGTCATATTGGTGCTCTAAATAGAACATATCTTGTACAAATTTATCATTTGTTTACTGTTGAAGTCATCATCTACCATTACATGACATACATCCTTGATCCTTTTTCTCTGCCTAAAAGTTAAAATGCTCTCTTTTGGATCATGTTCATGCATTCATCCACCAATGTAGCTGGTGCAGCTTTGATTCCATCATGACTATATACAATACTTGGTTCTCAACTGAGAACATATTCTTTTAACGATCCATGAAATATGATGATACTTGACCTATGTTGAACGACCAACTCTCCTAAAAACTCAAGCTTGTAGGTTTTGGGTTTAATATGAATACCATGTCTTTTAACACCTTCTCTCATGTGCAACCACATACCCGCACGTGAAGAGTCAAACAAACAAACAAAACCCTCAGTGGACTTTAGTCAGCAAATGGGAATAAATTGAGAAAAGGGTCTCGAACGGGACCTCGTCTGATGTTAAACAACCAATTATCCTAAAAGTTCAAGCTTGTAGGATTTGGGTTTAATATGAATATCATGCCTTTTAATAACTTGTAATGATTTTATTAAGTGAAATAAATTCAATCTTCTTTTAGTTTCTTAAGTATATGTCCTACTGGTGATTTTACTCCATTATTGATGACGTCTTTGTCTTTTGAAATTTAAATTTTATGTAACGCCTAAATACTTTCTCGTATTGCATTCTGGATGCTATTTCTTAAAATATTCAATTGAATGCCTTTGTTTGTTAGTGCAGGAGTTATTTGGACAGACGTGCTCCTGATGGATGAAGTTTTACCTGAGGCTGGTCTCGCTGATTTTTCTCTGGAGGTTTCCTTTAACATTTTCATTGATTATGATTCTCTTCATGCACTTATTTGTGCTGGTGTTAATTGGATTGACTATATGTCTGTTAAGTTTCATGTAGAAGATTTTGAGTGTTGATTCATCTCATTTGGTTTCAGGCTGCCCATGTTGCAGTTAAACAGTATGTTGCTAGCACATTTTCTCATCTCCTAGTCAATGTCTCAGGTTAATCTTGCGGTTACAGAGTTTTGTTTTGTTTTTTTCCCTGGAGAAAAATATATTAAGGAATCATCTGCTACTTGATATCTTCTCAGATTATTCTTACCGTTACAAGTTTCAAGAAGTTTCTTCTAAAATAAATTTTAAGATGTTCTAATCAATGCTTGCATGTCATAGGACATTATGGTAGTTTGTCAGGAGAAAAGGATGGTGACATTAGAAGAAGAATCAAGAATGAAATGAAACTCAATAAATAGAAGAACTGCTAATGGTTTTGAAATGAATTGACTTGATAATATTGATTAAGAAATATTCATTTGATTAAGTATACAATATTAGGAAATGAAAGTGGTCATAGTTAAATTCTCTGTTGGTAGGCAGGTCAAGGTGCTCTTGGAAAGTCTAAAGTAGACAGAAAGAAGTTGGAAAACACCCTTTGCAGGTGCCTCTGTAACAGCAAAAATACAGAATGCAGGAAAGAAATTGAAAGATCCAAAGCAATACTTACTATATTAGGATAGATGATACTTTTTGGGTGGAGAGGAATAGTAACTCTTAAAGGAGGAATTGTAATACTGAAATAAGAATTAATTAATGATTCAAATGTTAATGTTTTGGAACAGATCGGCTTCATTTGATTAATGGTTGTAAGAAACATAAACATCATCAAATGTACAATCTTAAGAAAGAAAAATCTTCTTAGTGAACCTCTGTCTGTTTCGCAGATGCCCTTACAAAAGTCCAAGCCAAACAAAAGGAAGGGGCTGGAGAAGACCATCCTTTGCAGGTTTCCCTGGAGGGAAGCAAGAAGGCAGTCATTCAAGGAAGCATGGCTGTCTTACTGGTAAAAATATGTGTTGTGTGGTCTTGAAAACAATACCTGTTTATACATGTAGAATCAGTTGACATTTTCCATATGCATACTTTATTCATGAAAGTAACTTGCTGTTCCATTACTGCCAAAGCAGTCTGATCTACCAGGATGGTTGGGGTATTATGGCTCTCTCTCTTTGTGTTAAAATAAATTTCCTTCCTCCTGTTGCAACATTGAATTTAATAAACTTTCTGCTATCATTACATATATGCAAGTCTCTCTCTCTCTGACACACGCACAGGAATTCCTTAAACTAATTTCACTTTCCCTCTCAAACCATGGCTTTTGATGATTTGATCCCTTGTCTACCTCTCTTTCTCATCCTGTTTGTCTATTGTAGGAGTTCCGTCAACTTCTTGATGACAACCTAGGACTGCTAGTGAAACTGAGAGACTTCATTATTGATTGGGTTCAAGAAGGATTTCAAGACTTTTTCAGAAGACTCAATGACCAATTTTTATTGCTTTCCGGAAAACATCTTTCCATTAATGAACATCAGGGTCTGACAGAGGGAACACAAGGGGAAAAGTTTCTTGTGGGCCTTGTTCTTGTACTTGCTCAGCTCTCTGTTTTCATTGAACAAAGTGCTATGCCAAGAATTACTGAGAATGGGAGCCTGGAATTGCTTCTCCTATTGCATTTCTTTATCATACTTTATTTACCAAAATTATATTCCTTCATATTCTCAGTAGTACGTTCAAAATTTAGTTTCTCCTCTTAGGAAATAGCAGCTTCCTTTTCTGGTGGTGGTGTTCGAGGCTATGAAAATGGTCCTGCCTTTGTTCCTGGAGAAATTTGTCGAATGTTTCGATCAGCTGGTGAAAAGTACCTTCACCTTGTACGTGTGAAAACTTCTCTAGACTTTGAATTGATAATATTTCCATGTTTTGCATTGGGTTGTCCTGGCAGCTACTTTAGGTGTGGAATATTGATACATAAAGTTTTTAAAACACTTGCAACATCAGCTCTGTATGTTTGTTAGCCTGTTGGCCTATTCACCCTGCAGGAATTTTATTCTGGGCTATGTACTAAGCTCTGCAGACTATGTACTGTTGCTTTCAGAGAATTTCATATAAGATGATACATCTATTGTCGAGACGTATCAGTTCGTCACTGAAAGCATTTGACTATATTGTATTATAATCAAGTCTATAATGAACAAAACCCAACTTCAACTCATTGCGTATACGCATAAAAGATTCTTCTTTACTTTTCTAATTCTTATGGAACTTGGTTACGTCTTGAAGTGACCTTTGTTTGTGCCATAGACATTGCAATTCTTGTTTCTGATGGAAATTGTAAAAATCATCTGTAGATTCCGTTTGACATGTTTACCCGACCAAGTTTGATAAGTGCTTTTGGTTGAGGTTGTGGGTTTACAAATGCTTACACTACATTATAACTTGGTCTTCTTTTGCAATTCCATTCATTAGGTTTTAGAATTTTTGGGTGGTTGTATAGCATGTCACTCCATTACTTTTGTGAACATCACTTGTCCCATTGTGGTTCTTTTCTTTTGGTGCAGTTTATTGTCAAATTTTCTGTTTGCATTGTTTTTGAAAGTTTACATGCCAGGTTTTTCTTGTCTTTTTATTTGTTTTTAATTACCACTCATATGTTGGATTTTCTCTTCATTTAGTTTAAAGAATAGTATTTGTTGATCTTCATTCAATGAGGATGGCTATTTCAGAATGTCAAAGATAGTTCTTGTCATCAATCCAGATGACAAGGATAAAGGTAATAGCAATAATGATGAGGCATTAATATAGGTTTTTCAGGAAATGATGCTTATTAATGTAGATTTAACATTAACAGACATAACGTCATAGGTTTTCTTTAAGTGGGTGTTGGTTTGACAAAGTGGAGCTGCTATCTGTAGGAAGAAGCTATCCAGATCTATGAGTGAAATTGTGGCCCATATACAATTGTGTACTTGGGCTATGGTTCCTTTTTCTGTTAGCCACTCTGTCAACTCATTTACATCTCTTTTTCTTAACAGGAAAAAAGAAAAAAAAAATGATAATGTGAATGGCTTCTGCTCTTTGGATTAATCTGTAGGAATTTTAGAGTATAGTTCTTTTGGGTCATTAGCTAACTTTGCAATTTTTTTTTCAGTATATAAATATGAGGACTCAAAAAATATCAGTTCTTTTGAGGAAAAGGTTCACAACCCCAAACTGGGTGAAGGTTAGTACAATTAATGGCAGTCTCTGAAATTGAAGAAGAAAAAAATTTAGCATGTGAGCATTTTGATATCAGTTTCTTTTCTAATTGTTCTGCTAAAATATCTAACAGCACAAGGAGCCTAGAGAAGTCCATATGTTTGTTGATTTGTTTCTTCAAGAGGTCAGTGCATCTATTGCTTTTCATTTAAGGTTATAATCTCAGAAACTCTAAGTTATGATAGGAGAAATATTCAAATGGGAGTTGGCTGCTTTTTATCTGATTTGATAATCATACAGACTTTCATAAGCATTATAAACAGACCTATATATCAAGGAAGAAAACAAGAAAGCTATTATTGAAATGCTGAATGTCACTTGAATTCGTCCTGCCTAGTTGGAAGCAGTAGGAACTGAAGTAAAGCAGATTTTAACCCAAGGGCTCCACCAAAAACATCGGCGGACTGATAGCAACGGGAGCACCACCTCATCACGCAGTAATCCATTAAGAGATGATAAAATGAGCAGGTCACATACCCAAAGGGCCAGGAGCCAGCTTCTGGGAAAGCCATCTTGCAAAATTGTTTAAGCAAAAGATGGAGATTTTTACAAAAGTTGAATATACACAGGTATGATCACTGGTGGTGTTATTTTAAATAACTGGTATTGTTGTTGGAATGACATGGAGGAGTGTGCTTGCAAATTGCAGGAGTCAGTTGTAACAACTGTCGTAAAGCTGTGTCTCAAGAGTTTGCATGAATTTGTCAGACTACAAACTTTTAACCGGAGTGGATTTCAGCAAATTCAGTTGGATATTCAGTTCCTGAGCTCCTTTGAAATTGTTGAAGATGAAGCTGCCATTGACTTCCTGCTTGATGAAGTGAGTTCTTGGTAGTTGGTCTCTGGATATTGCAGTATTTACCACCTATAACTTTTTTTGTTGTTTGTTTTCGCAAGCTATCTACTATTAGAATCTATTTGGTTCTCTTTTTACGCTCTTTCTTCTTTTTGTTTTTTATTTTATTTGTTTTCTTTCCCTAGTTTAGTACAAACCCACAAGTGGGCAATTAAACTGTTAGTAGTAGTTTTTGGTTACAAAAGATAAGATGCAAGAAACCTGATTGAAGGCAAATGCTGAGATTACCGTCAAGTCTTGATTTTTTAATGAACAAAATGTTGACACATTCTATTAATGTCCTTTTGCTCCAAAAAGATAGAAGAAACCGACCTAATGCTGCACCCAATTGGGCCAATCCCACTGTTATGCTGGTTGGGTGCCATCCTGGAGTATGTGCATTAGCACATACACTGGTTTTAAACTCCTGACTTCTCTTGAACAAAAATATATTGGCTTTCTGAAGCTATGAGATCCACGGCTTTGTCATTCTTGACGTTAGAACTGCATCTCAGTGCTGTTACTTGCTTCTTTTGTTTTGACAGGTGATTGTTTCTGCTGCTGAGCGTTGCCTGGACCCTAGTCCTCTGGAGCCCCCTATCTTGGACAAACATACAAGCAAAATTGGCAAAAACAAAGGAACAGACTGCTGCAGTTTCTTCATAAAACGTACAAGGTAAAATTGGTAAACCTTTCAGTTGCCCCTGCTGGGTCTATATACCTTCCATAATTCTACATCCTACAACGTATGTGTTTGGTCTATGGGAATGGAAATGGAAATGGAAATGGAGATATGGGATGTGAATAGATATTAGTCACAATATCATTTGGAAGGGAGAAATTAAAATCCTAGTGAGAGTGGATTGTGATTTTTATAACAATTAGCTTTTCGTTCCAATTCTCGTTCTATAAAACATTTGAATTACATTAATATATAGGAATGGAATTGATTTTCCATTCCTGTTCTCTCTGTACCTTGATCCTAAATTTTTGACTTCTACTTGGTAAGGTTTCTGCTGACTTGGGTATTCTTTGAGTTTTATTTGGATCTAATATACTGAAAATAAAAAATCCCAAGTCAACATCGAGATTGAAAAATTTAACCAAAGTAGTGCGTGTTGGTACAGGTGGCTTTGCCGGCATTCCCAACGCCGGTTTCACGAAATTCCAAACTTTTGAAGCCGGCACCACCAACGCCGGTTTCTCCTTTTTTTTAAAAACTCAAAACCGGCACCACCAACGCCGGTTTCTCCATTTTTTAAAAACTCAAAGCCGGCACCACCAACGCCGGTTTCTCCATTTTTTTAAAAACTCAAAACCGGCACCACCAATTTTATTTCCAATTTTACTTTTATCATGAAATCAACTGTAAAGATATGAAAACATAATTTAATAAATAAAATATTAATTAATTTTGATGTTAGTATTTCATGTCAAAAATTTTGGAGATGGAGGCTGAAGCACGGTAAAAGTTGGGGCATTTATATGGAATTAAATAAATTAAATCGTTCTATTTATTTTTATTGGCATTGAAATGGATATTATTATTTTTGTTTTCATTCTTTTTTGAACCTTGTCCTCTTTTCCAATTTTAATTATAAAAATATTTTATTAGATTATTATATTTTTCACACTAAAATAAAGAAAATTCTCGAAATTGTTGCCCAACGGCTGCCACGAGTCTTCATTTTTTTGGCGGTATTATGGTTGACTCTATTAATTTACGACTTAACAAAATTTTGATGAAGACAATGAAAAATCTTGGGCCAAATTTTGATTTATATGAAAAAATAATCAACCTAAGTTAAACTAAAATTAGCCCAGTTATCATGCATAGCAGCAATGTAAATATATTAAGAAACGTTTTTATCTGAGAATATCATATATAAAAATAATATGTATCGATGTGTCCAGAGCTAGTGCCTTTATATTTCTCTTAGGCGTGCGCAGAAATATAAACAGCCTCAGTGGCCAAATAGGATCATGGGTCACGAGAAGGGCGAGGGGCGGGGTAATGTTTGAGGAGGTGATGGAGCGGAGTATCGATGGATGGAGTAGTCGATGTCTGCGTCAGTCTGTGATCCCGGCCTACACAGAAGTCTACCCTCGGGTAATAGGTCGACGATGGTATCGTCGTGGGATCTGATGTATGAGATAGTATCTTTATTGACGACCGATTGGGATGTCTAATCTTATGGAGGGTAGCTCACAGCCGACCGCAGGATGGAGTCTGAGGCATGTAAGTGCGTGGGGAGTATGGAAGGTGATGTGTAATGCGGGTGGGGGTGGGTGATAAATCAGTGTGGTGGGTATGGAAGGTAATGTGTAGGTGTGTGGGGGTATAAAGCGGCTCGGGTGGTGGTAGTATAGGAGAGTGTCCAGTAGGCGTATCGATTTCCGGGTGTACCTAAGACCACTCTCCTTTGTCGCGTAATGGCACATTGCCACCATCTCGAAGCACGACCTCGGCGATCCAACCCTCTCCTCTCTCCACTCTCCCTGCACCTCAGGCAGGCACATACGGGATGGTGTGAATGACAGGAGGTCTAATAAATGGCTCATGTGATGTCGAGGCCTCCCCGAGTGTGCGGCTTGATGCGATGGTCTTCACCGTCACGGTGTAACGGAATTGGGCAATATGATGTATGTCGCATAAAGCACGAGGGGTATCAGAACGGGAGCGAATGGCTATGTCAGCCATGGCGTCGATCTGAGTGAACCAAAGAAAATTAGAGTGCACATAATCACATTAATTAGAATTAGGTAAAAATATTTTAGAAACACATGACGTAACTTACCAAAGATCCATACTAAGGCATGACGAACATATCATCAATCATATCAGGTTGTGGAACATGAAAACGCGTGCAAATCTGACGTTAACATCTTTGAGATAATCAGATATCAGACCGACACAGGATGATGATGGATCTGTCAGTAGACATCGTAATCTGTCTTGGATGCATGAAAATTATTAAATCTTGTGGGTGTAATCGCGCCGTCATACTTACAGTGCTCAATGAACATGAAGAATTATCTCTGGTATCCAACTGTGAATCTGGGCGGTGCAACAAACAGTCTGACTATGTGGCGGTGACATCGTCAGCGAGATCTCTGATTAGCTAAGCGGATATGGGAGGCGGTGATAACTCTCCCTCGTATAGCTACCATGACACCTACATGTGAACACTTTATGTCAATAAATTTTACAAAATATGAATATAATTAATATAGAACTATAAAGTTTGACAGTATAGAACCTGATCAGGAGTCTGTGCATCCAGCTGATCTCGGTATAGGAGTAGCACACCCGATGGGTTATGCACCCGTGTCAAAGGTACTCTCCACCTACACCCGAGTGGAAGTGGTGTGTACCTACGGCTCGGTAGGAGGATGTCTGATGTCAGGTGGTGGGCAGCGGCTTCGGGTAAGTCACCATCAACATCGACATCGCATCATGCACGGCGGCGGGTGGTGAGTGGTAGATCGACGTAAGTGCGCGAATCGAGATTAAGCGGGCATACGATCTCTCCCATGACCATAGGCGAATCTGAGAACAATGAATCTGAAAGTGGGTAAAAATAATGAAGTTTATATGTGCTCCGTGAAAAATTATAAATATTTCCTTTAAGGGCCCATAATTTCTCGAAAATCGAGGCGAGTCTCCTTTGTACGAGGAGGTCTACCCAAAATCTGACATGATATATCCACCAACAAGTCTCAATGACCTCAATAGGTCGAATTATGAGTAATATTGGCATAAGCATCCCAATTCATCCATACACAACAACACACATTCCCAGTTATTACATACCTGAATGAGTGTAATACAACCGCTAATACCACGAGTACGATCCAAGCTGGCTCGGCATAACTCGCGGTATGTATGTGCTAGTACTGCACCACCCCAACTATATGTCGCAGTAAGCGTCAAATCTCGTAGTAGAGGTAGATAGCAAATGGGAACCATCACACCCTTCTTGTCACTTAAGCGAAGGATCCGATACATGTGTCTAAGATGAACCCGCAGCGCCTGGCGCTCTAATGTAGCATCATCCGCATCAGGTGGCGGGGTGGATAACTGCAAACATAACCACCGTAAGGAGATAGTGACTCCTCCCAACGATCGGTAGGGTGGGATGACGTAGAAACGACTCAACACCTGTGACGCCCGCGTGGCGAGCGCGTAATGCGATTAATTCTTCGGACCATGTATCACGTGAGCGAGGAGGATGGCGGCGTCCTGTAAGGTGTCGTCATCTCCCACCTCTTGGCACATGGGCGTGTGTGTCTCGGTCGCCATCTCGACCCGGTGAATTGATCGTGGCGATCGATCGGCGATGTGACCCCGAAGCGAGATATCACCGAAGTAAAATCGGACCTAATCACGTATGGTTTGGATGCGAATATCCATCCTCCACATAGACATGGCTCGCATGCATTGTCGAGGCGGAGAATCTCTGGCGCAACCAACGAAACGCCTAGAATTTGAATGTGGTTATTTTGAATGTGGTTATTTATAAAGTACATGTTACAACTACTAATATCCATATGCCTTATTAACAAATTACGTACCTGCTCTGTATCTACTAAGTGTGATCGGTGTCTGTCTTGCAAAGACAAGAACTTGGATCAATATCAAACGAATCCATATCATGAATCCTCCTGAACGCCATGTCTATACGATATAACAAGTCCAGCATAATTGTCAAAAATGGTTATCGACATTAATTCTGACGAAATTTACAATAAACGCGTACAATAAGAATGTTTCATTGAATAGAATAAATGATATGAGTGACTACTAAATGTTCGATTGCCTCGTTTACAATAAAATGGCAGCTAGTACATAAGTCTTATACAGAACTAAAAAAAACGAGTGACGTCTCAATTACAATCAAACAACTAATTGCCTTACTTCACATCCATAACTAAAGTTGGTTTCTACTCTTACAAGACCGCCGATTGTGACCCTGTTGTTTGCACAACCCACATTTTACCTTGGTTTTGCCCTCCCTAATGTCCATTTCATTGTGCAAACGGGTTGATTTAGGACGGCCACTTACTTGCCGTTTCATTGACTCAGGACTTGCGATCGTTGGACCATCATAAATAGGTCACTCATCTTCATTGAACATAGGATAAAACAAACTTGCCCAAGTGTCCCATGATAAGGCTGCGTAGTGTAGTAGCCTTGAACAAATGAAAATCAACACATCGATCTTTGGCATCTTTGCAATGATATGGCTCTGAGAAAACCATATTACCATATTATTATTATGTGTTGCCCAGATGTAATATGTTAATATGCTACCTTGGGCATTTTGTGTTCTATAAAGAGTTCCTTCAAGTGATGAATCGTCCACTTCTAGACTTCACGTGAAATACGCCTGGTATCGTAAAGAACAATTTCCATTGACGGCCTTAATCACCGCGTCCACTGGTCCCGAACATCAACATGTAGGTGAAATGCTCATGGATGTCAATCTAGCGACACCCCTTGTTCCTTCTTGCAACAAAGTAGGTACATTAAGGCGGGAAAATATCCGTGAACTAATGCAGATTGGTGGCTACTGCGAGCCCTTCAAGAACAACGGTAGAATTACCTCGACATATTGGTTGTCATTATCCCATATCTTAAGCCTCCATCATGTGAAGTACCCATAGCGGAAGAGGATCGCCTCTGACCATTGTAGTGCTTTAGGATTAATTCTCCCGATTGTAGCCATATGCGTATTCATCTTGGTGGTGTTGTTGCAGTTGCTTTGTTCCAAATTCTTCAACAGTTTATCTTTGAAGCCCAGATTATCGTGCTTACCGAATGGCGCATCACGAGATCTGTGATAGGCGTATGGTGCATCAGCGAAGATGAGGATCGCTCATGTTTGCCATAATACACGGATGTCCTCCGGATATAACACATATTCCGTCGGATTTGTGTTACTCTATTTCTAATACATACGAAACCATCCCGACTAAATATTCTGCATTCGTAATAGTAGTACGATGGGAACAAGCGATTATTCCATCACATCCCATAGTAATCAATGTCCCTTTATACTTCCATACAAATGTGTACCGTAATACGCGATGGGCGACAATTTGCGAACCCTTCAATAGATGGCTTGAACACCCAGAACACGCGCTGGAATGTCTCTTTGTTTGGCACACTATGAGAGGTGGTTTTAAATAATGACGCATCCGAGATTGGCTTGTTCAATGGCGAAATAAGCGTGGGAGATACGTATATGGCGGGAAAAATCACCAAATAAGTGTCTAAATGCCTTATGCTTCCCATCCAGGGGCCTTTTTATATGAAATTTCCATATCCCCATTTCTCCATGCGCTTGCCGAATAGCGAGGATAACGTAAATTGTGCCTTATTAATACGTATGTGGTAGCAACCAACTTTGAGTCCAGTTGATGGTCTTGGTTGAACACTGATTTACAAGTATCTCGGCCCTTCATATTTGTTGATCCTGATGGCCGAGTTTCTTCCCGACAAGCCATATGCGCGACTTCCATTGACGTGACATTAACGACTGCCCCGTCTTAAGGCGAGCAATTTTTAGAGGAGGCAACTGCAACAAACTCTGGTGTGCTGGTGAGTAAATCTTTGCGACTGTACAATTAGTTTAAATTAAAAACTTGCCCTTTAATAAATTCACCCACTCATAGCTGGTTGTCTCTTGCACCAGTGGTCAAATACCAGCGAGTAGCAATATACATGTTTTCAACATGTTTAGAAACAAGGTGTTGGTGGTAGGTGATACTGATAGAGTGGCTGTGGTCCCTCATCATCATTCTGATATTAGATACATCACAATCATATTATCTTGCGAGACAAATAACCCTCACTCGTTTCTCGAAGCACGATTTTGTGATGCGGAATGATGATACATGTCCCTTAGACTTGGGCATGTAAGTAATCATCATGTCGTCATAATCTTATGGTCATCCATTGCCTTCTTCGTAAGCGCCAAATCATCATCTCCATATGCTCCTGTATCTAGTCTTGGGCCTTTCACTAGGCCTGACCATAGTCAATTTACTTGATGCTCCAGTGCATAGCATGATAGATCCGATCCTCTTTAGCCGATTGTATTTTAGCGACCTCGACAAACAATTCAATTTCCTCGATGACGGTTGTATTGCTCATATTTCAACATTAAAGTGCACGAATCTGTCATTCCATATTATAAAGAGTTGGAACCTATTTCCACATTTTAGAGGATACTTACACTTGAGGACTAAGTTGAACTTAGTTTGTCAATAGGTGTGCTTGCAAAAATGATATCCTTGATTGTTCAAGCGTGCAGTCCATGGTATTTCCCGAAAGCCTGATGGAAGCTTTATTTGTATCATATTTCCTTGTCGTTATCGATCATATAGCTATATGTCCGTTGTAGTAACATTCTGAAGAATAGAGGGAAAGCAGAACATAGCGACTATTTTCAAATGGTAAACAAAATTATTTAGTAAATGTAAATTATTTAGTAAAATGTACTATCCCCACTGAATCATTATTTATTAAAATATTTTTGTGTGAGGATTTCGAACGAGGAAGCGTTCTGCAAATCAACATAAATATCGGCACATCAAACTAGAAGCGGGCAAATGGTATTTTAATGCTTAAACATTCGATATCGACCAATCAAAACAAAAATCTAGCCATATGTGAATTTCATTGGGACCAATATCTTGTCTTGAGGAATGAATCAAATTGCTTTGACTGATATGTTGGTTTCCAGATGAAGCGCAATAATTTAAGCAACAATGCATTTTAGATTATATTCCACCAGCTTTCCAGCACATGCATTTTGAAACAATTGAGTGTCATCCTCTATCAGCCTTAAGGAGAGGAAGAAAATCTTCAACAACAAATTTATCCTGCTCCATGAGCCAAGAATGAAGAAAAAACCCAAATTTTGTTTGTACCTCTTTTAACTACAAATGCAAGTGAGACCCAAATTTCTGAGCAAGCTTTTGACCAATTTGCATTTTATCTTAGTGCAGAAACTTCCCCAAAATTTCCTTTCACTGTATCTCACTATTGCCCATCGGAAACATAGAAACTTCATCGCGTGACTATCATTAAGACCCAAATCATTCATACACCAATTTTATCATATAATTTATATTTTCAATTTCAGCACACTATGATTCAAGTCACAGTCATCCATCCACCAAAATGGCTATTCCTAATAAGCACACAAATAATCTAAATTGAAAAAGAAAAAAGAAAACCGCAAAATCTAAGCATAAAAAGCCACCAACTACACCATATAACAATCAAGCTACGCATAGAATCTCCGGCTTGACCTTTAAGGATTCATATCTTGTAAAAAATACGGAAATCAGCTGATGATCATGATCTCTCCGAAGACGTGTTACCAGCCGCTCGACGAAGTGGGAATGGAATGAGGCGTTGAATGGAGCGATGACCGGAAGCGTTTTCCCGGCGATCCTCGTTGGCGGGTTGAGCGACAGACGAGAGGTGGCCAGTACAAACCTGGAATAAGGCGGGTGCTCACGGTTGTGTTGCTCAACCACTGCGTGCGCCGAGGAGGGTGTGGTGGATAATGGAAGCCCGAGCTGCTTGGGAGGAAGAGAATCGGGAGGGAAAATAGAGGAAAGGGAAAGAAATGCGGGGAAGGAGAAGAGGGGAAGGCGTCGGGTTATTAGAAGAGTCAGGCCGTTGGGAGTCTTGGGTTGAGGAAAAATCCCGAAACAGAGCGTTGGTGGTGCAGCTTGCGAGTTTTTAAAAATGGAGAAACCGGCGTTGGTGGTGCCGGCTTCAAAAGTTTTAAATTTCGTGAAACCGGCGTTAGGAATCTGACAATACCACTAGCCCCAACTTGCGGCTACTTTGGATTCATTTTCAATCTCGATGTTGACTTGGGATTTTTTATTTTCAGTATATTAGATCCGTACAAAACTCATTCTTTTTTGTAGATTCAGCTGAATTATATATATCAAGCTTTGTGTTGGTCACATACAATTACAGATCACCTGATGATGATGTTTCTAAAAATCTCTAATCTCCTACAATTGATTAATCACACACTTGGGAACTAGAGATACATCTATTTGGCTCTCAGGGTCAAGTCCTCAAACTTGTGTCCATAGAGATGTAATGTTGCTGCTGAGCACTATATTTTCTATAGTTATCTGGGTGTCTTATTCCAGGCGTCAGCTCTGTTGGTCTATATACTGATTCTGTCCTGCTGGGCATTGGTGCACCGTTATCATGTACTGATTGTATCTCCATGCATCAGCCAGGTTCCGGGATAATGCCAGTAGCTCCTATGTTCCAAGCTGATGAGCTTAACCTTGTATTTGGAATTGCATGTCCGATGATAATGATGATTTACACATATCTTTTCTACTATTGTTGTTTCATTGCGTTATCGATGGATTTCTTTTTATTGTACTGTTATCAATGCCATAGTGATTGGCTTCGGATCTTTTGTCTGTCTTCTAAAGCTTTGTTCTTCATTTTTGCTTTCATCCTTAGAAGTTATGAAATTTGAGAGAAGTTCCAGCGATTGGCTTTCTATCAACTATCAACAAAGTAAAGAGAGTTAGGGCCTATTGTTTCCTAATTTAAAATTATTCTCGATAGTCGCCTTTTAAAACATGTATAATATTATTTTATTTTTTTCAAAGTCTTGTCGTTTTAAATTTAAATGCTTTTTCGTATTCTTTTCTCGTTTTTCTTTTAGAATAACAAAAAATCGAAACCAACATGCTTTTCTGTTTTCCTTGTTGTTTTTTGTCTTTTAGAACAAACAACAGTTTTTAAAAAATGTAAACAAGCATACCCTTACATCCCCTTCTCGGTTTAGAACCTATCCAAAAAAGGAAAGGTAAAAAGATATATACAGATAATGACCAAACCTATGTTTCATATGATCATGTTAGGGGTTCCATGTTAAAGGCAAAAGCCTTCTATTAAATAATTTTTGCTTGTGAGAATGCGTTTAGATATATAAATATATAAAGTCGTGGCTCTTAGTAATTCAAAATTTTACTTTTAAACGCACCTAAGGTGCAAGGGTCTTCTATAATATTAAAAAATTTCAATGATAAAAGATTTGAAAAAGGAAAAATAAAATCGGTAATGTGATTCCTCGTTTGAAAGGTTTGGGGGCTTTGGCCTAATAACTCGATTCGTTTGACCCAAGTTTGGTTTCTTAGTGAGCTTGAACAAATTACACCCTGGACTTCATTTTTCAAATTCCCAAGTCTAAGAAAGTGAAAGTTGGTTTGATTGATCTTCAGGGCCGGCCCCATGGCTGCAGGTGCCTGCGCATTCTGCCGGTGCCTATCAAGTAGATAAATTTTTTTTTACTTGTAATATTAATATTAAGCCTAAACCCTTAGTTTTATTATGAGTGACCTAAAATCACTACAACAATCAATTCACAAAGCAGGTTTTTGATTGGCTCTACCCCGAACCTCCTATCACCACTACTATACTAAAAATATATCAAAACAAATACTACACTAAAAATATATATATCGACAAATCTTATAAAAGTGAGGTTTTAGAACAAATTATTAAGGGTAGTTGGTATGAGATAGCCTGTACAGAGAAATGTAGGAGACCCAGGCGTAGCCTCTTTCGCCCTACCTGGCGTGTGATGATCTTGAAACCTCCCAGTTTATCCATCGCATGTAAATATGGCTTCATTTTCATGTTAGATAAATAGTAGTGAAATGATCAATAAAACATAGCTCAAGTGGTTAAGAATTTAGATAGGTATAAGGAGGGGTCCAAGTTCCAAGTTTTAAATTTGTAAAAAATATAATATTATGATATAATGCAAAGTAAATAGTTGTTAAAAAAATATAGTGAAATTATGCATTGTTTAAGTCATCATGTTTTTGTATAAACAATAAAGAACAAATACATTTAAATAAATGTCAATAAAACATAATTCAAATAGTTAAGAGCTCAAATGGATATAGGAAGGGAAGGAGTTCAAGGTTTGAGTTTTCAATTTGGACAAATTTATAAGGAACATAAAACTAGGATGGATAAAAAACATAATACATAAATAATAAATTATAATTATAATGGATGTTTCAAGGTTCTTCAATAACCAAAAAAGAATAATGAGTGGAGGATTGATAAGTTTTTTTTTAAGAAATGAAAAACTTGGATAAAAAACATTTTTTCAATTGATATGATAATTTTTAATCTTGTTAGATTACAATTACAAATTACGAGACATTAATTCCCATCCGTGGCTGTAGTTTAGTGGTAAGAATTCTACGTTGTGGCCGTAGAGACCTGGGCTCGAATCCCAGCAGCCACAATATATGTGGAAGATTTTTTGCCCCTTTTTCCCTCTATCACTGCCGTATAGGTGGCACAATCCACACCGTTATTACAGTACACCCCACCATATAGAAAAACTCGCCCCCATCCTCTTTTTCCCGCCAAAACTTCCCCCTTTTGTCTATCGTTTTGCCGCCACTTCTGTTCTCATCTTTCTTTCTTTCCCTCGCTCTCTCGGCTACTGCTCCCAGAAGGTGAATCATGAAGGATCTCGACTTCGCCCGTGACAAGGGTACGCCGTCCGCTTCGTCTCTCTCGCTCTCATTTTCACATTCACTTTCTCTGATTAAAACGGTTTTTCATTTTCTTTCCCGCAGCCCTAGCGAAGGATTTTCTTTCGAATTTCGCCGATGCGTGTGGTGAAGCCAAATATATAAACATCCTAGTGAGTTCTTCAACTATTTCCTCACCCCCCTTTTTTACACGTCCTAGATAACAACGACGAATCGGAATCCATGTGACGGGGAAATGAAGATTTTGAATCTCATTTTTTCGTAAAAGACGGCCGTTTGACTCCATCAAGATTTTTTCCCGTGTTTTTTATTTTTATTTTAAAGGAACGAAAACATCCTTTGAATCCGTATGTTCAGCTTGGAAACATTTCAGGGTAAAAATCGTGCTGTCTTCGTTTTTATGTATTATTATTTTTCCCCGGAAAAAAATATAGATGGATTTGAATGTAGCTTATTTAAAATTTGCATTTTTTGTTGTGTTTTTTTTTGCCTGACTTTTTTTTCCAGGATCTTTTTCTTAGTCAAAAGAAATGGAGTTAGAAAAAAGAAGAAAAAAATGTAAAACATGTAGTCATTTTGATTTACTTGTAAAGCATATCCCTAATTTTTCTTTCTGTTTCAGCAAGAAGTTGCAAACCGCAAACTTCGCTCCCTCCAGATCGAGCTTGAGGACCTATTTAATGTAAAATATGCTCCCAATTTTCTTTGATTTCCTTTTGTTATATACCTTAAATGTTCACTGTCAAATCCTTGTTTTATTCCTTCACTGTATTTGTTGCATTAGTACAAAGACTTGGATGAAGATTTTCTTAGACGGGTCACTGAAAACACTCGGCGATATATTGGAATATTTGCTGACGCTATTGATGAGCTAATGCCAGAGCCCACAGAGGCCTTCCCGGATGATGATCATGATATTCTGATGACACAAAGGTCTGAGGAGGGAACAGAGAATGTAGATGGTACTGATCCACAACAGAAGATGCCTCCAGAAATTAAAAGATTCTAGTAAGCTTGAAGGAACAACCTTTTTCTTACAACACTTAAATCCTTTTCTATTACGTTTTTCAATAATGAAACATTTTGTTGCAAAAGTGAGAATTGATTATCTACAATGGAACAAGGATTTTCATGCTATGGGTGTCATTTAGTATGACATAGTCTAATGACTGTTTGAGATGTTGATTAAAAATCAGCACTGGTTCTAAAATGTGATAATTTTGTTCATTATATGTTTATTTGGAAGGCATTGTTTAATTGTTTGAGTTACTTAATGGTTGCTGAAATTTGAAATTATTGTAACTTGAGCTTAACATTGTGTTCTTAAGTTAATGCTTTGAGATAAGCCTTGAATATAGTGTGAGTATGTCGGATATATTGTAATTTTTTTTAGTACGATCTGATTTTATGATGACTCAAAACTTGGAACGATATTTGAAGTGAATAAATTCATTCACTGTTTGTGTTGCAAATGCAACTTATTATTTAGCTGCATGTTGTCTGGAAAGTATCTGTGTTTGGGGCTTTATAGATCTCCTTTCTCATTGCAATTATTTTATTTCCCTTTTATGCAATTTTTCTGGATTTCAGTGAAGTTTATATCCGAGCATCTTCCAAAGAACGGCCATTTACAATTAGGGAAGTGAAAGCATCATATATTGGCCAGCTTGTCAGGGTATCTGGCATTGTTACACGATGTTCAGATGTCAAGCCATTGATGCAAGTGGCAGTATATACATGTGAAGATTGTGGGTTTGAAATTTACCAGGTAATTGAATACAAGGTCTTTCAACTATGGTCAAACTTATCTTTTTCCATTAACAGCACAATATGTTCTAGTCATCAACAGTACAACATTGTGTTATACATAAAAAAATAAATAAAAGAAAAGTTGAAGTAAACTCTGATAGTAAATGATTATTGTAATATTTGATATCTCCTTAATATTATTACTTTTAAATAAAAGGGCATTGCGAAATGGAAGAGGCATACATGATATATATATATATATATATATATATAATACTGATTAGTTGCCCTCTTACTGACTGCAGGAAATGCTTTGCTCAGTCTTCTGTGCCCCTGTTTGAGTGTCCATCCACACGCTGCAGGACAAATAGGACAAAGGGGAACCTCATTCTTCAACTTAGAGCATCAAAGTTTTTAAAGTTTCAGGAGGTTCTTTCCTTGTTCAATTTCCTAATATTGTATGTCGTATTGTAGGAGCATGATCTAAAGTTTAATGGGAATATCAGAGCAGGTTTTCTTTTTTCTCTTTTCTTCCCCTTGTTTGAAGATACTGTTTTTCTGTGGTTTAAATACAGGCCAAGATTCAAGAGTTAGCTGAACATGTTCCAAAAGGCCATATTCCTAGGACAATGACTGTTCATTTCAGGGGAGAACTCACAAGTGGAATTGGTTTTTTATTGTTTATTTAGAAGCTTGGTCATTTTTAAAGAAATATTTTTCTTCTAAAAAGAAAGATTTACCTCAGTAGCTGAGCTGCTTCACAAAATCAATATAAATTACTGAATTATTGTTGAATGTAAATAAGTCCGTGCAAGTAAAAATGTGGCACGTTAAATTCAAGTTGTGGCTATCTTCATAAGATCGGAACTCAATATGAGAATTTGAAGAGAGCTAAACACCATGAAAAAATCCTTGTTTTGAAGTTCCCCTTTTCTGTTTTGTGGGGATGTTTTTCACTTGTTCTTTCTAAATCTTCTACTTATGCACTGCTGATTTCTTGAGTTTTAAGTATTGCTTCTTGAACTACATCAGGTAGCTCCAGGTGATGTTGTTGAATTATCAGGGATTTTTCTTCCCATTCCTTACACTGGATTTAGAGCAATGCGTGCTGGCTTAGTGGCAGATACATACTTAGAGGCCATGTCTGTCACCCATTTCAAGAAAAAATATGAAGAGTAAGCTGTTTTCTAGTTCTCCGTCAATTCAATCCTTGTACTCTAAGGGATTCTCTAAATTGCTCTTCCTCACCCATTTTCTTCATTTCAAAACAAAAATTAACCTTGTGCTTTCTCTTAAATTCATTATGGTTGTTTCTTTTAATAGATATGAACTTAAAGGAGATGAAGAAGAACAAATTGCACGCTTAGCTGAGGATGGTGATATATATAATAAGTTGGCACGTTCTCTAGCGCCTGAAATTTTTGGGCATGAAGATGTGAAGAAGGCCCTACTTCTTCTCCTTGTAGGTGCTCCCCACAGGAAGTTGAAAGATGGAATGAAGGTATGCATCATGTTACTTGAATGATTATTCTCCATTCAATTGAAAAATTGTGGATGTTTTAATGTCATAAAATTTCAGCCACACATGGTTGTAACCTCCCTCTTTGATTGCAGATAAGAGGAGATTTACATATTTGTTTGATGGGTGATCCTGGGGTTGCTAAAAGTCAGCTTCTTAAGCATATAATCAATGTTGCACCAAGGGGAGTGTATACCACGGGTCGAGGAAGCAGTGGAGTTGGCCTAACTGCAGCTGTTCAGAAAGATCCAGTAACAAATGAAATGGTCCTCGAAGGAGGAGCATTGGTAAGGACAGTTACCAATTTTCATGGTACCCAATTCTTTATGTTCAAGCAGATCCAAATTTCCTTCATTTGTGAAGCAGCTTAGAAATATGGACACTGCCCTTGTGGCAATTAGCAACCCTTCTGGATTTGTACAGAATAGCATAGCTGTGAATAATTGCTACTGAAGCCCCAGCTCTCTAATTTAGTAGTTTCTCAAGGAATTGCTTAATAGATATATTCATTTCAGGTTCTTGCAGATATGGGCATATGTGCAATTGATGAGTCGACAAGATGGATGAGTGGATCGTACAACCAATTCATGAAGTAATGGAGCAGCAGACTGTAAGCATTGCCAAGGCAGGAATCACTACATCTTTGAATGCAAGAACTGCTTTGCTTGCTGCTGCCAATCCAGCCTGGTATAAATCATTCCCTCATTTTTATATGCTCATGGCGTCCCCTTTCTGCCTTTCATTTAGTAGTATGTGTTGTAAATATATGGCAATTTTTCTGCTTCAAAATAAGATAATCTAATTTTTGTTCAATAAACTAGTCTTATCTGCAAACTCAGATTCATTGCATAAATGAGTTGTGTGCTTTTGTGTTGAAGGGGAAGATATGACATGAGGAGAACTCCTGCTGAAAATATTAATCTCCCTCCAGCTCTTCTATCAAGATTTGATCTTTTGTGGTTGATCCTAGATAGAGCGGATATGGACAGTGATCTTGAAATGGCAAGGCATGTTGTGTATGTCCACCAGAATAAAGAATCACCTGCGCTTGGGTTTACTCCACTTGAACCATCTATTCTTCGGTAAATCTCAAGAACCTTCTGTAATACTTAGTACACTTGCTTAACCATCTATCGGGTGCTTAACAATATACTTGCTTTTATGTATAAAAATTAATTCAATATAATCTACCAGATTAACAGCTCTCAGGTTTGGCACCATAGTCCTCATATTATGGTATTTAAACAATATTATGTAAAATTTACATGCATCCTGCTCTGTTAGATGCTGTACCACCAGAACTAGGGCTGTGGGTACATTTCATAAAACGAGTACTTATTTGTTCTTCATTACTATCTTATGCTCCTTTATTTATTTTTTGTGGTGGGGTGTTGGGGAGTGGAAGTGATGCTGCAAAAAAAATATGACTATGGCATGGAGGTGTTCTGCACATTTCAGTAGATATGGTTTTTATTCTTGTACATCTTCTAGTAAAGCCACATCTAACAACAGATCTTTAATTGGTCTTGTTATTTGCTTTAATTAAATTAAATCACAAATTCAAAATGCATGAAAAATCAAAGATCAACTCTCCTAATAACACTATCCTCTTGCATCAAATTTTCTGCATGATATGGATTTTTTTCCTTATTGTGGTTAAATCTGGTTTGTTTTTCTGGTTTATAGGGCTTATATTTCGGCTGCCAGAAGAATTTCTCCCTGTGTTCCAAAGGAGCTTGAGGAGTACATTGCTAGTGCATACTCTGGCATTCGGCAAGAAGAAGCCAAAACAAATGCTCCTCATTCCTATACAACTGTGAGAACTCTGCTTAGCATTCTGCGGATATCAGCTGTAAGTTCTACGTTTTAATTGTTTTTATACTTGTAATCATGTATATAAATGAAATCTACATCATTTGAATTGCAACCTGTTAGCCTGGAGTATAGGTCTCTTGAAATTAGATTATGTAAGGTTTGGTTGGGCCGAGTGAAGGTATACCATGCTATTTCTGGTATGCTCCTTCCTGGATTTCTTGACTCAAGCTGTGGTATTGTCTTAATATTTGTTTTAATCTAACTTGTTAGATTAGATGTGAATGATAAATTGTGACTTTTATACTGTGCATAGACTTTCATATGGTATCTCTTAGACAAAATATCTTTAAATCTTGAAATAATTCATTTGTGTATAGGCACTAGCAAGACTTCGATTCTCGGAAACTGTGGCACAGAGTGATGTGGATGAGGCACTGAGGTTAATGCAAATGTCAAAATTCTCTTTGTACTCGGACGATCGCCAGAAGTCTGGTCTGGATGCTATCTCTGATATCTACTCAATCTTGCGTGATGAAGCTGCAAGGAGTAACAGAATGGACTTGAGCTATGCCCATGCACTGAACTGGATTTCTAGAAAGGTTGGTTCTCAAAATTCCAAAATTGAATATGGTAGATTGACTACAGAGTTGAACATCTTTTAATGGCATTGGATAAAAAAAATTATGAGATTGGAGAAACTTTGGATGAAAGAATATTTCCCTGAAATATTTAATTAAGTGGTCCAGGAAATAATTTACAGCAGTTGAACCAACTGGAACAAGAGTTGGAAATTAGGCATGTAAGATGAAATTTCTAAATTTTCCTCTTTCTGTTATTCTATTCTAGTCATACAGGCCAATTAATGGTAGGTGGATCTTAACCCATCTGGTTCGATATAGCTTCAAGTTAGATTCTGTTGTCCTAGGTTCATTATTCTGGATTGAATCTGAACTTGTAAACTAGTAACTGCTTAACAATTGGATCTGAATAAAAAATGAACTCAAACCCATACTGATTTGGAATGATTGTAGTAGTCCTATCACAATCAATACTCGTAAGAACCTAAAACGATAGACCTTGATTCTTGGTTTTGTTTTGTAATTCTTTAAATCCGGTGACTGTTTGAACAGGGTTACAGTGAAGCCCAGTTGAAAGAATGCTTGGAGGAATATGCAGCCTTGAATGTGTGGCAGATACATCCCAACACCTTTGATATCCGATTCATCGATGCCTGATGACTCACTCTAAATCCTCACTGTAAATTATTGAGGCCGCAGCTATTCCCCTTTCAAATCAAATATGATCTTGAGGGAGACCTCTAATCCATCAAATGACCTCTCCATTGTAACAGCGGTGTCTGGGAGCTATTAATTCTCTACTGTACTGAGATTTCAAATACGTAGGAATTTGCTCAACGATTTTTTTTCTTTTCTTTTTTTTTAAAATATGCTAGATATTTTATTTTTACATGACAACGGTTGAAAAGCCTTGCTCCTGTGCTTTTCTCAGTAAGACCAGAACAAAAAAAAAGGTCAAGCAGTGGTGAGATTATGTCGTGGTTGTTTCCAACATTCTCTTACCCTCCCAAATAATTGGGTTGTTGTCTGGCACTTTGTTTCTTAAGTCGCAAATCTCACGTGTCCCATTGGATTGGATAAGAGAGTTTTTGGGACGCTATAAGTACGAATCCCTCTGAATCGAATCGAGTAGAGCTCTTGGGACCAAAGCACAGTAGACGTGTTTAAAGCCGTGATGAACCTTGGGACCAAAGCGGTACCAGTGTTAGCAATTCCTATTTAACTAGTTAGCCAGTGGCGTTTAGTCGAATTCTAGAATCGGTCGGAGATTAGAATGCTTTCTAAAAGCAGTGTTGACTGGTTGGTGCTAATTTTATATTGGAACTGAAGACGATAAAGTACAAAAACAGTTTGAGATCATTTCAATTCTCAGTTGATTTCTACTCTAGAATAGCAATAAATTTATAAATTGTTTTACAAAAACTGCTTTTGGAAACATTTCCAATAAATTTTTATTATTTCATATCTTTGTACGGTATAGAAGTTTATTGCATTACATTGATAGTGAATCTATCTATCCCTATGATGGCATCAAAATTGAATGAGATATAATATATTAGAAAACATAATAAAAGCGATTAATTAGCATGTAAGGATCATGAACGTAATTTAGCAAACGATAACATTCCAATGCTATATGTTTGCTTGTTATAAAATATGTATTTTTTTTAAAGGAGAATAATTTTATTGATTCAAAGTAGTAATTAGATATAAACACAACTAAATTCATTAAAAACTCTAAAAGATGATGCATCATTTATATCAATAACATAATGAATTTATTTAAAGTCTTCACGTTTGATAATTATTTAATAACTATAATATATATGACTTAAGTTTTGTAGCATATTGATATTTATGGTTGTCTTTATATGTTTAATTTGTTTGTAGTTGAATCGTCTCTGCGCGAAAGTGTCGCGATAAGCAGCAGAAACCCGATTTATTAGCATTAAGATGAAGCGTAAACCACGTTGCATAAGACGACAACAAAAACACGTCGCACAAGACAATGATAAAAACACGTTGCACAAAACGATGACAAAAAATAAAAACAAATTAAAAATCCATATTTTTGTGGAATTACCGCTTTATTGAAAAATAAAAATTGTAGAAAGATATGTAGAGTGGTAATTGTAAGCTAAGAATAGTCAAAAAATTACTCGTCCTTATTTAAAGAAAATGGGCTATATAAAGAACAAGATGAGATAAACAAAGAGGTGGTTAGGGTTTTTTTTTTAATGAAATTAATAAATAAATCAATTTTGTAAAAGCAGGAAGAAATGGGAATTTTAAAAATTTGGCAAAACGGTAATTCTTTGTTGTAATTGAAATTTTTAGATCTCGAATGATGGCCAGTTTCAACTGTTGGGATTGTCTTGAGATCTAGGCTTTAATCAATTTATTTGATTTGATCTGATATGAATTCCAGCGTTTCGAGGAGCATCCAGTGTTGGGTGACACGTGACAAGTCATGTGAGTGACACATGACAACCCATGTGAGTGACAAGTGGCAAGCCATGTGTCAAAATGCATGTCCTTCTAAGACACATGGCAAGCCATGTGTCAACATACAAGGATTTTGAATTGTGTATAAATAAGGGGTTCACAACTCGTTTATGGCATAAGAGAACATGAGGAAAGGAGAGAAGGGGGAAAGGAGAAAAGAAAGAAAGAAAATAAAGAAAAAGGAGAAGAAAAAAAGAAAGGAGGGAAGGAAGGTGGTGGTTCTTCCTTCGTACATTAATTGTTCAGTGGTGAAATTCATTGAACCAATGGTAAAGTTCGAAAGGTCGACGAGAGCTCGCTTGAATGTAGAGATTCTTCTTACTCACAGTTTACTTCTAACCTTACAAATTTATTGTTTAAAAATTTGAGATTTGGGCCAGTGTTGTGTCATGTTAATGGTGTGAGACGGGTTTGTAGTCGGTTTAAAGGGCTACTTTCGAAGCAAATTTGAGTTGAAAAATTGCATTTACGAGAGTTGCCAAAATGCTCCCGCAACCCTCGAGCACGCTATTGCGTGGATTGGCCCAATAGTGTGGCTCCTGGTGTACTCCAACTTTGGATAACCATATATTTCTCGCCCGAACTCTGATTCACGCGTTTTTATTTCACATGAAAACAACTAGTCTGAATCCAACCATATGCCAGTGATTGGCATTTGATGCTCACATCATTGTTGATATTTTGATTATAACACAAAGTGTACTAATTTCATGACATGACATGCTTGTTTGATGAAATGTTGATATGTGTAATAATATATTGACATGTGATGAATTGTATGTGTAGACATGGCCATTACATAGCATGTTGTAAGCTATTTTGTGGACATGTTATGTTGTAATTTAGCCTAGAGGATAAAGTGCTTCATTATTTGACTAAGTCATGATTTGTATGTGATGTTGATATAAATTATATGCATGTTTGATAAAATTGTCCATATAGCATTCATCAATGGGATATGATACAAATAGGCAATGACATATTGCATTGCAAATGCACGGGGACATCGCATTAAATGGGTGTGAGTGCATGATTAATGAATCGACACTGCATTGGTGTTTGATTGGGTGGGCTCAATTAAATGGGACAACGTCTAACATAGTCGCACAGTTTTATACATGAAAATGAAAATATGTCTGGGTATCAGCAAGAAGGGATAGATCCCATCTCGAGTGAAAACCCGCCAATTATGGTCAGACATAGTCCCCAGCAGTGAAAGATCGTAAAAGTGTTTGGATTTGCGGACTGCGGTAAGACACAAAAAATCCGTTACCCATAAAAAGGCGCATGAATTTTGAATATAAAATTATTATTGTGATGTATAATCCAAATAGCTTGTTTATAAACAAATGAAATTGGTTTTGAAAATGATAATTAGATGTTATCCAGAATAACGGTTTTTCACGTTTGGCATAAGCATGTGTGAGGGAGTTGGTGAGGACTCGGGACATGGGGCATGATGAGTCTCATCTCGTTTCATAGCATGTAGGATTTCATGTAAAATTAACATATTCTTAATTGGAATGTTAATGTGTGTATTGTGTGTGAACGATACGTGTCTTGACAGGTGGGAAGTAGCCCTTGTGGGGTTATCCTTCTTGGGTGTTACTCACCAGGTCGTGAGACCCCCCTTTCGGTCTTGAGGTTATGTCTGAATGGTGACCATAATCTGGACAGGAGTGTGAAGAAAGTCGGGTGTGGTTTTGATCTTATTATAAGAGGATTGTAACAGAAACTCTTATGAACTATTTTGATATTGTATATTATTCTAAAATATATAGGAATGAATGGATCCCGGTGAATGAGAAGCGATATGGTAGTATCGAGATATGCGATACTCATGTAGTATGTGCGTTGACGGGTTATCAACGAGACTCTCGAGTTTTGGGGCATCACAAATTTAATTATCTCATATTGTTTTATAGCGCATTCTAGAGGAAAAAATATATAATTAGAATTTTAAATTATTTAATATTCAAGTTGATAAATTAAATAAATAAAATAAGTTTGAAATAATAAACAAAAATGATTCATTGACATCATATATGAGTTAAATTTGGTTCAAAGTACTAACATGGAAAAATGTTAAAATGTATAATTAGAATTAATTGAAATTTATATATTTTTAATTATTCGATATTTATACTTACGAATTAAAATATATAAAATTGATAGGGTTCAAAAATAAGGCTCATAGGCCGCTACCGGGCGAGAAAGAAGCCGATGACGAAACATTGAGGCCGTCATTGAATCCCGAGGAGAGACATGACCATTGAAGCGTTATTTTCTGCCCGTAGCATTAAGCCTTTGGTCTGAGCGAGAATAGACTCTCAGGTGGCCAAAAAAAGACCAATTATGGGAAGTCTCCCACAGGTACGAGAAATGAATGATCCTAATAATATATTATTCCACAAGTCCAACCAAATCTCACCAATAAGGAAAAAAAAGACAATAATAGATCGGCATCAAATCGGATCCCCTAATAAGGAAGGAAGATCATCACAAATAAACTGCTCTTTCTATATCCATTATCAAATCCGATATCGATAATAACGAGAAACACCCGTCAGTAGGAACAAGTCTGCATCACCATCGGCTGGTTGAACATCTTGCTCATCTGGCCACCCCGCCGGTGAAGGGCTAGCACTCTTAGACGCATACTCATATGCAAACATATACAACACATTCGCCCTCTAAAGCGGTCTCTTTTCTCTCGAAGCGCTTAGGTATCGGAGCGGCCAAGGCGAAGCCGCTGTGACCCCACTTGCTTCCTTGTTTTTGCGGAAGGGCGTGCCTTGAGCGGAGTCGCGAGCCGGCCTGCGTGATCTACCTCGACAATCGAGCTTGCATCCCAACGCTTGACAATCCCGAATTAAAGCTGGCGACCCTGCGGCATCAGCCGGGTTAGGTTGAAAAAGACATCATCGATTGGCGCGATGCGGCCAGGGCAGCGGTTCCTTTATAAATGCAGGTGATTTCTGATTCGCGATGGTATCGACCGGAACCTGGCGAGGGCAACACTAATCCTCGAGGATGCGAGATCCGCGGGCGCGCGGGCGGTAGACCTCGTGGCCCAGAAGTGTCTGAGCTGACCACGGACGAGGGTGGAAGCGCCGCCTCACGTCGGCGTCGGCGTAAGTTAGAATAAGCGTGGGGGCAGTTCGGCGACCAGAGGCATGAAAGCTTCGGGAAGATCGCGGCATTCCCCCATGAAGGGTGACCACAATGTCGATTATTCCCTAAGAACAAGCGAAGCGAGAATCCGGTCGAGCACAGGAGCACGGACCCACGTCTAGCCCGGGAGAGGCGGCAAGCAGCCCTTGGAGAGCACGCGTCGGGAACGGAGAGTGCGCCATCCTCGGCCATGACACTCGCCAGAGCAGAGGTTCCGAGAACCTCCGGCCAAGAGCTCGGTAGTGTGAAGAAGGAGGTGGTGAAAGGGCGTGCTCTGACACTATGGACACCTTGAGTGCAATGGCCCGAGTCACCGTATACGGTAGGTACTCAAACACTTCGGCCAAGTTCGAATGCACGAATTGGAAGCGTTCGATGATTACTAGAGATCCCGAGTCGATCATCTCGACACCTACAAAAATCAAATGGAACTGTATGTTATCAAGATCGGTCGTCTTGAGCTTTTCGCTATCACCTGAAAATTGACCCTTGGCATGGTTCGATAGACTCCACCGTCGTGATCTCGTTCAGGGGTTATCCATTGCATTCGTCTCTCACTTCAACCCCGGGGCCGGGGTGATCTGACTTGATTATCATTTCTTCTCAAGCGGGGGCATCGCGAAGAGAGATCACAGTCTTATGTCCAAGCGATTCGATCTTGGAGTCTCTAGGTAGATATACGGCGAAATTCGCGATCCTTTGCGTTCATGGGCGGCTTAGGGTTTAGTCGAGAAGACTTAATGTTTGTCTCCCGGAAATCCCCGAACAAGCATGGCGGAGGTGCTGTAAAGCGGAGAAATATGTGCCCAGGTGAAGAGGCCCTCATATCGAAAGATGGCTCTTCCATTCACAAGAAAGGCGGGCGGAGACGACGAGAAGGCGAGCCCCGAGACAAAGCGACCGGGAAGGATCTCGAAGAAAAATGGAGAAACGATCTCCAAAAAGGCGTGGAAACGGAGATCGTCTAGGTCCGCGCCGTCAGGCAGCGGCGTTACTCGCTGACGTTCACCCCTTATGACCTCGGTGTCACGGGTTACGCGAGAAGTGCAGCGAACAATTCTGAGGTGGCAGCGGAAATGAAGTCGAGACCACTACAGCGAGAGACAGCTCAATCGCTGCGAGTTTCATAGGGACTACGGACACGCCGCGGTGTTTTCTGATTTCAAGAGAAATAGAGTACTTGTCTGGCGCGGATACCTCAAACGCTTTATATCCACAATCGGATCGATCGACCGACAGGTTCCGCCCCGTGACCACCGCTTCGTGACGACAACTCATCGCAACAATCCCTAAGGCGAAATCGGGTAATCGGAGGATTCGGCGAGGAGGAGAATCCGGCTCGGCTTCGGAAGTATCCACGCAACATTAGATCGGCGAGAGATAGCGAAGTAGCGATGTAAACTCACGCGGCTTGACACATCCGTCCGCGTTCTCGACCGGTCGCGGAGGGATGCCAACACCTCATGGCGACCGCTGTGGTTCGTGCGGTGTAGCCCGGCAAGCGGTTCGCCGGTGCTAATCGGCGAGAGTTGTGGATATCATCGTTAGCGTCGACACTGATAAGATGGGCATCGGAAGGGAAAAACTAGAGCCCGTCAACACACCTCTACGGGGGTTCTCTGGGGAAAGAGTATTACCTCTAGGCTCGATACAATTGGTACTCACGTTGGGAGACCCCCCATGCCAAGTGACGACTACGGCAAGATTCCTTGTCGTAGACGCCCCGTCTGCTCATAACATGTTGTTGGGCAGACCTTCTCTCAATCTGATAAAGAAAGCCATCCCTTAGCATATCATGATGATCCAAATTCCCTAAATGGCAGGTAGGAATGGTTCGAGACCGGTGAGTGGTTGGGAATGCTACTCGACATCCATGAAACAAAAAAGCGGTCGACAACATATGCGTGGGCGAGCTTGACATGCGTGTGAGGTACTCGACCTAAGCCCTTGAAGAAGCTGGGGTATTGTTGGATGGCGGCCGAACATCTCGCCTATATCGGCTCTAAAACTAGGAGGCATAAAAGCCACCTTATCCATTTTAAGACAAAACGAGACGTCTTACGCATGGAAGCGGCGGACATGGGAGGTGATCCTCGGTGTCACCACGCCGTTGAGCGATCGGCCGTCCTTTAAGCGATCGAGCGAGGCCGAGGAAAGGCGAAAGCCATCGAAGAAATCCCAGCAAACTCTTACGGGCGGGAGGCGATCGGGGAGTAAAGATACCTACTGAATGGCCTTGATGTCGTACTCGTCAAAAAAGGCAAAAGCGAGGAAAATGGCGACTACGCATGACTTGGCTTTGACATGTCAGCATGCGAAGCGGGTTTCCACTGCGGCGAATCGACCTCGCCATTAGATGCCGTAGTCATGAACTCCTCGGTTTATGGATGCCTTCTCCGGCTACAACTAGATCAGTATGGACTCAGGTGACCAAGAAAAGACTTCGTTCGTCACAGCGCAGGGAACCTATTACTATCGATCTTGAGTGCCTTCCCGGGCTCAGCGGGAGGCACATATCGAGGTTGGTGAATGGATGTTCGGAACTAGTTAGGCACAACTATGGAAGTGTACATAGATGACATGTTGGTAAAATCCACCTCGGTACAGACTCCACATAGCCCATCTATCAAAGCGTTCGGATCTTGAGAAACTCCAGTATGGCGAGATCGGTAAGTGTGCCTTGAATTGTGACCAGGAAATTCACGGGTTTCATAGTGACCACAGGAATTGGAAGCAAATCGAGGAGCAGATAAAGGTTGTACTCGACATGCCTTTGCCATTAAGCATAAAGGAAGTTCAGCGCTGGCGGGAGGATTCTTTGCCTTAAGCCAGGTCGTATCGAGCGGCTAATGCCGACCTTTCTTCGAGTCTTGAAGAGGCCTTTGTGGGATGCAAAGTCGCGAGGAAGCATTTCGGCCTTGAAAGCATATTTAGCTCCCCCCATTCTAGTAAGTCACATTGAAGGGAGCTCTCGCTATGCACAGCGTATCGGACTTCTCAGCAGTGTTGTCACCGTCGAAAACCCGAGGGCTTGTCTGACCTGGTTTCTTATTGCGTAGAGCTTTGAGATGAGCGGAGGAGAGATACGAGATGGAAAAACTAATTATGGCCTTGGTAGCCGCAGCCGGAAACTCAGCCATACTTCAGGCTCGCACCATAGAAGTCCCGACGGAATGCAGATGAAGCCGAAGTGTCTGCAAACGGAAGTCTCGGAAGGTTGATGAAGTGGGCCGTAGAGGCGAGTGAGTTCGACGTAGGATACAAACAGCGGAGTGATAAAAGGGCAGGTCTTGAGCTTCATCATGGAGTTCACGTGAACATGCCGAGGCAGCTCGAGCCTTGAATGACCTCCCCAGTGCGGAAACTCTCACGTAGATGGAGCATCGAGACACCTGAGACGGGTTGGTCTAATCTTGACCTCTGGAAGGAATAGACATAGAGTACGCACTCAGTTCGAGTTCAAGCCTCCTATGAGGCAGAATATGAGGCCGTCACCATGAGGTCTCGACCTACCGCTCGTTCCGAAATTGACCGGCTAAGTGCACGGCGACTCTTAGTGGTAGTAAGACAAATAGAAGACACTTACGGTTAAAAGTGGAAGAGTGATCCTATATCTCCAAAAGATGCGAGATTTATTAAAAAGTGCGTACGAGGTTCAAGTCAGAGCGTGTCCCGGAGCGGAGAAACTCAGGCGAAATGGCAGCGAAGTGCGGCTTGACCTTACGGGAAGACCTCGGTAGGTCGACGCTGTCAGATCTGGCGAGAGCCGCTTTGCTCCGATCTGCGATGTGGAGGTTGCCAGAGTGGTCAGTAGGAGTTGGATGGACCCCATTGGACTATATGTGACGGGCGTGCGCGGCAGAAGACGGTGCAAAATAAGGGCGAGGTGCGCGGGTTCACTAATCATAAGGGGAGGCACATCTGGCGAGGAGTTTCTTCACCGATCCTCGAAATTAATATAGGAAAAACATTGAATCGTCTTAGGGAAGTTCATGAGAACTGTCACGGAAATCATCGGAGCTGAGCTTTGGCGGGAAAGGTCTTGAGGCAAAGGGATCACTGCGACTCTGATCTTAAAAATCTGACCAATCTGGTCGAATCTGAGATCTGCGGGGCACGCCGAGATGTCACGCCTCCCATCAGACCCTTGACGTCGATCAAACCTGGCGCGCCAAGCTGAGTGGGAGTTTGGACATGGACCTCTGCCCCCTTAGGAAGGAGCGATGTAAGTTCATCATTGTCGATAGATTGCTTCACTAAATAGTGGAGCCAGAGCCCTAACCAAATCACGGAAAGCGAATGCGTTTATTGGCGTGAGCTATCATATACGGTTGCAGCTCCCGAGAGCCACAGTGTCGGACAACGGAAAACAATTGACAACGCGGTGATTTATGTCTTGGAGCTCGGGATTAGAATTACTCTCGATCCCAGCCGTGCGGTCGCGGTTGGCCAGGGTCACCATGAACCCTTAGGCCCCGCTTTGAGACAATTAGAAGATCTGAGAAAGTGGGTGAAACCTCCCAGGGTGCTATGGGCTTGGGACAACACAGTTAGCCACAGAAACCTGTTCGCCCCAGCCTTGGCACGGAAGAGGTAGCTCTGCCGAGATGGAGACTAAAATCCCAAAGATCGAATTAAACGGCGGTGGGTCTGATGGCGAGGCTCTCAAATCACAAATTTGGATCTTAGATGAACGCGGTAGTTCTAAAGCGTGCGGGAGAATACCAAAGAAGAGCCGACAGGTACTCTGACGAAGAGTCAAACCTAGGAGCTATATGCGGTGATGCGGTCTTAAAAACCTCGCGACAGGAAGAATCGGCCGGAAGAATTGGGCTGTGGGAAGGCCTTACATCATATCTCTGAGTGGTCGGACCCGAGGGACAATTCTGGCTCCAAGACGAGAGGAGGAAAATTTTTGCGACGTAATAAGATACGGAACATCTTCGCCGTTTTGTCGAGTAAGCCTTGGTTTGTAGTAATCTTAAATGGAGATTTACCAATTTTCGGTTAACGATTCGACCTGGTTATTTTGTTAAGGCGATCTGAACAACTCATATGTATAAATGCTTTCAAAAGATTCGTGCAATAGAATGAGTCAACTCATAGACATAAGAGAAAAAGTCTCTCTTTATTCCAATCAGTTACATTCAATTGTCAATCAGTGGTGTCAGCGATTACATCTTGGAAGCATTCAATACAAGCAGTTGCGCCAAAAAAAAAAAAAACTTCAGGAAGAAAAAAGGAAAAGAAGATGGGAGAAGACCAGAAAGGTGGAAAAGAGGAGAAGAAGAAAAAAGGGATGGAAGGAGTTTGTGCGGAAGAAACAAAAAAGGGGGAGGGAATGAGGTGGAAAAGATGAGAAGGAGAAGGAGAAAGAGGAAGAGAAAAATAACGAAATACAGAAGGCGTGCAAATGCATCGCCTTATCTAGGCATTCCACAGCACGGGTAGGGAATAGCATGACTCCTATAAGGGAGACTAGGGAAAAACACAACCGAATTAATAGTCAGCGGGCTGAACCCGGAAATCTTGAGTGGATCCCGGCAAGACAGCCAGACTTAGCTACATCTACTGCGTTGATTCCCTTTTGAAAAAGCAGAATATCTGAAAATATAAACGATGGCAATGAGCATCTGGCCCATAAGGCGAAAGCGCCGAAAAGTCTGCCGAGCGTTCCAAATTCTCCATAAATCGACATTAAAGGCGTTCACACCTTACAGAAAATCGAGTTCGAATGGCGCGCACAGCGAGATCATGGCGGGTTAGGTCTTCTGCCTGGTCATGTGCACGAGTCGGTCGACTCGGGCTCGATAGCCACTTTCGGTCCGCAGCCTGAGCCATTAATCTGCCCCAGCGGGTTCGTCTACTGCGCACGAGTCCGCTACCTGAGGAGTCGGATCATTTCGGGCTTCCTTCGCCACTCGGCCCACGGCGGGCGGCTCACTTTGGCTTGAGTTCGTCTACTGCGCACGAGGAGTCACGCTACGAGTCGGATCATTTCAATTTACATCGCCACTGCGTACTGATGCCAAGACCCGGTAGCCTCACCTTGGCGGACTAGTCTACTCTGCATGGTCCCTTCTGAGGTCGGATGCATTTCGGGCTACACGCCACTCGTGGCCGGGTGTGGCTCGCTGAGGTTAGTCACACTTTGCACAGGCCATCGCGGCTGCTGAGTCGTTTCAACTCATGCGAATCATCCAGGCGGGTGTTAGCTGTCATTGACCCAGTCATGATTCTCGGGGCCATGCGACAAGTCATTTCAACTAAGGCAAAGCCGTCATCGACGAGCTCAACGATCTCACACAGCCATACACCTTAGGAAGTCATTTCCAACTAAGGCAAACCAGCCGACCTGAGCCCAACACCACCGACGAGCTCAATGATCCCACACTGCGCCATGCGTACTCTAAGAGTCACTCAACCTTCGTAAAGTAAACCACCGACGGAGCCCAACAGCCACACCGACGAGCCTCACGATTCTACACAGCTACGCAGCTCTGTGAAATGCCATTTCAACTCGCACAAACCAGCCGACCTGAGCCCAATACCACACCGACGAGCCCAACATTCTATTACTGTGTCATGCAACCTTAGGAGTCATTTCAATCCCTGTGCAAACCACGACCTGAGCCCAACAGTTCACACTAACGATCTCAACGATTCTACACAGGCCATGCAGCCTAGGAGTCATTTCAACTCAAGCAAACCAGCCGACGGAGCCCAACAGTTCACACTGACGAGCTCAACGATTCTACGTGCCATGCGTACTCCTTAGAAGTCATTTCCAACTCAGTAAATCACCGACGCGGAGCACGCAAACGTGACCACGAGCTCAACGATTCCTCGCACAGCCATGCAAAATTCCTGGGGAGTCATTTCAACTCAGGCAAATCAGCCGATACAACCCACCTGCTCAACATCTCAACTCAGCCTAATTCGTAATTAAGGCGTACAAGAAGTCGATTCAAATTAAGAAGAACGTTAAAAGAGCAATGCGGTGAGGCGACATAAATGAGGTGCAAAATGAGTATTCATTAAGAACAAGGCCACATATATTTTGGGGCCCAGGCCCAACAACGCAGAAAAAAAAAAAAAAAAGTATAAAAGCCGACATCTGGTAGGCGAAGACATGCGCAAGAGATTAGGCATCAAAAGGTGAAACAGACGGTGAAGAAGGAGAATGGGCCTCACGGTGCCCTAGCTCAGATAATCAAAGAGAGAAGGATCCTCATCCCTCCTCACACCGTAGCGTCAAAGTTAAAGTCTAGGCCAGAATAGGCAGTAACAGCCTTCTTCTAAAAGGCGAGCCACCCAGAAACCCATTGATTAGAAGCCTCAACTCGCCTTCCACTAACTTCGTCCTACCGAAATACCAAAGTTATTTGCCGATGGAGATCCCTACGCTAACCCGCGACACTCTCATTCGCGCGCTCCACCGGTCGCATCGCCTCGCAATTTCGACTAGCCTCGTCTAACCGCGCCGCCTCATTAATGAAGATCGCCTTTTGATTGCACGCAGCTCTTCCCAGACTCCCGGCTCGCCGACGCGTGAGAAGCTCGCCCTCGACCATCCGGCTCATATCGGGCGGATCGCGTACCGGCCCCTACCTCCATCAAGTCGTTCTGCACAGCCCTCAATTCACTTCGAGCCCCGCCGCCGCCGCCTCTCGCTATTCCGGCCCTTCCCTACCCTACCCGAGCACTCCAGCCAAAGTGGTATGTTTCATATCGACTTGAACTTCACGACTTCTGGCCATATGTTGCATCCGGGCTCTCACGTACCACTAGCTCGGGATGTAGTGGAAGCCACCCGCCTTTATAAGCCCTGGGTCGCTTTAGCATGACCTTCGTTTATTTTAGCCTTTCCGTCAAACCCTTCAAACGAAAGTAGCCACCTCGCACATCCAAAGATGTAATCAACATCCAACGCAAGCTCGAAACTCATCCCAAAATGGAGTTAAATATGACAAGGTACGGGAACTTACGGAGGCAACCCCCTGGAGAGATAGGGCTAAAGCCTCATCAACGGGCAGCACAACCAACCTCTTAAGATCGTAACTTAAGAATGTGATTTATGATCACACACAAGGAGCCTCGTCACAGAAGTAAAGAATCCCCGTCCCCGCCAACTTGGGGTTCCAGATCTCCCTCCTCGCCTTCCTCCCTTCGAAGGCGACTTAACCTTCTTCATCAAGTGTTCCACTCCGCAATGGGCGTGGATAGTTAACTACGTCAACTACCCACCCGAGGGACCCTCTGCCTCTGCAGCAGACCCAAAATGGGACCTCGAGCTTAAAATTATAGGAGCATAACCGTCCCGATTTATAGACATGAGAGGACTAAGATGACGATGCCCCCCAACTGAACTTTGACCAAAGCCACCCATCTTTCTCAACAGAGTGCAGGTTTTTCGCTTCCTACCCGGGCTTCCGAGACACCATCTCCAATCACAACAACTCCCTACTGGTTTAGCACAGAGGGCCCAACTGAGGAACTTTTATGGTGGAAGGAGGTGAAGGCCTCGGCGCTAGACGAGTGGACTTCGAACTCGATGGGCCGGGAACATCAGACTTGATCAACTCCGCGTAAGGACGAGGAAGACACTCAGCCAACGCCAACGCTATGGCGTTATCTTCAACTCTGAGATCAATTCGAGCACCTGAGAAGCATGTAGACAGTACAGAATCAGAGATGCCCAGCGACCACACACAAGTTGTAACCAAAAACAGAACAAACACTCACGAAGATTCTCAAGGGTAGTCCAAGCCACCGGAACGCCCAAGGTGTCGCCCCCGCTAAGAGGATCATATTCCCACTATGGCCTAACGAAGAAGTAACGTCCTTCCACAAATTCCCATGGAGGAGGGAAGATCGGAAATCACCAGAGGGGCGCCAACGCCCAGGAACAGAAGAAAGCCCTGGATGTCTCCTTCTCGGCCGAAGGCGTAAAAGCAAGCAAGTCTATGTCGGGACACTAAGCCCCACACCCCTAAAGAAACCAATGCACTAACCAAAATACCCCAACCATCACGCTGAAATAGAGCGACACACATCAACGCCAGAAACCCTTTTACGGGTGCATGCAAAGGGAAGCGAAGACCGTTATCTGCGCCACTTCAAAGAAACACACCATCTCTAGGTACGTAGACCACATAGAGGGTTAAAACGTCGTGGGACCACCCGAACGCCAAAAGGAGGCAAGGGCTAATAACGCCCTGAAAAGATGCCCCATACGGAAGGACCGACTCGCTAGGGTCCCACAATTAAAAGCATGCTTAATCTGCAGACTCGGGGATATTCCGACCCCCGTATTTAATCGATTCACTTTCCCCTCGTCTCGGGTCTAAGGAAGAGGAAGTACCTCGGGTGCACCTCAAGTCCAACTCCGACCAAACGGCCGAGACACCACCAGTCATTCCATAACCAAGCAATAAATAAGAATCACCATTGATACGCAGCAAGAAGAACGACCGACCGCGGATGAAAGTGGATAATGAAAACAAAAAATTCACCAACCCAAACAACCTGCCTTATCGTAAATCAAGAAAACAAAGACGCTAGTGACCCGTAAATATGACATAAAAAGATTATCCCAAGAAAGACAAATGTAGAAAGACTCTACACAAAAAGGCCTTCGCATGTAAGACTAAGAGAGAAGGAAGTCTCAACTCGCTTAAAGGCAAAGGAAAGGTCCTAGAGCAAAAGGGCACACAAGACAAGAGGATGTCCGCTAAAGAAAACAAAAGGAAACCGAAAGGAATTCCAAGAAATGAGCGAAACCGAAGAGTCATCATTATCACAAGACAAATGATCTGGGCCTGTAATTAAGACCTAACTAATCCAAATTCCTCGAGCAGACACGTGAAGTCAGACCGAAGCAAGATGATTACACGCATGCCCTCGCCCACGTACGTACACAAAGGCCGGGGCAACCGATAGGGGTTCAAAATAAGGCTCACAGCCCACCTTACCGCCCAAAGAAGAAGCCCAAATTCAACGAAACATCGAGCCCGTCCGCCGAACCCTGCTGGGCAGACATGACCATTAAAGCATTTAGCCTTTCTCGCGCCACATTTAAGCCTCGTGCCAACCTGCACAGTGGCCCAACCCGATTGGCCCAAAGACCAATTATGGGAAGTCTCCCACGGGTACAGAAAATAAAATAGTCCTTAATAATATATTATTCCACAAGTCCAGCCAAATCTCACCAATAAGGAAAAAAAGACAATAATAGATCGACATCAAATCGGATCCCCTAATAAGGAAGGAAGATCATCACAAATAAACTGCTCTCTGCTCTTTCTATATCCATTATCAAATCCGATATCGATAATAACGAGAAACACCCATCCAATGGGAACAAATCCTAATCACCATCCAACTGGTTGAACATCTACTATAAATACAAGGCCACCCCATCTAGCTGAAAGCACGCACCCCAGACGCGCACACTCATACGCATACATATGCAACACATTCGCCCCTCTAAGCGCCCTCTTTCTCTCGTAAAGAAATTGACTTAGGCACGTGAGCGCCATCGTACAAGCCCGCCGACCCCTTATTCATTGCTATAGGAGCGATACCTTCAAACCCGTCGCAAACCACCCGCAGCCGATCCTACCTCAAACTTCGCATAATTCAAGAGCCAGATCCCAAATTCATTAGCAATCCAGTCCTACCTAATCACTCCCTACACGCTCCAACCTGGCCGGCTGAAATGCATCATCAAAAATAAATTTAAATTAATTGATTGATTTAAACTCTATTTTATTTGTATTTAATGTTATTTTATTTCCATGTAATTATTTTTCAAACTTTTTTCATAATTAAACATAAAATCTAACTTTTTATTTTCTCATGTTTTACTTTTTTATATTAGTTTCCTTGTTTTTCTTTCACATTTTACAAGAATTAAAATACGAAAAAGTATGTATCAATACACTCATATGAGTAATCAATAATGGAATATATGTGTTTCAATACATGTTCTTACAAAAATGGCCTTTGATCAATACTAAATAAAGTAACCATTTGTTTTCGATAATGATTCACCAGCTTGTTGCATTAAGTTATGAGACACTGTCAAGACTCAAATCTATAAAGATATATATAAATGATTGATCACAAAAATAAAACTGCAGGAGATGTAGGAAAAAAACCACCACACATACAAAGAGACAAAGATCAAGGTCACGCTAGCTCAGAAAGCTCACGTCCGCGCAGGCCGGCACCCTCAAACGTAAGGAACTCCATTATATATCAATTAGGTTACACGTTGGTCTTATGTGAGACAAGGCTTCTCCTTTCTCACAATCGTCTTCTTCTAACTCTCACATAGTGAAACATGGAAATAAACTCCATTTTTTCCCTCATACAGTGAAATCTGAACTCCTACACGGCCAGACGCTCATTCTCAATAAAGAGTGTCAACATTGCTCATCATAAAGGCTGAGAGTAGAACCTATAATCAAGGAACAAAATATCGATACGTATACATTTCCAGATTGGATTTTACTTGATATATCATAAATATCAAGAATACTCCAGGGATATTTTGACAAAAAATACTTCCAGAAGAGAAAATTAACTAAAATACTTTTGAAATTGTGGAAATGCTTTATTGAACTATAAAAAATACATAAATAAGCAAATATACACTTGTTGAAGACGATATTCATTATAATTTATCGAGAAATTACATTACAATAGTCATTTAAAACCAAAATGAAGACCGATGTGGCTCCATTACATTATTTGATGAAGGGATCTCAACTTGATGAAGGAATCTCAACTTGATGAAGACAATATTCATATCAAGACATGGTGTTCCGATAATATTGATTGTAAGTTCAAACATGCCATGCGTAAATATGTTGACTCCTACTCACAACCTCTCCATGGAAACTAGGGGTTCACCCACATGCTTGTTTGAATCCTTGTTGCATTTGATATGGAATTTGGAATGACATGTGGATCATGAGGATAGTTAATCATTTCATATTCTTCTCACCAATGTAACCTAAAAGATGCGTAAGGTATGCCAATCGTAACTCATTGTATAAGGAGGAAATATAAGCTGCCCTCATTCAATGGAACCATTGAATTGAGTTCCAAAACTCACTGACTAAACTAAGAAAACTAATCCTTATCAGACAAGGTCATCCTTCGTCTTCCTTTATATGGCTTCTTCCAATAGCTCCAATGTCGGGAACTAACTCTCCTAGACTTATGGTCTTTATCTTGTGTAGCATGTGAAATCATCTTCATTGGTGAATGAGCTCAATAAATATTGACTTTGTTGTGGATCTGCAATATTCCCACAATCATTTCCAGTATCACTACCATCATTGGTCCCCTCTCATCTTGAGTCATCATAACCTGTAATAGAAGTATCAAAGAAACTCGTCTACTAGTATGTTCAACACTTGAATCAAAAGAGGATCGATAAGCAATGCAGGGCTGAAATGAGTCCTCGTGGTTCGACTCAACCACTATGAACTTCTTCTGATGAAACCCACTCAACATTAACACCTGCTTCTCGAACATGTGCAACAACTGCGGATCGTGATTTTTATCTTCATCATCTAAATGGAGAGATATAACCCATTGAAATAATTTATTCTCCCCTCTTTCACCAAACTCGGCTGAAATCTCAAGTAAATCGAGAAAATTATTTTCTCGTGAATCCTTTATCTGCCTCGCTTCCATATAAAGTGTCTTTAGTTTCATGTTGTTATAACAAAACCAATTGGAGCTCAGGTGTGCTAAGCTGATTTCTTTGTTTGGTATGAACAAATGTGCTCCAATTTTTCTCACACACTCAAGATTGTTGCTTCTGGGAGCAACCTTCAAGGCCAAATTCCTTAATGTCGGGAGTGTGATTTTCTATATAAAAACCATCATTCAGCTGCAATAAAAATTACTTATATTTAATATATAATAATAAAATAGTTATGAAATTTACTTTTAATGAGAATTAACATTCAGGAACCATTTTTTATCTTGATGCTATTGATGTCCGATCACCAAATCCCTTTTTTGTTTATCAGAATAGTATAAGTTGTGAATTCAAAATGTAAAAATTCTAATATAAAATCAATCAAATAAATCGTATCACTAATTAGAATTAGAAACTCAAGTATTCTAATTAATTTCCAAAATTACAAAGGCCTTTAGCATTATGATCTAATTTAGAAAAAGTGAACAACTTGAAGTATGTAGTCACAACCAATTCCAAGTCTATATTGAAATTTTGGATTTAAATAGTATGTTGCAATAGTTATTGAGAATTAGTATGTGATAATAATATAAACATAATATTATTAAATGTGAATATTAGTGAAGATGATATTAATTAGTTACCTGTTGCATGAAGAGGATGCTTAAGGGTTCTATCCAAACGATTTGTGATAATATGTTTCACCCACTCTTTAGCTTTAAGTCGACATATAAATCGCTTCATCAACCGAACTAACTCGTAAACAAATGACATGATTTGATGACTTCGAATCAACGATTCAAGCATCGTATGCGCCTCATAAACGGACACTAGTTTCCACCTTTCCAATATTCATGATCAAACAGAAGCCTTTCAACCTCATGTCCAACTTCTATCCCATTAAGCTGTAGACGCTTCATTCATTACTAATAAAGACTCTCTTTAAATCAACCCTCTTGTAAGTCACACACACAATATATCCACCACAAACCTTTCGTGATTCAAGCATGCAACTATGATTGTAAATGAAGTTGGTTATCTTTCGGGCATTCCTGGTCAATTGAGCAACACTATCCCTTTTATCAATGTCTTCAAACATTAAATTAATGCAGTGTGCTGCACATGGAGTCCAATACAGATTGTATTTCTTTATCAACCACTTTCCTGCTTTCACAAATGTTGATCCATTACTTGTTACAATTTGCATCACATTTGCTTCCTCCAACTTCCTTTGATCACGTCATTCAACAAACCATATATGTATTTGTTATCTTTAATTTTATTTCACCCATCAACCTGATTTCCGGTAAAAATCAGGCCTTTCTTTGAATATACCATGAAATTAATTATACTCAATTTGGTTGCCCCGGTCCATCCATTGCACATAATTGTGCATCCATATGTCTCTTATTTCTCCCTTTATATGTTGACATAAGCTTCCATATATTTATGCTCAATTTTCAAGTACTTGCTTTTGATTTCATGGAGATGGTGGTTTGATGTCCATCATTACATATATAATTAAAGGAAAATTGATAAGTGGTTGCAAATTTGCAATCATAATTTAAGATAATAAGTCATTATTAAATCATATTATACAATTAGACAAACCTGCTTGTTGTGCACCAAAAATCATGTTCTTAAAATGGTGCGAGTCCGCTTTTTGAGACGAAACACTTTCATATACGAAAAACTTGTTAATCAATCGTCCCATTGTTTCCTTTATTGAGCCACCTTTGAACATATTTTTCAAGCTTTTTTGCCTTGCAGTCAAAGACTTGTACAATGATGGTGCAATTAGTAGTGGTTGATCCGTATGCTGAACATTTTGTGATCTTTGCATACGCCTTTGATTTAATCACCCGGTTGTGAAGACTCACTTACTAAAATTATGCAAAAAAATAATCAAAGTACATTCTTTTATACATAATTATGTGAAAATGAATTAGATATAAAGATTTACCTATTTTTCTTTTGCTTCTCATAAATCCTTCAAATTGTTCTCGGGTTCCATTCACTACCTTTAACGCATCGCACTACTTCTCAATATTTATCCTCGTCATCGCGGAAGATAAGCCAATGGATACATACGCATTAGATCCCTGTCACCCTCCTCCTCATCATCAATGATAGTGATGCCTTCCTCCCATCAGGTTTCGTAATTAAGCTCAAATTTTTTCCATATCCGCCAGCTTTTTTCACTTTACCTTACTTTTTGTTCTAAAAGTCATTTCCATTTATCGCTTTTACTCAACGCCCACATTTGAAACTTCTTTGTATTTAAATAGGATCCGTATGTGACATGCTAAATTCGTGCTCAATTTTTTCCACCACTTTTTATCATTAAACCATAATAATTCGTAAATTGTTCCATTTTTATTTCCCTTCAAGATATGTGCAAGACTTCAATGTAGGATCTCGCCTAATTTCCATCTAATCATCCTATAAACACATGTGATTTTGTTGAAAATGAAATTTGAATCAATGTGATAATATATTATGATATCATTATAATAATATTATATAAATGTAAGTTAACATAAAAGGAAGATCTAGGTTTCTAACATGATATCTAACTTAATTTAAACTTTAGACTAACATGATATCAATATAATAATTTAATATTATGATATCTATGTTGTTTAATATTATTATGATATTTAAATATATCTAATTTTTAACATGAAATAATTATAATTTTTTAGTTATATGTCTAAAATCTAAGTTTCAAACATTATATATTCAAAATAAGATACCAAGATCTAAGATATAACTTATCTAATATTATCAAATTTAACTAAAATAAAATTATAGTATAAAAACAAGCTTCAAATTTAATGTAAGTATTATGTTTCAAATTACTAAAATAAGATTATAGTATAAAATGTTTCAAATTTAATGTACTATTAACCAAAAAATAAATATAATTAACTAAAATTATATTAGTTAATAATATTATGAACTAAAAATATATTATTAATATATCTAAGAAGATCTAAATTTATAACATTAAATAATTATACTTAGTAATATGTTTAAGATATAGTTCAAACATTATATAACTAAAATTTAATGAAAGTAATATGTCTCAAATTACTAAAATAAGATTATAGTATAAAAATGTTTCAAATTTAATGTACTATTAACTAAATAACTAATATAATTAACTAAAAATTATATTAGTTAGTAATATTATGAACTAAAATAATATTATTAAGATATCTAAAAAGATCCAAATTTCTAACATTAAATAATTATAATTGTTTAGTAATATGTCTATGATATAAGTTTCAAACATTATATAACTAAATAAGATTATAGTATAAAAAATGTTTCTAAATTTAATGTACTATTAACTAAAAACTAATATAATGAACTAAAATTATATTAGTTAGTACATTATGAACTAAAATAATATTATTATTAAAATATCTAAAAATATCTAAATTTATAACACGAAATAATTATAATTGTTTAGTAATATGTCTATCATATAAGTTTCAAACATTATATAACTAAAATTTAATGTAAGTAATATGTTTCAAATTACTAAAATAAGATTATAGTATAAAAATGTTTCAAATTTAATGTAATTATTATCTAAATAACTAATATAATTAACTAAAAAATTATATTAGTTAGTAATATCATGAACTCAAATATTATTATTAAGATATCTAAGAAGATCTAAATTTATAACATGAAATAATTATAATTGTTTAGTAATATGTTTAAGATATAAGTTTCAAACATTATATAACTAAATTTCAGAAAGCAATATATTTCAAATTACTAAAATAAGATTATAGTATAAAATATTTTAAATTTAATGTACTATTAACTAAAAACTAATATAATTAACTAAAATTATATTAGTTAATATTATAATCCAGAAAATAATATTATTAAGATATCTAAAAATCTAAATTTCTAACTTGAAATAATTATAATTGTTTAGTAATATGTCTATATAAGTTTCAAAACATTATATAACTAAAATTTAATGTAAGTAATATGTTTCAAATTACATAAATAAGATTATAGTATAAAAATGTTTCAAATTTAATGTACTATTAACTAAATAACTAATAATTAACTAAAAATTATATTAGTTAGTAATATTATAAACTAAAATAATACTATTAAGATATCTAAGAAGATCTAAATTTATAGGATGAAATAATTATAATTGTTTAGTAATATGTCTAAGATCTAAGTTTCAAACAATATATAACTAAATTTAATGTAAGTACATGTTTCAAATTACTAAAATATGATTATCATATAAAAAATGTTTCAAATTTAATGTAATATTAACTAAATAACTAATATAATGAACTAAAAATTATATTAGTTAGTAATATTATGACCTAAGTTAATATTATTAAGATATCTAAGAAAATCTAAATTTCTAATATGAAATAATTATAATTGTTTAATAGTATGATGTGTGATACCTAAGTTTCAAACATTATATCTAACTTAATTTATTATTATCAAATTAAACTAAAATAAAATTATAGTATAAAATATTTGTTATAAAACTACTTCAATACCAAAATAAAACTAATATACAATAAAAATAAAATATACATAAACACAAAATAAATTCACAAATAAACATACCTTAACTAACCTTGTATTTGTTATAATAGAAACCCTAAAAACCAATATCTTCAAAATATTAGGATAAAGCACAAAGAAAAAATAAATTGAGAGTAAAATGGAGCTTAAATGTGGATGGATGAATTTGTAATGAAATTGTATGACTTTAGGGGGATTTATAGAATTTTTTGGAGTCAAAATAGTCATTGGATTGTCAAAAAACCGTTGTGATTTATTTCTAACCGTTGGATTTGATTTTGGTTCAAATATGACTGTTGGATCATCATATATCCGGGTTAAAATCATTCAACCATTAGATCGCTTCAGATTTAAAATCAATCGCTTCTGGATAAAAAAATATAATACGTTGGATGCCTTAAAAAGTAGACGAAATTTGGATCGCTTGATCAAACTGAACAAATCTTACGGTCATATTATTGACCTACCGATTTTTTTTTGAAAAAATTAGTGATATATCGCTGATATCACCAATTTTTTGTCGATTATTCTAGCCCCACGCATCGCTGCCACGTACTCTTGATATTTCGCCGAAATATCAGCGATTTTACCTATTTTTTACCGATTTTTTTGCCAACCAACTTTCGATTGGCAAAATCATGTCGATACCGGTTGATATTCAATATATCGGCCGATAAATCCAACATTTTGTTCCTTGTCTACAATAATGAGTATATTGATGTGTGAATAGCTCCTTCGTAAATCACATTCGTGTGTGCTATTCATTCATTAGTAGAGAAACGTCTCGACCTTTTGGGCAAATTCTTCTTTAGGAGATATTCTCAATATTTAAAATCTCCATGTTTCCTAAACTATCTCAACAAGCCAACTGAAATATTCTGATTTCCTTCCATACTTATTATAGTGGAATATCTTCATTCATTAGAAATCTCACAAAATAATATCTTATCTCTTTGATTTGATTCGTGCAATATTGCCCAATATTCTCCTCTAACCTTCCTTGTTCATCACACATAATATTGACTGCAAAATATTAGCTCCAAAATAATATTTGGCTGAATATGGTAAGTTGTGTCACACAGCATGATGCACCAACTTGTGCGACATTAGCTGTGACAACAAGTTCTGTTGATGGAACACATGCAATTTATTTTTGCCTAAATATCTCCAAAAATCTCCCCCTTTAGAAAAAATAAATAGTATAGAATAAACATGTTTTGCAGAAACTATCAAGATATGCAAATCAACATTTGAATAGCCATTGAAGAGACAAGTATCAACATGTTGTATATGTGAAAACCCCTAAAATCCAAATTTACGAAAAATGGTAAATGGTACTTCGGGTCAAAACTAAATTTTTCGTATCTCGGATGACAAAATGGAATTCACCGCTGGAATCGCCCTCACGAAATCTAGCTACCACGTCGAATTTTGTCGAATACTAAGACAGTTAAAATTTCACGTTTTTCGAGGCAATGCAGGGTGGCGCGGACGCCGCACACAGGTGACCAAGGTGCCACGCACACGTGCAGAACAGCCAAACACGAGCTCAAACGGGGCCATGAGAGACATGTGGCGACATGTGAGTTGGTGAAAATCCATGGTAGATGGATAAATGGATAGGGTATAATCATAATAATGCCAGAATCGACACGTGGCATGATGACAATTCTTCGACCCCAACCTGCACCAAACTAGCTAGATGGGAAATAAGAGAAAGAAAGAAACCGAGAAAGAAAGAGAAAATAGGAGAGATTTAGAGTGAGAAGCTCTACCTTCTCTTTTAATTTCTCAGTGATCGGTCCGTCAAATCCCGGAGAGACAAGAGGCAAAGTTGATCCCCACTGCAAGAGCTACGCGTGGGTACCGGTATTGTGGAGTTTCGGCAACTCCGAGAGGTAGGGGTCTTCTCCTACTTGGTTATTTATTGTTTAAAAGGCCATGAATATGGTTTTGGGTGTTGTGAGGTCGGGAAGGGCCATGGATTTCGGTTCCACAAGAGTGGAACCGATGCTTGATGAGGGGGCTGCCCATGGATAGCTCCACGGATTGATACAGGACTATTAAAACAGTCCGATTGTTGCCGACCAAGATGGTTCATGATAAATTATTTGCATGTTGCTGCTTGGTAGTTAAACATGATTGAGTTGTTTTAATGTCATTGTTCGGCTGTAAATGAATGATACTTAGTCGCTCATGGTCGTAGGCCATTACATGGCTCGCCGGAGGCTGGGGTCGCGTGGCAAATTGCGGTCACCATCGGGCCTAAGGAATTATGTGTATCATTACCCGAAAGTGGTAGTGACTCAGGATGTCCATGCATGCTCGCATTGATATGTAGCAGTAATATGACTGATAGGTTAATGCATGCTAATTTGATGTGTTAACATGACGTTTGAATTATATGGAATATAATTGTCTAAGAGTGGAATATATGAATTGGCATCATTGCATTCATGTACATGGGTACATCACATCGAGTCGAGTGTGGGTGCACGGTATGGTTGTTTACCATTCGTGGTGAATGTGTGATAAGCTCGTGTTTTGGACAACGTCCAATAAACGACTCATGGGTTAAGTCATAAAATGAGATAATTATGCGTGTCGCAAGTGAGCGAGAAGGGGGTCGTGTTAATCCCCTTAGGTGAAAAGCTTGGAAATTTGGGTATAGGAGACCCGTGGTAATATCCGAAAGGTTCTGTATGGGTGTTGGAGACCCCGTGGTAATATCCGAAAGGTCCTGTTTGGGTGTGAGAGACCCGCGGTGCTATCTGAAAAGTTATGCGTGGGTGTAAGAGACCCATGGTGTAAACCGAAAGTTACGTCATCAAAAGAGAAAACACACACCCACAAGTTTATCACTTAGACCAGAGTCGAGTGATAGAGTCGGATTGACTGAATGCTACCCATTGGCAAATAGCATTGGGTATTGGTGAGCCGACAATGGCTCGGTATATGGTGTCATTGGTATTACCAGTGACGATTGTCACACTTGGCATATGCATGTGTGACGGAGTTGGTGAGTGACTAGGGATATGGGTATGAAAACATCTCATGCATGATATAAGTCATTCCATGTGAATCGGGAATCAGATGGAATGTGGATGTTCTGTGGTTTGTACACAGATGTGCATTTTAGGTGTGATAACCCAAGAAGAATTCAACTATCGGCATTGCTTACCCCGGGCCGTGATCCTCGTGCAATAATGCAGAAGACGACACCCAGAAGCCTGGATTATAGAAGCGGTCTAGACCGTGACCTTGATTCATGCTTTGTGTATATATTATAACGAACTAGTTTTAATATAGTATGTTTGTATAAGAGTGTAACTCTTGAAACTATTGTAATATAGTTGATTATGGGCCATGAAGATGACGTATTGTTGCCCTACGCGGCCATTTTTACTCATGCATTTCGGGCACCTACGATACGATATACACAGTGCTACAGGCCGACGACGGGTCAATGTGACCCCTGGTTTTGGGCCACAAGATCAACTAGAGAATATACACCCCATGATGCCATACCATGTCACAGCCAAACCAACATCCATCAAGAGAAAAAAATCATAAAGAAACAAGTTTCACCATATCTCTCCCTTCATTTTTCCATGTATGCAAAAAAAAAGGCATACATACTCATCCTGATAAAAGAGATCCACTAGTCCAGTATCACTATTGAAAGTAGGTTGAGAAGCAACTGCATAAGAACAAAGGTAAACCTTGGTCCAACAGATGATGGAACACCTTGTAAAACACTTTTTAATTAGTTTAGTTATCAAGGCCCATTATCACTAAACGTGCCCACTTTTTCTCCCCCTTGGTCATGGACTTACTTAAACAGTTGAAGGAACACACAGTCCAAGAGAGGATATGAGTGCTTCAAAATGAGTTGCATCAAGATCTTAAGTGAAGATATTGCCTATTTGTCTTTCAGTGGGAATGTGTTAGAGAAGTGCTTTAAAGGCAATCGCCCTTAGCACTTGTTGTATGTTATGAAATGCTTCTTCATTAATTTGATATTCATATGTTAAATTGATATAGAGCTTTAATCGAATTAATGAAGTCCATGATACGTAACATAGCGTGAAGGAAATCATGATGAGATCATGAAAATAAGATTCCTCTCATGTGCAATTATGTTAGTATCTAAATTATCTCTAGTCATAGGATCTTCAAGACTGTACATTGTTGATCCAGACATACTAGCACATATCACACTCCTTGATAAGATCAATCAATGGATCTTATAAACTATGATCATGAGTTGATTAAAGTTAACATGTGGATGCTTACTAAGAGTAGCTAAGTACATCAGAGACCTACCATGAGACAATCATTTGGATAATCTATTATAATGCGTAGATGATTATCTCTTCATAAAGACCGCAGCATCCCACTGGCAGACCATGATATTTTGAATGTTGATTATGTGCTTTGACTTTATTCCTTGTTGTCTTTCAAAAAGTCACTCATAGGTGATGATTGGGTACAACTTAAGGTATTTGAAAGTAAATGAGTAGCGAACATAGGATTTGTCACTCCGAATAAAGGGAGAGTATACCTATGGCCTCTTATCGGGGTCATTACTCGGGAATCTCTTACCATAGTAGAAATGCCATGAAAAGTGTCTTCAGGTACAAAATTGACGAGTAATGAGTATGGGGACAAGATCTAATACACTTGGGCTAGAAGGCGAACTAGTCTAGCTGGGAGCTACACCTTATCCATGCTTAACCAAGTGGTGATGGGGATCGTGAGATGATGAATTGCGTGGTAATCGCCTATGGGCTGATTAGTAGTCGACAGTCACTAACCCTCCGGTCAATCGGGGGTCATGATGTTGTTGGGATATCGCTCATGACTTGCTTGATTTAATAGTTGAATCAAGTGTACAACATAATCGAGAACCTAATGGATCAATCTCTTAAAAGAGTGGGTCTGATATAAAATGGATTTGGATCATTGGATGTAATAAAAAAATGAGGGATATCAATCTCGAGAACGGAATGTCAAGAGATTACTGGAATCCCGAGATCAAAAGCCCTCACTAAGAGATTAAATAGGCTTAGGCTTATTTATAGGCTTCAGGCCTATGAGGGAACACGCCATAACTTACAGGGATGCTTGTAGCCTATCATCTCTTAAAGTGAGGCACTTCGGGATTACTTCAATGGCTTTCTTATAAAATGACCTTTATGGAAAACTCTAACCCAAGAATCCTTCATTTGCCCACTTTTTCAAGAAGTGTGTTCACGGGAAATATAGAGTATTCTTGAAGAACATCCCACTCTTTGTGTAATTTGAGCATCGAATCCTTGGGTTTTCGACTTCCTTCTTCGGATCTAGACTTAGCTAACACCGGAACTTCATCTAAGACCGTCGCTTACTGTGTTATCGCCTTCACTGTTTGTGTGAATGCTATTAGAGGCAAATCGAGGACTTGATTCACTTCAATCTTTGTTGCCCCGACCATTGGATTGGTTAAAAAACCGACACAAGATAAAATCTCGCACTCTCTTTGGCTTGAACTGACTTTGATGCTTCAAGGGATCCTTGGAGGGTTTTTTAAGAAATTTTTTTGTTGTTTCTGCTACGTTGGTAACTATTGCCACCTTCAAAACCTAATAGAATGTGCTTGATCTCTATCACTCTATTTTGCCACGCCCTTTCCCGACCGACCCGACGTACGGATCCGAACCGAAACCGCCAAGGTGACTATATAATCGACGCCGACTCTATCGACCTAAGGCTCTTTCTCAAAGCCGAACTCAGATTCGTGGTTATACAAACAATTTCTGTAATAACAAAAATCATTTTCATATATAAAAGAACTACCACTGGAGTGGTGTCCTTCAACATCTATATACATATACTGAGTCCCATTTACTTATACATGTACAATATTTTTTTCTTTTCTTAATACAATCATCGTGAGATCGATAGCTAAAGGCGTTGAGCACCTATCTCCGAGCCGCCTGTTCTCGATGTGGGATGTCCTGTCCTTTATCCTTGTCTCTGCTTCTCTGCACTCACACCCGATTGAACACAAGTGCTGCTTTACGCTTAGTGGAACATAAGCTTCGACACCACCAATGGTGACCGCTTCCCAAGCTTATACATACGTATAATATCATATATCTATACAATTTCATGTAACTCGATTACTTATCATCTTTACTCCTACGCATGTCACATGTTCTCTATCTTTAACATATTTCCTATCTATACTTTTACTGTTGTCATGTGCTTTGTCATCTTTTACTTATCTCTATCGTTCTTAACACTTATGCATTTCTATCATGTGTTCCTAAAGATGCTCCATCTCGCCATTTGCGCACGCCTATCATATATTCATATCGTATACGACTCTTCATGGTTATGTATCATATCATTTGTTATGTTCTATCGTGCATCAAGTATCATGTACTAATTTCATATAATCGTGATTCATGTACCGCTTCATGTACTATTTTCATATACTCGCTTTCTCGTTATAATTTTCTATATTACTTTCTCTTTCATGTACTGTACTTGTTCGTATACTTTTCATGTCATTGACACTTTGCTTCTTGTACTTGTAACTGTATACTATCATCACATAGCAGTGCTATGCTTCTCATAATCTGTCATATATTCTCTTCATTTCATTTGTTTTGTTTTTCATGCCTGCATAAACCTTGGTTTTATTACTGTGGACTAACCGCTTCGTAATCTCGAAGGTACCGTATATAAATTCAAGGTATCATCACCGCACGAGACAAGGATCTACGTCAATAATATTATATCAAGGTATCATCACCGCACGAGACAAGGACCTATGCCCGAATAATATTATACCCGGGCAGATCATCACCGTATTTACAAGAACCATCCATGGTACTGGCGCGCTCGTGGGCGACTTTCTTCGGGCCACCCGATCCAAACGGATCTATGTCATCGACTAAACGGCCTCGAGACCAGCTTTATGTCAGCAGCGAATCGTATCTTCCCTATGTGCATGCCTATCTATCCTCTACCGCATTCTAAGCGCATAATCAATGTTATTACATTTTTCTCGCATATTTCATAAGCATGATTAACTATTATTGTTATCATGATTGCTTATGCAATATATACCATCATTACTTTAGTTTAATTGCTCATATCTGTAGCTTCATATTACAGTTCTCATATTTCTCTATAATACATACATATCATCTCATATATGTCTATTCTATATCACATTTCGTTCATGTTTTAGCTACTCATATTCCATCTCTTCACTCTTGTATTCATATTTCATATTCTATCATATAATAAAGATATAGCATTTTCGTATATAACCTATCATCGCGGCATGCATTTACTCATTCTTATATTCATACATGCTTATCATTCGTGTACAAAAATTCCATTCCCGTAACATCTTATATCTTCATATTCTTTATTAGTCTATCTTATCTTATGACATATGTACCTATACATTTCTATACTTCAGACGCTTTACTTCAGGAAAGTATCGCACTGCTCTATCTCCCCTAGGAGTGCAGGAACATAGACTTCTTCTTTAATACCCTTAGGTACCCTTCATGTCCAAACTATTTATCTTTATCTTTTCTTCTATATTCCTTTCTACCATGTATTCCAAATTGACTTTACCCATATTAAATCTACTTATGTTCTTATTTGCTCATATCTACTTCATCGTTTTCCTTATCTCCGACCTAATATGAGTTCCACTTTATCATACTAGTATGGCTGTATTTTTTGACTCACCCAGATTTTACATAAATTCCAAGAACACCCGAATCGGAGTTCAAATCGGCGAGATATGACCTTCCGGTCGGAGGTCGCAGTCAACCTCGACGAGTCAATTCGAACCGACGAAATGAGACGACCTCGTAAACTTGGTTTATCACCTCTGTCTGAAATCTACTAGCCTCCTCAGGCATATGAATGTATTCTTGACTCAAAGGGCTTTCCATAGAGTCCAAGAACACCCGAATTGGAGTTCAAACGAAGGAGATATGACATTCCGAAGTTGGAGGTCATGCGTAGTCATTCTTGACGAGCTGACCTGGACTGACAAGCTGCACTGAAGTGACGAGCTCAGTCTAACACCTCAGTTTGACATCTAATATCTTCCCCAAGCATATGGATGGATTCTTGACTCAATGGACTTTCCATAGAGTCCAAGTTCAAACGGTTGAGATATGACATTCGAAGTCGAGGTCGCGCGCAAATACTCGACGAGTCGACCCGACCGACGAGCTGCACTGAAGTGACGAGCTCAGTCTAACACCTTAGTCTGACATCTAATATCTTTCAGGCAAATGGATGGATTCTGACTCAATGGCTTTCTTCCATAGAGTCCAAAACACCCAACGGAGTTCAAACGAAGGAGATATGACCTTCCGTCAAGGTCATGTGCGCGCCGCCTTGACAAGCCGACTGACCGACGAGCTGCACCAGCGACGAGCTCAGTCTAACACCTTAGTCTGACATCTAATATCTTTCAGGCATATGGATGAATTCTGACTCAATGGCTTTCCATGTAGTCCAAGAACACCCAAACGGAGTTCAAACGTAAGAGGAGATATGACCTTCCGTTTTTGAAGCGCGTCATGTGCACCGCCTCGACGAGCTGATTCGACCGACGAGCTGCACCAAGACGAGCCTCTCAGTCTAACACCGGTCTGACATCGGTCATCTTCCCTAAGCATATGGATGGATTCTTGACTCAATGGGCTTTCCATAGAGTCCAAGAACACCAAAATCTGAATTCAAACGAAGGAGATATGACCTTCCCGAAGTCGATCAGGCGCAATTACCTCGACGAAATGACCTGGGACTCAACGAGTCAAGACTGAAGTGACGAGCCCAGCTTCACAGATGAGCTGAGCTCTTCAGGACGAGCTAAGCCTACATGACGAGCCAGTCACATGACGAGGTCCTACCGACCCCATTTGATGACCCCATGGCCCGAATTCTTCACCCATTTGACTGCTCAAAAAGTAGTGCACCATAACTCAAGTCTGTGGGTCCGACCGAGAAATTCAAAAGCCTAACATCAAGTTTATGGACGTGGATACAATTTTCTATAAGGACTTACTGTCAAATTCTCTTTATTTCTGATCCAAAAACCCGTTCTAAGGTACGGCTAGTTGACCCGAACTGGACGACTAACCCGACTGCATTTAATCGAGCCGATCCTAAAAGGGACCATAACTTCGATCTACGAGGTCCAACGAGAAATTCAAGAGCCTATCATCACTTAATCGATGTGGCTACAAATTATCAGAAGGACTTACTCAGACTCTTTATTTCTCTGACCTAAAACTGCTTCTAAGGTCAGGCTACCGCATATGATCAAACATAGCGAATTTTCAGTTCAACTTAACTGACCTTCCTAAAAACACATCTGTGATCCTGTGAAATTTTCCTCAACTCAACCCTACAAAGCAAACGGAAATAGCCAGAAGTTCCCAAACCCAAACCATACACAAGATATGCGTCTAAACCACGTATCTAAACCTTTTATTCAAACTAGATTTCATACTCCCATAGTTTTTGTGATGCAATAAAACTATACTCATAGTTCCATACAACCCAAGACATGTGTATTCATACAAATATTCACAGTTCCATACACCCATATTTTTCTATACCAAATCATAGTTCCATACCTGTGACCTTCTCTTTTCTTTTCCTTCTTTCTTCTTTTCTTTTCTCTTCTTCTTCTTCTTCTTCTTCTTCTTCTTCTTCTTCCTTTCTCTTCTCTTCTCTCTTATCCGTGTTTGCTCTCCCTTTCTCCAAGACCAAAATGAGATATTTATTTTGGTCTTATTCCTTTTATTTCACTTTCCAAGGAGGAAACTTCCTCCCTCTTTCCTTCAAGCCACTTGTCTCTTCCACTATTTTTCTTTCTTATTTTATTCTAATATCTTTCTTTTATTACTCTTTTCGTCCCTCCACCCCTATTACTCTTGGATTTAACTTATGCTTATTCCACTTTGGCATATGAACTTATTATATTACGCACTTGGGTCATGAATTGGTAATTTATTAATTTACCTTTAACTATTTATTAATTCCAAGTTCTTGCTTATTTTATTTTTATCTTTAATTTATTTCGGATAAATATACTTTTACTTTTACTATACCCTAAACAAGTCCGAAACTGTTAGGGTATATTTCGGGTTGTTACAATTTTTTACCAAGCTTCTGATAAAGTGATGTCTGATATGCTTGGATCGAGAATGCTGAACTGAGTTTTTGAAGAAATTAAATCCAGTAACGTTCTCATAGTACAATGTCATACCAGATGATGCACTATCTTTGAGACACCATAATCTTTCAACATGTTTTTAATCCAAATGAGCCGAGAACAACTACTAATAGCAGCTATGTACTCTGCTTTTGCATCAAAAGAACCCTTTAAGCTAATAGTAGAGTCATGATTGTACCATAGTTCAAATTAAGTGGTTTTGTTGACATTTGCATCTTTAGGTCTAGGCACCAAATCATAAACTTCATTCCTTGTGAATTGCCCCAACTTGTCATGCACAACAGTCAATTAGTAGACATTCTTTAGCTCTATTTTTTAAGTGAAGCATATGGGCCCGATTGTCTCTCTATAGTTGACTTGGAATTCTCTCGTGTTTGAACACCAGCTTTAGGATCTCCAATAATGTCATAAGCTGAATGATTCTTCTGAACTCATTTGGAAGGCTCACGAACTAAGATACTAGTGGTTATATCAGTCTCAAGATCTTTCCGCAGCCGGATGAGTCACCGATGATGGATCACCTGCGGATAAGACAGTGTTGCCGCTAGGTGATGCATCATCCTTTTGAGACATCGGTTATCGCTTTCTATTGTACCGCTTGAGTATGAGGAATTCAACATCTTAATCGTTGGACCTTATTGAAGTATATCTTGATCCTCAATCATCAACCACCACATTTGCCTGATTCCATGATTGTATCAAGGTCATTTCAGAAGAGACTCTATAGGCTTGGTCAAGCTAGTGGAATATCCTAGAAACATGCCTAAATTGCTTTCGTATAGAAATTTCTTTTTTTGGTTTCTGTCATGGTGATAAAATAGGTAGTGTCAAACTCATAAAGTACTTTATGATGGGTTTCACCTCCTCAAATTTCATAACGTGTCATACTTGTCTCGAACTAAGGTAGACCATGTTCAAAGTATAACATGTCAGGTTTGGCTGGGCTTTGCGGCAAAACTTTACGAGAACATTTTTTGATACGAGCATAATTCGAGCCATTTTTCGTAGTGCTATGTTCTTCCCTTCTTCCACCCCATTATGTGGAGATATCTTATGATCAGAGAATTCATGATCTATCCTATGTTATTGAAAAACTTAGTGAAGTGGGAGTTTTCAAACTTCTTCCCGTGATCACTCCTTATCTTGATAGCCTTCTTGAGTTATTTGTTCCTTTCACGCATTAACTTTAGAAACAATATCTTATATGCATTAAATGTGTCGGATTTCTCTCTAAGAAAGTTTACCCATGAGAATCTTGAGTAGTCATCAACACATACAAACACATACCTTTTCCCCCATAAACTTTCAAATTGCATTGATCCCATTAGGTCCATCTGAAGGAGTTCTATGACTTTGCGGGTGTATGGATGTTGCCTCATTCGTGTGAGAGACATCCTCGATTTGTTTCCTAATTTGATATTGACTGCACACCTTTTCAAGGTCAATCTCCATATTCGGGAATTTACAATATCAAGCTGCAATAGTTTACCGAGGCTCTCGTGATTATCAGGATCAAGTCTCTATGTCAAATATCCGAAGCCAGTTAACAAGGTGGTGCAATAAGTTCCTAAACAAGTCAACAAATTGCAATTGTTTGATGATATTTTTCCTTCCATAACACATGCGTTTGTACTGTCAATGACTGAGCATTTGTCTTTAGTAAATTAGAAAAATAAATTATGATCACACAATTGACTAATATTGATGAGATTTACCTTTAACTCATTCACAAGAAGAACATTTTCTAATATAGACATACCTGGAACTTTTAGGAGGCCACTGACAATCACAATACCTTTAGCACCATCACTGAATGTTACAGACCTTAGATTGCAAGGTAGTGGATTGGTCATAAATTCTTTATTACCTGTCACGTGTTTGAAGCTTCCACTATCAAAGTACCATTTTTTGCTGAATATTCAACTTGGGAGATGTGCAAGCCACCAAGCACCTTCCATATCATTTACCACCTAAACATGTTTTGTTTTAGGGTGTTGCTATTGTTGTCTGACCTTTTGATGCATCAAGAAGCGAGAACATTCCCTCCGGATATGTCCTAGCTTATTGCAATAGTAGCATCCGAGTATTTGTCTTCTTGATGAATGATTCTTCCTATGACCTTTACGATGGTAACTTCCTACTTGTCAGAACAACATTTTGTGAGGGCAAGAGGTTTAGTTTATGACCTTCTTCCTTGAAGCCTAAACCTTGTGACCTTTTTTTTTTGTTCTCCCCATCATCAAAATTTGGTCTAAGGCTATGGTACTAGAATTTAGCATTCACACATTTTTCTTAACATGCTCCAGTACATTCTAAGGTTGTGGTACCATACTCATCATCACTCCATGTATTAGCACATTCAGCCTTAATATATCCATACCCTTCACATTTCATGTATTGGATCCTTAGGTATATGTTATTTGCATAAAAATTAGTTCCATAATTTATGCTTATTTTATGAGAAGCATTGAAGAGGTTAGGGGCATAAATCATATTTGTATATTAAGGGAAGGTACCTTTCATTCGTCTGTTCAAATTCTTCACTACCCGACAACACTTTGAGACAAAACAGTTAGATAATCCACGAATCTCACTCAATAATTTATAGTGACTCGCTCTGATACTGATTGAAAAAGAAAAACTGTTTGTTTTGATAGTGATTCACCAGTTGTTGCATCAAGTGATGGGACATTGTCAAAATCCAGGTCTACCAAGATATATATTAATGATTAATTACGAAAATAAAATTGTAGGAGAGATAGAAAAACCATCACACACACAAGGAGACAAAAGATTCGTTTTGCCAAGAGTTCTATATCCGCGAGGCCGAGCCCCGGGATGCAAGAAATTCCACTATATATTAATTAGTTTGATATGTTTGCCTTGATTTACAAAACTCCCATTTTCTACAACTGTCTTCCTTAACTCTCTCATAAATAAACACGAAAAATAAAGCTCTTATTCCCCCATATAACTTACATATGAACCCTACACACCTACACACTCCATTCTCAACAAAGAGATCAACACCGCTATCACATACTGAGTGCAAGACTCACAACAACTATCTCTCACATGCGAACAAATTTCATCCAAAAATCCCTCAGGTGTACTCTCTCTAGTCCATCCGTAAAGAAACGTCTCTGTACCTTTTTCAAGAACCCTGTAGATCTTCTCAATATCTCGCACTTCCACAAGTTTCCTAAAACTGTCTCACAACAAAAGAAATTAGAATATTTTGATTTCCTTCCATACTTATCATAGTAGAACATCTTCGTTCTTTAGAAATCTCACACGATAAATATATGATATCTCTAATTTGATTCATATAATATTGCCCAATATTCTCCACTAATCTTCCTAAACACGTTTCTAATATTGACTCATGATTTGCAAAATATTAGCTCTAAAATCAGACTCGACTGAATATGATAAGTTGTGTCACACATCATGATGCACCAACTTGTGCAACATTGGTTGTGACAATTTCTGCTATTAGAAACATGCGATTTATTTTTACCTAATATTATGACAAGAAATATCTCAAACAACTACCATAATAGACTATAGATACCACCATAACATAACCTACAATATGCTATGGTAGTATTTTTGAGACACTTAGTGAAGTACTTATTTCCTATTATTGATCATGGATGTTTTGTTATTTTTGTATCAATGTATTAATACGGTTAATTTTTTATTTGTTAGCATATTTTCCTTTAAGCTATAAGAGGAGTCTTTTTGGTCATTTTTTGTATGAAATCACTCATATACACCTCTTTCCATAATTTTCTTTCTCAATAAAATAGTTATTCCACGAGATATAGGTTTTCATTTATTTATTTTTCGTTTGGTTGTCATTGTTTCGTGAGCACATTAAGCTATTGTCGCCTTTGCATTTGTTTGTTTGTACTATTCCGATGCGCTTGCTTGTCTTATAGACGCCTTTTATTCAGATGGAAATGATTTAGATGGAAGAAAAGATATTTGACAGCGACAAGAAACTAAATCACTTACTGCCAATATACTAAATAACTGGAATCATACGTATTTTAGTCATAATAACAATATTAAATACGTGCGCTCAACTATAAAACGATGTGTTCTCTCTAACCGATTCATTACGCCATTAACTCTGATATCGCTTAATTTTTTATACTTTTTGCACTTCGATTATACGCTTATATCTATATATCATACTAATCAATAAAAATATTTTTATTTTAAAAATGTATTAATACGGGACTTTTCCCATCAAAATAGCCATTAATAATTTCATGCTCTTTATTGAAAGTAATAAATTTACGATTCTACCTATAAATATGCACCACAATGAGAGGGACCAAATCTAAAAAATAGTTGATAATAGAAAGTTTAATTTTTGTTTATCATTAATTAATTTAATTACTTCTTCCAAAGTATGGAAGGAACGGGGAAAGGAGATTCTAACGTTAATTAATATTTTCAAATCGGAACTTGTTGAATCCATTGTATGACGTTACCTTGGAAAAAACAAAAGAACTATATTTAGTATAAGTTTACAACCCTAGCTTTAAACTGGAATGCCTTTCTATCCAAGACAAGGGGCGTATTCGTCTTTTCACTTTAAACAAGTGCCCATTCATCACAGTGAGGGGTGCCCACATCACACCTCAAGCCTTCCTGTTTAATATTCTTTTTTATTACATTTTTTTAAATCTTATTTTCCTCAGGAATAATTCTCTGCAGGCTTCTTGTTTTTTTGATTTTTTTTTTGAAAAATCCTGCCTTTTTTCCACTATTTCCTCATCCCTCCGCTGGTATTTTTCCCGAGAAAAACAACCGGGAAAATGAAGGGGAAAAGCTGAGCTCTTCCATGTAGTGTATCTTCTCTCAACTTTCAACATCGAATCCCCTGAAACTCTCTGCTTTTTATTTTATTGATTTGTTTCTATTTTCCTATATGCAACTCTGCTCTGCCTCCCTAACTGCGAAAAGCTCCCTCTTGTATCCAAACCAACTCTGTCGAAGGTAATTGGATCTTTTTTGAATATGAATTGAGTTTCTGCCTTCCTCTGGTTAGATCTTGTGGAGTTTACTTCAAACATTTGTCTAGTCTGTGAATGATGATAGCTTTCAATTTGATTATTGTTTCTGTTTTATTTATTCACAATGTTTATGCTGAGTGTGGTGGTTCTAGTTAAGTGTGATTTTGTAGTTCTTGACTGGCAGTGTGTTTTAATTGACGTGTCACCCATTCTGGAGGGCTGATTTTATGCTTATGTCACTGCCAGAAGACAATCCATATGGTTGTTTTTGTTTGGGGTTGTGCATAATAGTGGTGGTTGTTCTAAGCTTATAAGAATCTGCAGCCAATAGAAGCTTTATTATATTATGTAAAATCTACTATAAATTTTAATAATTTCCTGGTTAATAATGAAGGGTTTTGATAATTTGATGGAAAATTTGTGGAAGAGACCAAATGGTCTCGGCTTAATGGTTGAGACCGGCTATTTGATAACTAACAATAACCGTGCAACAAGATGAAATCTTGTTTGATTCAGTATTCGGAATGATATTTACAACTGCTATTATTGTCTTTTCTTTTATGGTAAGAATTGCACTTCTTATTCCGTGCCTTCTTGTTATAGCAGTAATAGTTTGAACTATGTTTCTGTTATCCATATACTTGTTAACATATGACTATAAGAATGTTCACTTCAATTAACACCTCCACCAAACTTCCTTAGAAATTAGAATCACATTGCACTCCCAAAACGACACCTTGTCCTGAGGTTTCATAAAATACTGCACTTGAAAATATTTAAATTTGCAAAAACATATAAGCCTCTCTCAAGTAAATGGTTTTGTTAGCCCCATGAAATGGGTTGGAAATCAATGACCAGAAAGTCTATTTTCAATTTATGTTTATTCGCATTCAGTTTAGCCTTTTAATGTATCTCTTTTTAAACTTTGCAAACATCTGATGGGATGTTAAGAATGAATACAGTTGAATTTTCCGTAATTCTTTATAACATGTTCTTGTTTACTAATAAAAAAAAAAAAAAGAATTTCCCTCAGGTATGATACTAGACAAGTTCTACTCTTCAACGTCTCTTGCTGTTAAGCACTCATTGATTTGTAACATCAGAATCAAATTGTAGTATCTCTTTATGGTGGGAAGTGCAGCCATCTTTATTTGATAGTCAAATTGCAGTATCCTTGCCGTTCCCATACCTGACAAATTGTTTTTTGCGTTTGTCGAGAAAATGAATTTCGTAGATTTCATTAATTTACAAAGGAGGAAAAAATACATATGTATACTCTAGCGCAGTGCTAGTTAAAACAAAGCTGGGGAAATTAACTAGAGACTAAAGAGAGAAGGAAAAAAATAATCCTAAATGGATTAGGAGACTAACCCTTAACACTCTCCCTCAAGTCGAGCATATGGGATCAAAAGACTCCAACTCGTCACATATATACTTTATCCTGCGACTTCTAAGCAGACTTCTACAAGATATCCGCTTAGTCGGGTCATTAGAGTTGACAAAACTAGTAGTCATGCATCTCAATGCAATATTTTCTTGATAAAGGGCACCACTACGCTGTCCTCTCATGGAAAACTGTGTTAGATTTAAATATGCAAGTACGCTTGATTATCACATAGCTTCATCTATTCATCATTCCCAAATCTTAGCTCGGAGGAGATGCTTCAACCATATGAGTTCACATGTTGCTGGGCGCCATACTGATACTTCTGGGCCTCACAGACTGGGGATTTCATACTACATCTTGTTTCTTACTCTTCTGAGATATTAAATTACTTCCAATGAACACACAATATCCTGATGTAGAATGTCTATCAAATAAAGAAGCTTTCATCGGGCCCTTGCAGATCATCAGAGCTAACAACTGGTATGCCCTCTGTTCTCATATAACACCTCTTGACTTGTTGTTCCTTTAACATAATGGAGAATAAAAACTGCATCATCTCAATGGCCATCACAAGATGATTATAGGAACTGACTAACTACGCTCACAGGAAAAGAAATGTCGGGCCGAGTGATAGAGAGATAGTTCAGTTTACCTACAAGTCGTCGATATCTCCCTGGATCTTGTAGAGGCTCCCCCTGTCCTGGTACCAATTTGACATTTGAATCCATAGGAGTGTCTACAGGTTTACATTCCAACATACCAGTGTCTGCCAATATTTCCAAGGTATACTTTCTCTGAGAAATAACCACTCCGGAATTAGACCGAACTACCTCAATGCCTAGAAAATACTTGAGTTTCCCCAAGTCTTTGCCTAAAAGTCTGGCCGAAAAGGCTGCTTTCAGCTTCCGAATACTATCCGATCATCGCTTGTAATGACAATGTCATCCACATAAACAATCAAGTTAATACACCGCCAATGTGGTGATGATGATAAAAACCAATGATTAATAGCGGCTCGAATCATGCTAAACTCTCAACCATTGAGCTAAATCAAGCAAACCAAGCTCGAGGAGACTATTTCTCGCACTCATATAAGGAACGACGTAGCTCAGATACCAAAGCCAGACTCTCCCTCGAGCAATAAACCAGCTGGCCGCTCCATATATACCTTCTGCAGTTATCACCATGAAAGAAGACATTTTTGATATCCAACTGAAAAAGGGGCGATGAACGCATAGCAACTATAAAGAAAAGCAAGTGAACAGAGGTAATCTTGGCCACTGGAGAAAATGTATCATAATAGTCCAAGCCATATTGCTGAGTATACCCCTTGGCAACCAAAAGGGCCTTAAGCTGATCTACTTCGCATCGTCCCACCTTCGTCAGATAAACCCAACTAGAGACTTGCCGTGCTGAAGAGGGACAAGTCTCATGTGCCATCAGAAAGAAAGATCCATTTCCTCAACCATTGCCAGTTTCCAACCCGGAGGAGAGAGAGCCTCATTAATGCTTATAGGGATAAAGAGAGAAGACAAGGTGGAAACAAAGGCAAAGTATGGTAAAGATAAACGATGATAGCTTAGAAAATTATAAATTGTGGATACACAAGTAGAGTGATACCTTCCAAATGGAAATGGGGAGATCATCAAAGGCTGCGTGACCTGAGCAGAGATGACGGTGACATAGAAGATGAATCAGCAAGAGGCCTTGTTGGAGGGCGAGGACGAGGAGTATAAACTTGAAGTGGTCGAGTCACAGCATTCTTAGGTGGAGAAGGGAAATCTAGAGGTGGTAAGACAAGAGGGACATGTAAGACATTCGAAACATGAGGATGCTCTTCAGAGGAGAAGAAAGAGGAACCCTCATAGAAAGTGACATCAGCAGAGATGAAGTATCGATTTGTATTGGTAGAATAACATCTGTAACTCCTTTGAAGTCGAGAATAACCCAAGAAGACACACTTAGTTGCTTTGGCTGAGAGCTTGTCTTGCCTAGGAGTAAGAATATGAATAAAACAGACACAACCAAAGACACGAGGAGGAAGGTAGAAGAGAGGTTGATTAAGAAAAAAGATAGAATGAGGGATCTGATCATGCAAAACGGAGGATGACATACGATTAATCCAATAACAAGCAGCTTAGTAGCATCCCCCCAAAAACGTTGAAGAACCTTATGATGGAGTAAGAGAGTGCGAGCGATTTCAACTAAATGACGGTTCTTGCGCTCAGCCACTCCATTTTGTTGAGGAGTGTAAGCACAAAAGGACTGGTGAAGAATCCCATGTGAGGACATAAAGAAATAGACTGATGCAGAAAAATATTCCTTTGCATTATCACTTCGTAGGATACGAATGAAAGTATTAAATTGAGTTCGAATTTCAACATGGAACTTCTGGAAAATAAAGAATAACACAGCACGAGTTTTCATTAAAAGTAGCCAAGTACATCGAGGATAATCATTTATAAAAGTAACAAAGTACCGAAACCTTAAGGTAGACTCAACCTGAAAAGGACCCCAAATATCAGTGTGGATAAGCTCAAAAGGAGACTTTGTCTGTTGATCTAGTCTGAATAACAAACGAATGGATGCAATTGATGCTCGAGTAAAAAGGGGTATGCAAATTAATTTTAGCTTCAATGTAATAACAACAGATGCAACCAAAATGGGAGAAAAGATTGAACCTGCAGCCATAAACGAAAAGTAAGAGATCACAAATATAAGAGATCCTCGAAGGATGAAACAAACAACTCCCGAAATCGTAGATGTCGCGTGTTGGAAAAATTAAGAAAACCTGTAAAAGTACAACCGCAGGACACAAACAGAGGGAAAAAGTGCGTGATTCAAGTGTTTGAGTAGAAAAACCAGGAGATAGGCTAGTAGATCGCTACAGCGACTAAGTGGTGAAGTCCGCGACCAGAGGCCGCATTATGCATCCCCGCGCGCGCGCGTGAGGGGACAGCCGCGCGCATAGCCCGCACGTGAGGATGCCCGATGTTTTTGCAATCGGCGCGCTTTAGGCTCCGGCGATTCGTGGAGTGTCCACGCTACGAGTAAGTGGTTGTTAGAGGCACCGCCGGAAATTTTTTCCGACGATGGGTTCCAACGGTGGCTGTGGCTCTCGAGAGGCTTTGCGATGATTGTAATATGACGGAAGTGAGGCACAGTCGTTGGATGGGTCATTGGAATTGACCACACGGCTAAACCTTAACCCTAATATTCTCAAACTCTTCTATGACTCTGATACCAGGTTGAGAGAAAAGAAATTCTGTATTTTCATTAATTTACAAATGAGGAAAAATACATATATATACTCTAGTGTTAGGGCAAAAAGAAAACAAAGTTAGAGTCTAACTAGGAGACTAAAGAGAGAAGGAAAGAACTTAAAATGGATCAGGAGACTAATCCTTAATAGTGCCAAAGTGCGATTGTCTTGTTTGTTCACACAACATGGGGCTCTAACCGTTATCCTTTCAATTTTGTATCTTTTGGCTTTTGTTAATTAGTGAAATTTTCTTTCTTGCTTTTGATACAATCGATGTTAAATAGTCTTATTGTGCTGTCAAGCAGGCAGCATCCGAGTTGCTGTAACCTGTGTTAGCTATGTCTTTGTATTATACCATATGATGATATTTTAGGTATCTGTCCCCTTTTCCACAGAATGTATTGATTTTCTTGATATTGTAGTTTGTTTGCATACATAAGTTGCATGGATTGTGAGTAAAGGTTTTGAACTGATTCCTACTCATCTTGCTTCAGGTTGTACCAAAAGTATGGATTTCCAGAAGTGCAAATCTTCTGGTGATGCACCCTCTCTTGGTATTGTACCTTTAAGTTTTTCGAATAAGGTGCATGCGAAGCCTCAATGCCAAGAGAGAGATACTGATCATGTTGTGGCAGATGTAGATATCGACCTTAGAGAAGTTTACTTCTTGATTATGCATTTTCTATCAGCTGGGCCATGCCAAAAAACTTTTGGACAATTTTGGGATGAGCTTTTGGAACATAAGCTTCTACCAAGAAGATACCATGCCTGGTATTCAAGGAGTGGAGCGTGCAGTGGGGATAAAAATGACAATGGATTCTCGTTCCCACTAGGTTACAATAATTTGGTGGAGAGGTATATGGTATTTTTGAACTTGTTAATTTCTATTTGAAGTTATTTGATAAATTCAGAACCTAATTTAAGAAATCCTATAAATTAAAATAAAATGGTCATATGCTTCTAATTTTGTTCCATACTTGCATTTGGTTTTAAGAATTTCTGAACTAAAGGTAGGAAGCTTTGTGATAATATTTTCGTTCTAAAATTCTTAGTTTGTATTGTGCATATTTGTTCCAATTCTGTTATCTGTTTTGATTGAATTGTAGTCTGCTGTATGAATTTTGTTTCACAATTCTTCCCATAAAAACTGATCTAATCATATGAGAGAATGGTGGGAAAAATCATAGAAGCACTTCTTGAAGATAACTCTAATCTACCTAGCTTAAAACTGGTTTCAAATACCTGTATTTTCATAAAATAGGAATCTCCTATGTTGGCATACCATAGCACACCACTACAAGTTTCACAATATCTATATTCTTTCCTAAGATGAATGAAAGATGGATCTGAATATTATTGTGGGAAATATCAAGGTATTCTTAATTCTCCTGAAACATTTTTTGTAAACTTTTATTTTTGTGTCTGCTTCATGCTACCTCTCAATTTTGCAATTACTAGAGTTACTGTTCCCAAGTATTTTATTAGGTATCCGGCACATTGGAAAGGATCACTTGGTAAAGCTTCTGAAGCAACTGATGCTGAATACTGCCCCTCCATTGCATGGTGAGGTTGGAGGAAATGCTCCAAGTGCTGTTGATGTTCCCACACTGCTCGGAACCGGTTCCTTTTCACTTCTGGATTGTATGTAATCTTTAACCTGTTCTACACTCTAAAAAAGATTTGTATATAGTATGCTTTTGGCTGCACTGGTTTTGTGATTGAAAATTTTTGCTGCAATTGTTTGTGTTCCTTACAGAAACTTTCTCTATTCTTGAATGGACTCCAGTCCATTGAACTGTTGCAACAGCGAGTAACCATGAAGTAAAAATTTGTCTGGAGGTTAATTCATTTCAGAACTCACTTTAAAAATTTCAAATTTAAGGTTTACTGAGAACTCTGGTTTTTGTGATACTATAAAATTCAGATGAATATGATTCTGTTCTCTAGTTGCAGGTTTCTGTAAGTATCTATTTCTTCCTAGAGTTGCTTCTTTGAGTATTTTTCCTTATCTGCTCAACAGAGTTGACCTAAAATGCTGCACTTATAGTTGTAGAGCATACATGATGTTATAGTATGTATCATACGTTAACATATTGGTTTGTATCTTATTAGATACTTTACTTGTAGGGTTGTAACCATTTGTAAAGAGTAGATTATCTTACCTAATGTATAGCCTAACCTTCTTGTATATATATGTATGATAACTCAATGGAAAATATAAGGAATTCTTTCCTCCAACTCTTCTCCTCTTGGTTTCTACACATGAAAAGGGCTAGATCTAGAATAAGTTTTGAACAATTGATCACGCCTCTTTTCTATAACTTTGAGCTTGTTTAAACCTGGGTTTGATTCTTTCTTTTTTCTTTTCCTATTATGATTCAAATATTAAATACCTCTGCCACTTCATTCTATTCTCAGAATCCAGTACCCGTTTAAACATACCTTGTGGCTTTGCTCTTGAAATTAATTCTCAATTCTTCTTGTTCCTTTGCCGTGTTCTAGAAAGCATTTGATTTTTTTTTTCTTTTTAATTTTATTTTCACTCCTTCACTTGTGATGTCTTTCCATGCTTGATATTTGCAATATCATGTGAGCTTTTTTCACATTTCTAAAGTTCTGACCACTTGTTGTTGCAGGTCATAAGAAGAGGGAAAATGAGCAAATTGAACCTCCACCAAAGTACCTTCGTTGGCCGCACATGCAGGCTGATCAGGTCCGCGGTCTGAGTTTGAGGGAGATTGGTGGCGGTTTCACAAAACACCATCGGGCTCCATCTATTCGCTCTGCATGTTATGCTATTGCTAAACCATCAACTATGGTTCAAAGGATGCAAAATATGAAGAAGTTAAGAGGACACCGTGATGCTGTCTATTGTGGTATGATTTTCCTGTCATATGAACAGTTTGGGCTTTCCCGGAATTTCATTATATTAAAAGATGCTAAGTTATATATGATCAATGCTCCTTAAATCTTGCTCCTGGGTATCAAGTTTACACTTTGGGCTGTAGGCATGACAACCATTAATTAAATACCTTTTTTTTTTTCATTTTATTTGTATACATTTAATCCCTTCTCTTATTAGTGTTAAAGACATGATATTCATATTAAATCCAAATCTTACAAGCTTAAGATTTTAGAAGAGTTGGTTGTCTAACATGGTATTAGAGCCTGGTTTGGCAAGAGTTTCTGGGTTCAAGTCACCTATTTGCAATTTATTCCTCATTTGTTGATTTGAAAGTCTATTTAGAACTCTATTTGGTTTGTTTGACTCTCCATGTGCGGGTATGAAGCTGCACATAAGGGAGGGTGCAAAGACATGGTATCTATATTAAAACCCAACCTACAAGCTGAGCTTAGAGAGTTTGGTCATTTAACAATTAGAATCAAGTTAAGTTGATTTTCCTTCAAAAAAGATAGGATCTTCCTTATGGATAATTAAGATTTAATTTACATCTTGTAACAGAGTTCAGAATTGCAATATCCAAAGTGGTATTATTTCATATATTTGTAATTGATTTATGGTCATGGAGCTTTATTTGAAGATTCATATATATTGTGTTCACCTATCCAAGAACATGCCCATGAACTTTGCCACATCCTCTAACCTATTTCAAAGAATTCTAGCAATCACCTTTGATAAAATTCTTTAGAAATATATATCTCTTGGGTTGCTGTGAAGAAAACAATGAGGCAAATTAATTAGAAGAGGTCTAATCTTTTCCAAGTTATTTCTGCCTTACAAAATCTTGGAAATAGATGGATCTTACTTTGGCATTCTTTTTTATGTGAAGCGTGTAATTTGTTTTAGTTTCATTTTCTAGCCTTTGATGAATGAAATTTTGATATTTTTGGACTTTAACGATCAAGTTGCTTTTAGGAAGAATTAAGATTTGAGGAATGTCAGTTCACAGAGCTGAGAGATGGGGAGCATGTGTCAAAGCAGATATTTTGTGTTTGTTTTCACCTAGGGACATGTCCTAGTTAGGTTTATTGAGCATGATTATATAATTGTTCTTTTGCTCTGATTGGATGGAGAAATGGTGACTGTAGGCCTCTGGTGCATGCCTGCTGCCAACAGCTCCATCTTTCGTAGTCATCAGTCCTAGCATTTAGCTTATTTAGCCGATTAGTTGGTTACTGGGAGGAGCACAACTTTGGTTACAAGTGGGTTCTTGGATTTTTTTAGTCCTAGAGTGCTCTTTCTCTTCAGTTGATCCCCTCTAAGTGCCCCTTTTGTACTTCTGGTGTACTTAGTTGCACCCCCTTTTTATTAGGCATCTTCTCCAGGAACTGTTTCCTTCCTATCATGCAAAGAGAGAAAAAAAAGAAAGAAGAAGGGCTTTAATGGGAAGAGAAACTAGTACTTTATTGACCTGCTGGCTTGCTTGCTTGCTTGAATATTAGAGTAGATCTTAAGCTAGCTTCTAACCCTAAGGGGTAGCTCAGTTGGTTTAAAGCCTTAGGGTTTAACCCAATGGTCACCGGTTCGAGTCCTCTCAGGGCCATGGGAGGTTTACCTGACCGTTAACTTTAGGCCCTGCGGATTAGCCGGTGCGGCGCGCAGCGCTGGCACAAACATTCACGGTTATAAAAAAAAAAAAAAAAAACTTAAGCTAGCTTCTCTGAGAACCTATTATTTTTTTGATAAGTGAGAACCTGTTATTTTTATGGCTGTGTGTCGGCACAGTTTGATCTCTGTTGTAGTTCTGCATTGTTCTTTATGACCTATTTCTTTCATCCTCTTTGAGTCTTCTTTAATGGTTTTTGCTCTTAAATTAACTTAAAAAAAAAAATTGATTATAGGAATCTACCCTGGTTGCTATATGTCCATCCCAACTGCACAAAGCAAAAAATTGATTGATATGAATCTACTTCTCTACCTTACACTACTTAAATACCTTGGATGCTTGAACTTGGGCCCTCTAGTTCATTGCCAATTGGTATTGCTACTAAGCTACACCTGAGGTGATCTAAATAAACGTTTTTGTTATCCATCAAGGAAAGGGCAACAAAGGCATCTCCCTAGGACTGCTTTTTTCCATTGTTTTAGTTTTTTTTGGTTTTAATGGAAAGATCTCTGTCATAGTTATTTTGCTCTATATTTTTAATGCTATGTTGCACAAGATGAAACTGATCCATTTGCAAGTTTTGAGAATCTAATTAGTCGTATTTGCATGCATTAGCCTTATAACTTGATTTGTTTTTAGTATTGTCCTTCAAGGTTATATCATTATTTAAAAGTGGGCTTTCATGCCACTGTACTAACTGCCACTGTCTACCCATCTACCTGCCACACTGCTTCCCCCCTTCTTCGTCAAAGAGTGATTCCCTTCTTATAAGGAGTTACATGATGACACACAATAGGGAAATATTACCAAGTTGAAATGTTCACTTTGATAAATGTGAAGAGAAAATTAACTCTTTGATTTTCATTAATTAACAAAGTGAGGGAACATATATATTTATACTCTAAAGTGTTAGTGCAAAGAAAGTAAATAAAATTAGAGTCTAATTAGGAGACTAAAGAGAAAAGGAAAGAAGGAAAAGATTCCTAAATGGATTAGGAAACTAATCCTTAACACTCCCCATCAAGTTGGAGCATATAGGTCAAATGGGTTGCACATGTGCTTAATCCTAATGTACCAAGCTTGTTAGACATGTATTTAATCCGATGGGTAGATCTGGGGTTGTTGGAAAAGTCACATGTTTGACTACACGTCGAGTTGATGTGACCGAAAGAGGGCTTGCAAGTAGATTGCCAAAAAAGTATTCTAGAAAAAGGTCTGATAGAGAAGGTTTGCGGGAAAAGGTCCGTGGGAAGCGTAATGACCTAAAAAGTGGGCCCGAAAGTAGATCGCTCTAAAAAAGTGGCCGAAAAAAAGGTGGCTCCAATACCATGTGAAGAGAAAAATAACTCCTTGATTTTCATTAATTAACAATGTGAGAAAACATACATATTTATACTCTAAGTGTTAGAGCAAAGAGCGAAACAAAATTAAATTAATTAAAGCGACTAAAGAGAAAAGAAGGAAAAAAATTTCTAAATGGATTAGGAAACTAATCCTTAACAATAAATATGGCAAGATTAAGTTGCTTATGCTTAATTAGTTGCTATTTTTCATGTTATTTAAAAGAAAAAGGTTTTTTCTTTTAGTTGAAGTGTTTGTCTCTCAAACTTTACGAACTGGAGAGTCAACATGGTAATGATTGGGCATTGTAATCGTTACTTCCTAATCTTTCCAGAATTTATTCTATGAGGTTTATTAACATTTTTTTCTCATTTTCTACTCCTTTATTGCTTCCCTTAAACTTATACTCTGTGTATATATTATTATTTATCCAGCCTTGGTCCCACATGTTCTGTGAAAGAATCTGGGTTGTGTATTGTCATATTGACATTTCTTAGATTGGAAATTACATTTCATCAATTTGTTCCAAATGACTTTGCTTCTATCCTGTAGCCATCTTCGATCGCACGGGGAGATATGTAATTACTGGTTCTGATGATCGCCTTGTTAAGATTTGGTCCATGGAAACTGCATTTTGTTTGGCCAGCTGCCGGGGGACATATGAGTTTAGACTTTAGAGTATCTATATAAGAGATGGAATTCAATTGTTTATACAGCCCTGATGCTCATACTTTTTTTTATTGTGGACATGAAGTGAGTTTAGATTTTAGAGTATCTATATAAGAGATGGAATTCAATTGTTTATACAGCCCTGATGCTCATACTTTTTTTATTGTGTTTATTTTTTTGTTGACAACTTACTCTTCTCTTATATTTTATAGGGTGACATTACGGACTTGGCTGTAAGTTCAAACAATGTTCTGGTGGCGTCTGCTTCAAATGACTTCATCATTCGAGTTGTAAGAATTCCATACATGAACTGAGAATGCTCTGTTTTTTATTTTTCAATTATGCAGATAGTTATTATGTTTAGTACAGTGGCGCTTGCCAGATGGGTTGCCGATCTCTGTTTTGCGGGGTCATACTAGTGCTGTCACTGCTATTGCATTTAGTCCCAGGCCCAGCTCTATGTATCAGCTTTTATCGTGAGTCTCATTATCAGAGCTATCATTTCCCCATTGTTGCTCCTTTGCAATACTTCATTGATATTTGTAGATTAACTTAAATTTGGGACTGTTATTAAAATGTCATGTTGTTATCTTTTATACCACTACAAGTTTATGTGCATGAACTCTGGGAAACATAGTTGTTAAAAAAAGCATGATATTCATATTAAACCCAAATCCTACTAGTTTGAACTTTTAGGAGAGTGGGTCGTTTAATATGATATCAAAGCTTAGTTTGGCAAGAGGTTCTAGGTTCGAGCCATCTCTCTGCAATTTGAATCCCATTTGTTTATTTGGAAGTCCATGAAGGACTCTGTTTAATTTGTTTGACTCTCCACGTACGGGTATGGGGCCGCACGTGAGAGTAGGTGTTACAAGACGATATTCATATTAAACCCAAACTCCTCGCTCAACTTTGGTGAGAAATGATCATTTAATAGTTACAATAGATGTGAAATTCCACCAAAATTCAATGACTAACCACAATACCTATTCTAAAATGTATAATCTAGGTCCTCAGATGATGGAAGTTGTCGGATCTGGGATGCTAGGTTCTCCCAGTGCAGTCCACGGATTTACCTGCCAAAGCCTCTAGATGCTGTTGCTGGTTAGATCATTGCTTGCACATGGTATTCCAATCCTCACAGGTATTTGGGTTAGATATACCTATAGTTAACTGGAAATTTGATGCAGGAAAGAGCAGCTCTCCTCAATGAATGAGCCTCGAAAGCAATGGTCCTCAAAGCCATCAAATATTATGTTGTGCTTTCAATGCCAGTGGAACTGTTTTTGTCACTGGTAGCTCTGACACTTTTGCGAGGGTATATCTAAAAACATTAATCCTTGAAAAAAAATCGTTGCTCTTCTACCATTATTATTCATGTAGTGTTTTTCTGATCATACTTGTATTGGTAAATTTTTCTGTATATCCAATTGGATAATTTAACTAAAATCAGCTACTTTACAGGTTTGGAGTGCTTGTAAATCCAGTACAGATGACTCAGAACAACCGAATCATGAGATAGATGTATTATCTGGCCATGAAAATGATGTCAATTATGTGCAATTTAGGTTGGTAACTCCTGGTTAGTGAGTGAACCCCTTTCTCCGATAAAATTTTATACCTCATTCTTGTATTGCTTCAACTTGTAGTGCCTGTGCTGGGGCTTCACGATCTTCAGTGTCCGACGCCATGAGGAGTCTTCCAAAATTTAAAAATTCCTGGTGTGTCCATGCCTTCCTTTCTGTTTCGAATGACATGACACATAGCTATTTAAAAATCTTTTTGCTCTTGCTACCTGCTATTTTTTTCCTTTCGTGACAAACACCACTGATCATTCACTTGATATTCTATCATTAAATACCTGTTCCTTGAATCTTGATATTTTCAGGTTCTGTCATGACAACATCGTAACTTGTTCTCGTGATGGAAGTGCAATTATTTGGATTCCGAGATCACGCAGATATCATGAAATCCTCTTGGATGAGTCTGCTACCCCAGTGGTTCAGTCTTTGTGATTATGTAGCGTGTTCTGGATGGTTCTCAGTGGACTTTAACTCAAAGTTTTCCCCCTGTTTTCATGATACTTCTGTTTGTTCCAAGTCATCTATAATTCCTTATGCCGGCCTATCAAAAAAAATTCTATCATTGCTTGGTGCCTTTTCTTCCCATAACATTTTGTCCAATTGGTATTATTTAAGTCATTTCCATGAAATTCAGTGTGAATTTAATTGCAGAAGATATTGAATTTAGTTGCACTTTTGCTGTTTTCTATTTTATTTTTTCAGGGAAAAGCTGGACGTTGGACACGTGCGTATCATCTCAAAGTTCCCCCTCCCCCAATGCCACCTCAACCTCCTCGAGGAGGCCCACGACAAAGATTGCTTCCAACTCCTCGTGGTGTTAATATGATTGTGTGGAGCCTGGATAATCGCTTTGTACTTGCTGCTATCATGGGTAAAAAATTTATGATCATTTTGAATGTATCTTTAAAGGAAAATGTTTCTTCATTCCAAGACATTAACCAAGTTTTGAAATTGGAGCTGATCTAGCGGGCTTCAAAAGGAAGGCAAGCTTGGACCCAATTAGGAGATAAGAATAAAAAATGATAGCCCTCAATGGGAGAAGGAAAAATAAACTTTGGATTATCAAGGATAAGAAAGATTGATTGACTTGATAGAATTTGGTCTAAGGCAGAGATTATTGAAATTCCCCCAAATTCCTAATTAATAAAGATTCCTTTTTGTAAAGAATATTACGTAAAATGTTTCTAGTAAAGATAGAACACTTCACACATACACAAGTTTTTTTTTTTTTTCAATCAAATTGATACACAAGGTTTTGACATGGTTCAATCAACCATCCATGGATGAGAGGGAATCTTTTCACTATATCATGTAGAATATTAGATAGAAGAGAACGAGATACAACTATTGAGTTCCTAAACTATCCCATGTTTTCCTACTTTTTGTATTTATATCCTGAACCACAAACCCTTTAGCTCTATCAGGTATCTCCCATTCTTCCTCACATCTTTATCTACCTTATGTGGTCTTTACAAGTACATCTCCGTCTGTTGACTTTTTTCCTTCATGACTTATATGTATTGAGATATTCTTAGCTACTTTCTTTGATCCATAAGGAATTCTAATCTTATAATATTATATTAACTTAGAAAATATTATATAGAATATTCTTGACTAGAAGGGATCTTTACTAATTAAGATTTTGGGATACTTTTCAACACTTTGGGATTGAATCAAGTTTAATTGTTTCACGCCTATTTGTATGAAAGTGATTTTTTTTTTTATCTTAGCTTAAAATGAAGTAGAAAAAATGTAAAATTAATTGTAACATTTTCAACAGTCATAAGGAAAAAGTTGTCATTTGCACATTGAATGTATAGATTCATAGAAATTAGGTAATTTTCAAGAAGATGTAATCCAACTCTTTTTTCATTTTTGAAAGTTACCTTAAACTTCTAAAATCCTAAGGAATTTGTGATTGATTTCTATCTTCAAAACTAGGGACTTGATGTCCCTTGAGTAGTTAAAAACATATTTGTTGGATGTCTTCTAATAGAAGATTTGAATTAAATTTTGATGGTTCAAAGATAGAGAATAGAATTATTTTCATTAGCACATTCAAGTTGGTTTCTTATTTCATTCGATATAAAGCCTCAATTGAAACCTTTGTCAATTTATGTGTTATAGACTTAGGTGTCATAGATTATATGGCTCATTCATTTTTATAAATATAACCTCTATTTAAGTTAACAGGAAAATAGCCATAGCTGATAGTTCATTCATCACCATTGCAGGAGTCGTTGATATCCAAATTAGTCCCTATGCTCACACTTACAAGTCGTGCTCATGTTCCAAAGTTGTCTACTAATCTTGTTTCTGCCCAAAAACTTATATAGATTTGGATCACAATGTGATTTTTTTCTATAATCCTAAGTACTTACTATTCATTTTAAGGTCAACATCAGGGGAAGATGATTGGACTTAAAGAACAAAACATGTTATAGTACATTGAGACACCACATAAATCATGTGTATCTTCTCTTTTTGATCGCCACTTTTTTAATAAAGAAATAATTTTGCTTCATCATCACAGACTTAAACATCTATCGCTTAAAACTCTTAAGATCTTGTTTCCTTCACTTTTTAGGAAATTAGATGAGGAGCACTATCACTCTCAGGCATGTAACCAGGCTAAACACAAGCATTCAATCTTTTCAATCAGTAATACAGTTCAGAGCCTTATCATCTAGTTCCGAGCCAATAAAAAAATGAA
>JAEQBH010004403.1:0-217116 GCA_016808115.1 Tetrastigma voinierianum | reverse complement strand
AATCCATTACAAATATGTCACGATTATATAACAACCCAAGAAGAATTCGGTTAATGCATTCTAGGATTTTTTATTAAAGTTGATGTCCTATAATACCTTTCACTTGCAAAATTTGTAGGGACATGAGCCATATTTTGCTCATGCTTCCTTCAATAAAAATTATATCCTATGAGTCTATTTTTAGTAGGAATTATAATCGTTTTGATTTGGATCACCTAGGCTTCAGGTCTGAATTTTAATTCCCAAACTAGTCGGTATGCCCGACTCCTTGATTACCTACTATTCTTCTAGATTTAGGGTCTTAACTCCATAAATTGATAATATTTCCCTTATAATAATTTGAAACTATGGTTCCTAAGGTTTTCTTCTCCAATTGGAATCATCAATTTGGATCAAAACTCAAGTTGTGCATTTTACATCTAGACTACTCTAATTTGCAAAATAGAATCTACACATAGCTCCACTTTGACAGGTTTCTGGGCACTTTGGGTTTACAATTTACATACAATTCCTTCACATATATTATTCCCCTAGAAGTCTAGTTTACCCATAATTTTGAATCACTTAATTTGGATGAGTGAAACTCAACTTATGGACAAACACCAATACCCAAAGCAAGGCATCTTAGGTGAGCTACAGAAACTGCCTTTAAGCCCATATTCAGGAGCCAGAGCTGGCGTTTGCTTCTGGTCCTTTCCATAAATTTGTAGCTCTAGCTCTTATGGTTCTTTACCAATTAGAATCACTTCATTTGGATTTCTATACTTAACCTATATCCAAAACAAGAACATGAGTTTTGACAAATGTTTTACAACAACTCCTTTGAAAACACAACATTTTCCTTTTTACAAACATTCCTCAAAACCAATCTAAACCAATACCAACCAACAATACACTTCAAAACTCAATCCAACACAACCCCAAAACTGATCTACAACCAATCAAATCATACTTTACATAAGGTTAGGGTTTTCCCAAATCGAACCACAAAGAAAAGAGTTACAGGTTTGTGTTTTACTTTGAATCTCTTATGACTTCTTGTCCTAGCTTCTCCTTGAACTTACTTGTTTGTTGAGACGGCGATCTTGCAAACAAGTTCACCAATCTCTTCATCTTCCTCAAAACCACAGCTTTTTCTCTCGATCTTCAAATACGTTTTGCACAAATAGTCATTCGATAGACCAAATGTGATCTAAAGTCACTTAAGATCATAAGTACATATTCCCCAGCTCCTAAAAACCCATTTTTTTAAGTTAAGTTCTCCAATTTTCCATATAACCCCTTATACTTTCTCTATTTGCACTTCAATTCTCACTATTCATAGACATATTTTCTTTATCATAAAATGACCCCTTAGATCCTCATTTGCTAATTTTTTTCCCATTTTCATAACACTTGGGTAAATTAGGGTTCATTCATTTGAATCATAATCAAATCATTTATCATTTAACATTTAACATATAGTCATTTAACAATACGAAAAATCCCCAATTTGCTCGAATTTATACCACCTAAACACATAATAAAAATATTATAAAAATATTATAAGTATTTTTTTGGGGCATTACAAGCATGATATTGAGAAGGAGCAATGAACTATCTATCTTCGATTATTGAGGTATAATGTATGTTCAAGTCTGCACTAGACACGACCTTAGCTTTGCGTGTAGTATGTTGTGGAAAAGTCTAAACACAAACACATAGCGTTTGCCTTAATATATTTGGGAAGAATATTAGGTAACCGGGTATGGACCATTGGAGAGGCGCAAAGTCTTAGATACCTTCAAGACGAAGGAATACATGTATGTATGGGTGAGCAGACTAACCTAGAGATAATTGGTTATTCAGATTTAGACTTTGCTGGCTGTGTTGATTCACGTAAATTAACATCAGGATACATTTTCATGTTTGTCGGTGGAGCTATATCATGGAGAAGTGCGAAGCAGACTTTGATAGCTACTTCCACTATGGGGCTATCTACTTTGACTTCTATATCTTTTGGGACTCTACACCTTTTAGACATTGGGTGGTGAAGTCTTATAAGCGGAATCAAAATATTCTGAAAAATGCAAAATAAAAACTACCACATTAGTGAAAGTGTTCTGATGTCATGTCGATCTTGAGTCTCATTTACATATACATATACAAAAACTGTACACCTACATTTACATAATCGAGGCTATGAAAACCTATCTTGATAGACCCCTCTGAGAATTGTGTTTGGCCAGTAGAATACGGAAGATCACGAACACCCTCTCTTATACTACCTTTGGATTAAAGCACAATGCTTTAACTTATGGCTCCATTGGGAAACTTATGACTTATACGTGTACCGCACGTGTAGTACTCACTTACAGTAGACACATAACGATATGATATCTTCTGATGTATATATCATAATTTTCATGAATTCATATATAAACTTATACACATACTTGTACTTATAGCAAACTTATACTTGTTGATCTCATAGAGGTTATAGAGACTTATACTTGTATGGAGGTACTCATTAAGATACACCGGTGACGATGTACATTACTTTACCCTTATTAGTTTAGACTCTTATTAAATAATTATTTGACTACCCTGGACCAGTAATAAAAATGAATAGGACACGACTAATAAATTTACCCGAAGTGCAGTGCAAATACGTGTGTCGGCCTTGCAAAGTAGGACTGTCGAAGCGCGACGAGAGTGTCGTCGCCTTGTCAGTGCGAGTACTAAATGTCTTAGAAGCAGCATCGGAGAGTGTCGTCGCACTAATCGGAAATGCCAAAATCTTATACGTGCTGCCTCTGTGAGTGTCGTGTCATTCAATATTCGATCTTAGAGCGATCCTAAATTATATGTGTTCGAGGAACTACTATATATCATAAGGCATTAAGTTTTGCGACATCGAACTCGTCGGCGGTGAAGTGCAAATGTTTTTAAATAGTTTCGTGCTTATTTGAACCCTCATTAGTCATTTATTAGGGTTCGTGCTATCGATTATCACAATTTGGGGCTTAACAATGCAAGGGTGCAATCAAAATTCTTGGAGGCATGATCTGAATTACTTTGATCGGTCTGGGGTACCAATACCACGGTGAATGGGTCACAGAGTTGCCACTTTGATCGATACCGGTACCCTTTGCCTCACGTCACAATGGGTCTGGGGTACCACTCTTTGAATGTAGGTATCGGGTGGGGTTACGCCGATGGCGAGATTTTGCCATCTCTCACTCACTTTTCTTCAATAAACCTCCTGTTCATTAATCAAGCCACATGGCCAGGATCTGCACAGCTTGACTCAAATGGTTATAACGAACACTCTCTTTGAGAGGGAAGTCTCAGAGGTTTCTCGTCCCAACAAATATTCATGCATCGAATCAAATAACCTACATGATTCTCCACAAATCCATAGAAATTCTCACTTTAAACTTATCTATACATATTCCTCTGAGTTCCAACCCAACAACTTCCCACAAACATGGTGGGTTGAAGACTTCTCATATAAAACAGACAAAAGAACTTGATCGAGAATCCCAGAATCGAAATAAATCTGGTAAAATACCAAAATGTTATGAAGATAAGTAATACTTGATCCATAAAAAGTCAAAATCCGTACCTTCGTCCTCTTCTTCTTCTTATTCTTCTCTTCCTTTCTCTCTTCTTTTCTCTTTTCACGAAATGCCCTCCAAAATCCTCAATGAGATACCCTAATTGGTGTGCTTAGATTTGGTATAATTTTCCTTTTAATCTCCTTTGGTGTTATCGAGCTCCTTCTATTTACTGAGAAACATGTCATTTCTATAATAACATCTCATCTTTACTTATCTGGCTTTTTATATCATGTTTTGACAAATTCCACTTGGCAAATAATAATTATGAAAATTTTCAAAATGCACTTATTATATACCCTAATTATGTTTAACGTAGGTGTATTTCGAGGTGTTAAGTGAGTTCGTCTCTTGTTTAGGAGTGTCACAATCGCACGGTGTATGGATGAAGAGTTTACGTTTATGGGCTTAAGAATCGTTGATTCTATATCGAGGCCACTAAAAGTATTTTGTGGCCAATTGGAGTTCTGCAGTCTTTTTGGTTAAAAACGATAAAAGCGAGTCGAGCCAAACCTTTGTCGACATCAAGCATTTAGCCATAAGAAAGCGTGTTAAGAATAAAACAATGGTCATTAAACACGTTAGCACTGAATTGATGATTGTTGATCTTTTAACTAAGGGCATATCATCGTCAAAATTTAAGGATCATACATATCACATGGGACATGCTCTATTAATGTGATTTTATAAGACAATGTATGAAACTCTAATTTAGTTATAATATTTCTCATTATATTTTATGCACATATTCAATTATTTATTTGAGAAATATCATTAAAGTATGGACCAAGCATAAGCACAAGGTTTATTCATTAAGATATGTTGGTGATTATTATAAAACATGATATATTATAATACATGGTAGATAATACTCCTTTTAGAGAACCTATCGCTATGATTCTAATATCTAATTTAGTTGTAGAGGTATATTAGAGTATATAAATAAATTAAGGATAATGTAAGCGATTTTTACAATCCTTCAATAATTTATGATCCATATACGACCACTTTTTGATGCATCTCGATGATGATTGAAGGTTGCTGCCTTCAACTAAAATCTATTTTATTTTCATGGGGATCAATGGAACAAATTTACTTGTAGTAGTCAGGTCATCCGTCATGGACCATATATCATGAAAAGATGTGTGGCTACCACCATTGGTACTAGTGTAGTGCTACGCCAAGTTACCGCGAAGTGCAGACTGAATCGTTTACGCAACAACACCTTCATGTATATCTGAATAGCCTCGATCAAAACCAAATTGCCCCAAAACATACAGAACTTTTGGATTTTTCATTTTATAGTTAGTTATTCACGAGTTTGTGTAGGGTTAGTTAGCTAACCAGGGTCACAGGCAGAGCCAAGGAGTTGATGTCGGTCGGGACTCGGGTTAAATAACTCATGTTTTACAAAGAAAATGAGCACAATTTGATTTAATGTCCGTGTTAAAAATGGGGATTTAGTTATAAAAGACACATTTTTATAATTAGATGATGATTTTATTTTTTTTAAACTGATAAAACATAGATCTCAAAAAATATCCGAACCCAAAGTGAAAATAAATAAAATTTAAAGAAAAATAAAAATGAATTGTTTTTATCTGTGTGGTAAAAAAAAATCGTATTAATTTATAAGGGTGGTGATTTTGTCTGTTTATTATAAGGGGAAGAAAATGAGTGAGTGGTATTTATATCGTTTTTAAACATCTTTTCTGAGTTTACGGCTATGACTTTATATTTTTGAAATTATGTTTTGACCTTATAGTATCATAGAAATTATTTTAATTAAAAATAGGTTTAAAAACATTAAGCCCAATTATATAAGTTTTATTATTTCATTTATTTGTCTCTACATTATATAAGGATTAAAATAAAAAAATATCTAAGTTTTGATTTATGATAAAATGTTTAACTAAATTTTTTTCTTTTTAACGTTATCAAGGTTTGAACTTAGACCTTGTGGTGATTTTATCAAGCTAAGCAGACGATGATCGTAAAAGTGAAAATACTTCAAATTTTTTTATTTTTAAACAAAGTTGGAAATTTCTGTAATAAAATCAACAAATGTTATCTTAATTAGAAAACAGAAGGTAATTCAATATAATGAAATTATATTTCCTTAACAATCATTTCATGTTATTATCAAAATTAAGATATTAACGTTATTGATGGATTATTTGAATGAAATCCATAAACCTTTATTATGCACAAAAATAACTTCATGATCACAAAAGGGCTTTTATAAAAGAGAATATCATCTTAATTGAAGGGCTTTCCCAAATTTTATTTATTTATTTTTTCACAATGAACCTAACATCCCATGCCCCATTTCTCCTTTAGTAACACCAAAATAACATTAAAAATCAAATCGTCTTTGAGAATTTGAGAATCCAAAGGATCATCTTATTGATTATATCAGATTATTACCGACACAAAAAGTTCCGACTTTCATGGGTCCATAATTTCAGAAACCCTTATTGGACGGTAGCCCCAAATTCCAAGAACCAGAAAATAGTATAAGAAGAATCTTTATCAGGAACAATCAATTTTCCTAGCTTCCAAACATCATCAAATCAACCACTTGTCTCGCCTATATCGCCAGATCCAACTAGAAGAAAAGTTACTCATCCACGCTTTTCTTCCCTGTTTGGTGGGTCCATTTTTAATGTGATTAGCTTCTAGAACATATCACAAATTAGGCTGCCCTCCCCCTGTTTTTCCTTTTCCCTCCCATCCGACAAGTCACTGTCACAATCTATCACTTTCCCTCTTTTTCCTTCCATGTGATGGTGATGTCATCCCATCGCCTGGAGATCAAACTCTCGTTTTTCTTCCAAAAACCCTTCTATCGAATCGAAAACCCCACACAGAAAAATCAACCCAATAACCGACTAAATAAATAAAGCAATAAGGTTAAAGAGTGGGGTTACCATCATGTGTTTTTCTCAACTTGATTGGCACGTCAGTTGGTATTTGATGCCATGGAGAATTTATAAACTTGTACGCTTTGTAGGAATCAGCTTCTTTTCTTCTTTTTTGTTTTTCTTTTTTTGCGGTCAACCTCTGTCATTTATATAGGAATTAGTGGCTTCACAATGGAAGCAACTTGTTTTTGTACGATCCATTTTAAATAAAAATAAAAATAAAAAAACATTTTTTTAATGTTTAAATAATCGATTGGTCGATCATTATTTTTGTATTGAGTAAATAGTCGGACAGTGAGCCGGATGACAATGGGTTCTGAAATTTTTTAAAGTTAAAATAACGTCGTTTTAATGTTTTACATTGAAGCTACGTCGTTTTCTTCTAGGATTAGAAAACTTTGTAAGGTTAAAGAAACTGGCTAAAAAATTCGATTAAATAATAATTCGTTGATTTGAATATGGGAATGGAGGATTCTGAAAGGCGAAACCTCTTCCTATCATCATTATCGTTATTTTATATATTATAATTATATATTATTCTTAAAATTAAGTATATATTTATATAGATAAGTTTTATTACATTTTAATATGTTTTTCGTATTTAAACAATACGCATATTTTAAAAATAAATTTTAAAATTGCTTTATTTATATAAAGTAATAAATAATATCTTAAATATTATTAATTTTCTTTAAAATATAAATAATATATTTATTACGTGTAGTTGATGCAGTTCGACCGTCGGTCCGACGATTGGCTTAGATGAGCAAATTAACTACGAGTTCGATCCAGGTCGGTTTTAAAACATTGTTTTTTTTTATAATTATGATATAAAAAATAATAATTTTGTTTCAAATAAAATTATTTTATAATGATAAAGCAGCTTTGTATTTTCAATCTTAGGCAGGTCGTTGGATAAAATATGAAATATCTATTATCTACGTCAACGTATTCGATGATGTATTTTTTAATATATTTAAACATGTTTGAAAAGATAAATTTTATATTTAATTTATTTTACATTATTATCATTATTTATATGATTATTTATTAATAATTTTAAAAATAATTAAAATAATTATATTATATCTTTCAGATTATATCTCGTTTTCCATTTCTAAGAACAAAATTGTCTATAAGTTAAATGGTGTTTTTAAAAATACATCTCAAGCTCTTTATAAAATGATGTATTGTTCTTGTTATCTCTCATTCACATGTAAATTTAATGATATTTTGATTTAGCAACGGATGGTTCTCAGTAAGAACAAAAAAGGTTCAAGAACAATTATTTTTCATGTTTGTATTCGATTATGAAAAAATGCATAAAAAATTAAATATAATTACTTTTTTAGACATTGCTCTACGTTTTGCATTCTGAGTTATAATGATACCGGTGAATTGCAATGAGACTCAAGCTAATCTACTTATGTCTTTTCTTTTTAACCATTGAACCAAAGTGACTATACATATATAAAATTAAAAAATGCAAGCATACAAATATTTAAATTATTTAATATGTTATATTAAAATAACATATAAAATAATATTACTTTGAGAATTATTCTCTTCTTTCTAAATCTCATTATTTATTTATCAATTATAATATTTTGGCTTGTAATTTATCAAAACTAAATTTAAGTGGTGCTTTTTTTCGATTGGATAAGAAGGTAAAATATTTTATTTTTGTAGTTTAGTTAAAAGTAGTTTATTAACATGAAGTGAAGCAATTAAAATTAATTTTCATTAATAAATTTATTTATAATTATATTGAATTTTGCAGAAACTACTTATACTTAAATATAAAATTTTAACTTTCAGTTGAGCCCAAAGTAAACATCACCTTAATCAATTCCATTCCGCAATAATGGTGTTTTTGAATCTTTCATTGCGATTTAAATAATATATTTGATAAATTAAAAAATTAAAAAAAAAAATACTATCGTCAAGATAAGTGGCTATGGGTGAGGGCCCTTCTCGAAGTGGACCTGAAATTAAATAAAGGAACCGATCAATTTTTTATATGAAGATGATGACAAAACACAGAAGATTCGTCTTATTTTTAGAAATTTATAATTATTAGACACTTATATATATATATATATATATATATATATATATATATATATATATATATATATATATATATATATTGATAGGGTTTGAAAATAAAGTCATGAGGCATGATCAGATACGAGAAGGAGTGAGAGTGGAAATGAAATAAAATTCGTAACTCGACTTGCAAAAGGAGAGTCTGTCGAGCAGGATGATATGAGGATAGCCCATGTGCATCAAACCAAATTGAATCCTCTCAGAAATGGAAAGTAGAATAATCTGATAATATGTCGTCAAGCGAATCCCAACAAATCTTACTAACAAAAGATGGTCCATGCGTCTCTTTGACGAGGTTTTAAATTACATTGGGTTTGGTAGAACGACCAGGAAGAATGGGTCAGTTCAAGACAGAACGTAATCATAATTTTAGCCTATATACCGTTTGTTCGGTCGGAATGTGGGAATTCTTATAGAATCCGATGGGATTCCAGAAATATTGGAATAAATGGAATAGAGAATAAATTTTTACATTTTTAAAATTTATTTGTTTATTTTGTATTTTCTTGTCAATATTTTTATACTTGTTTGTTGATTTATGCGGGATTAACATCTTAAAACATTATATTAATTTGATTTAAAATTGGTTAAGGTATTAAAATATTTATGTTTATTTGATAATTTAATTTTAATTAATGTATTATAAAATAATTTTTACTTGATAAATTATGTTATATAATACTGCATATTAATATATATATATATATATATATATATATATATATACTATACTATATATATATATATCAAGTGCGCGAGGAAAATGATCTGTAAGAAAGCAATCAGAAACAAATATTCGTTCGATGTCGATCGAAATGGCCTAGAAACGGAATTTAAAACCTTGATATGACTAAGTCAATGCGTATAATGTGGAAAGAAGAATAATCGACCAATATATTATCAAGTAATCTATTAAATCTTCTTATATGAGAAAATAAAAGATAATTATGATCTCTTGTTGTCGTGTTTGGATCCTGATCAGGAAGGAAGATTATCTCAAATAAGCTGCGTTTTACATGTCAATGTCAATCAGATGTCGAAAATATCTCACGATAGGAAAAAGTGTCCCAGCAAATCAAACGGTGGCTTATCATTCTCATCGAAAATAGCGCGTGGTGAAATGTCACCTTAACATCTGTAACAATATTACCACTCATGATCCATCTTTTACATGGAAAAATGGCGCAAACCTGGAGCGGCAGAATGGCTTGCCATGCGACACACCTTCTTGTTTTTGTGGAGGAATCTTGGCGTGGAACACATGTAGACCCGGCGTGCGGCAATCTGCCGACCTCGACGATCCAGGGAGCTCTGGTAAAAATACATTACTTGATCCACAGTCCCGGCCCAGCTGACCACTTGTATTTCACATGAGTTCGATTTGAAATATATATATATATATATATATATATATATATATACTATATATATATATATATATATATATATATATATATATAATATAAGTAAACTCATATCTGCTCGTCGAATACGTTTTTAAGTTATAAAGCATCCCCATAAATTAATTTTCGTTGAGTTGGGATTAATTTATAAAACGATAAAAGCTACATTATATAATACGATGTATTATGAAGAAAACTAACTTGAGACCTTCAATTAAATTATAAAATACTATAACTATCTCACATATAATTTCAATGGTTTATTAATATTTTATAATGATAAAATATTTGATAATATTTATATTTTAACTTTATTTAATTTTATATAAAAAAAATGTAATAAATCGAAAATAAACGAGTTAAATGTCTTACAGTTATTACGAGCTTTATGTAAAAAAAATTGAATATGTATTCGGTCCTTAATGTTCATGCCCAATTTCGTTGTTTTTAGATAGAACCCTTATTGTTTAGAAGTCGTGAAAGAACAATAACAATGGGATCGTTCCGTTCATAATAACATAAATGTATGCATTTATATTATTTCTTTAGATCTTATTATTAAACATAGAGTTAATATTTTCGTAATTCTTTGTCTAAAATTATACATTTCATCATATTTTTCATATTAGGTTTATTTTATAATAGATATGTGAAATGAGTCATGAATCATAGAACATCATATTATCCAGTTGTTCAGGACAGGCGAGGCTTCGTTGTCGTCTCTTCAGTGGCCTCACATTCATCGATATTGCCAATAACCACAAGGCTTTGAACTTTTTTTTATGCAGTCTCCATCACATTATTTGTTCATTTTACATTACATTTATTAGAGACTCCGAAATAAATAATGTCAAGGACCTACACATAACGATATAATCATGTAGGGATGGCTCTATGATATATTCATTGATATCTTTCGATCTATTTTATATCGATTATGTTGGCATGATATAATGGTCTCGATGATATATCGATTTTGAATGGAGTATATAGTAAATACGGTTATATATTAAAGCGGCGCGTTAATTTAATTTTTTGGTAAAATATCCAAGATATATCGGGATATATCGAGGATATATTGGGATATATCGAAGATATATTTAAATGATCAGATTTGAAATTCATCGCGATCGTGGTTATGGATTGACTCATGTGATTTAATTATGATATATCGATATTATAATGTAAAGAAATATCAGCGATATATATATTAAAATCAGAAATATCGATATATAAATTTAAGCAAATCTCTTTTAAGTCAATTTAGTGTAACAGTCTCATATAAACGTTTTTATGAGACTTGGGTGGTGTTGTTTTTTCTTAATCTTTGAATGGAAGCTTTTTTGAGAACATGCTGAATGTGACTTAATAGCGTGTAGTATTAAGTTGTTTGTTTTTAGATTACCAGGTAGTTAGTAGGGATAACTGGCAGACAGTTATTTTGGAGTTCGTCCCGTCGCTCTTAATGTACATATTTAATTTAATTTTAATCGGGTTTTTTAACGAGTTTAGTTTGTTTTTTGAAACAAACGGGTTAGTATTATTCTTTTCTGTAAGCACGAGAAAATTAAAAATTACCGAAAATGGTAAAATGTTGTAAATAATAAATTGTCATGGGGTTCGGAAGGCTTATAAAATTATACGAATCTCGGATAATGACAATTTGCTGTAGATTAAATTCATCTCTTGAAATCTAGTGACTAGAAAAGTTTCGTCGAATTAAGGCAATGGGGAAATTTTTTTCGATTTCTGATGATAAGTTATTAGTATTCTGAGGCAGATTTTACGAAAATGCAAAGTCGAAGTAAACTGTTTAAGTTAATTTAAATCAGTGTCAAGGCGAAAAGAAATAAATTGTTTAGGTATAAAACGAACTGTTGAAGCAAATATGATATACCATATAAAATAATAATAATAAGCCCCGCCTCGATTATATTTAAAAATAATTTTTTATTATTTTATTTTATACTTTAATATAAGTAATAATTATTATATAATGTTTTTAATAAATAAAATTCATAATATTTTTATTTTTAGAAAATAATGGTACAATATAATAAAAATAAAAGCAAATATAAAAAATTAAAATTGAAAAATAAAAACAAAATAAAATGTAAGCGGGAATGCAATTTGAAATTTTCCTCTCCATGCAAAAAATCTGTTTAATTTTAAATAAGGACAAGTTTGAAATTGAAAAAAATAAGCAGCGAATTACAGGGATGGGATCGCCAAATCAATACTAAGTTGTAAATCCTGTTAGTGTATATTCTTTAGTTATTAACTTTTTTGTTGGCGATGATTGAGTTTTTCTTATTTTTGTGGAAAATGAGCTTTACGAATAGAAAAAGCCCGAATATTATTTTTAAGTGAGAGCACTACAAAAAAATTTCGATAAATTAAGTGAAAGTTTAAAAAAACAGCGACATCTTGAAAGTGATGGAAACAAATGTAGTCAACAGCCAATCATGGCCTTAAGTCTGTCGTGTATAACTTCATACCTTTATATATGATTGAGTTTTTGTCTATTATATCAGGGCTTCTCATAAGAGTAGCTCAAACTGATTAATTTTGAATTAGGTAAATCAACTTTTATTTGCATGGTCAATTCTCGGGCTAACTTGATAAACTCTCTCAATTCATCAATCGGCAGTAATTTGAACTTCGAGGAAAAAGCATCAGCGACGATTCATTTGTACGTGCTTCTAAAACACTCTCATAATTTGGCTCAACCTTTGTCGCGATTTTTGGAACTAGCGCTCTTTATTCACAGGATGTCTGCGATAAGTTTGTGATAATAAAAACAGTTGAAATTTGAAAAATATAAGTGCTAAATAATAAGAAATAAAAAACTCTTGAAGAAACTCTAATTTAAAAATAAAATAAAATAGGTTTTAAATAAAATAGTATTTTTATGTTTTTTATTAAACTTATTTTATTTATTGATTTTATATTATACAAGGCAAAAAAATTAAAGATGTAAATTTTGATAATGTTTGTTTTCTTTATGTTTTCCTTAATAATTTTTTCTAACCTAACATTTTAGGATAAATCATTTTCTTAATAATTTTTCCTAACCCTAACATTTCTCCAGATTTATTATCTTTTTGAACTCAAGTGGGTCATTTTTCATTTTATTCTTCCTATTCATATTTGAGTTATAATTGATTGTAGTAAAAGAAATAAATTGTGCTTAACCTAGGTGACCTCAGGTCAAAATTTGATCACATTCTGTGGAAATTTGGAAGTCATAAATGAAAAATTAGAATTAAAACCATGACCTTCCGTGAATTTGGATTTAAATCGTGAACAAAATATTTGTTTTTCAGATATAGTAATTTTTATGAAATTTGTTTCTATATTCCTAATAATATTCTGAATTTCTATCGTGTCAAACATGTGACACGATGAATTGATATTGTTTGATAGTAATTTGAGTTATCATAGGATAAAACTATAATTTAAATGAAAGTTTGAGATATAAAAATAAAATTCATGAAAATTATTATATTTTAAAAAAATAAATTTTTTGTTTAGAATTTAAATGTAAAAGTCATAAAAATTTAGAATTTTAATATTGTTTTTTTCCTTTTTATTACTACTTTAAGTGAAAAGTATGAAGTGATTTAATCGATGGGTGATTTGATAAATTTAAGAAAAAAAAAAAAAACCTTTAAAACTTAAATTTGGAAATTTGATAGTTTATTAATTTTTCTCTGATTTAAACATAATGTCCTTCCTATTTGATTGTACATTCTTTTAAAAGATATTGGAACTACCGCTTCGCGAGATTTTTTGTTGAAAATTTACCAAGAAAAATATAAAAAATGTTAGATTATAAATTTAGGATTGATGATGCTTCAATTTCAACCGGACTGGGTTAGAGCGTGTTGGGGTGCGTTAGTGGTTGGTGCCTCTTGGGTGATGCAGGCTCTGTTACATTTGAAGCATGATGTCATGTAAACCTGAAATCTGAGGCAGAGGCTTTCGGAGGTTAGTCGTTAACGTGAGTATCGAAAGAGGCTTGGTTTAGCGGAAGGTCTGAGTTGAACCCTCTCACTTTGCGAATTTCCAGATTATTGATTTAAAAAGTCCGTAATGGTTTCGACTCTCGGCGTGGGTGTGGGCGTGCATGCATATGAGGGAGGGTGTTGGGCGTGATATTCATGGCTGAATCATACGAGCGGGCTTTTAGGAGAGTTAGTCGTTTAACATTGAGCGTAATTATTAATGTTCTGCGAATCACTATGGCGAAGGCTTTTTAGGAGGATCGTCATTCTGTAGTATCGAGCTTGGTTTGTGTGAGGAGTCGCAGGTTAGGCACTCTCGTGATTATTTATCTGGTTAAAAAAAGTCAATAATGAATTTATGAAGCTCTGTGATGCAATTTATGAAGTGATATCTTGATGAGGAATCTAATGGCGTGATATTCGTAATGGCACGAATCACTGACTTGAGCTTTTAGGAGAGAGTTGAGGTCATTGCGTTCTCTCACTGAAGGCAATGAAAAAGAATTCGGCGGGGATTCGTCTCAGTGGCCATTTCAGATCACTAAGTGGTTCCTTCTGAGAGAAAAATATCTTCTTTAGGGTGAATGTTTTATACATTTCCATAGATCAAATTGTACAGTGACCTGCATATCATTATTCGATTGAATGGTGGTAAATTCTTTCACATTGATTTAGAATTATTTCTATCTTCTCATTATCAGTTATTAAGAGATAATGAGGAAGCAGTTATTGAAGATTATCCTACTTCCCTGATTGGTGAGATTTGGTTTGTTTAGAGAGGATAAAGCGTTATTGGGATTATCTTACTTCCTTCTTGATGTGATTTTATTTGATTTGCGAACAGAGCTTCGCGTGTCATTTATTAGGCTCTTTGAATGAGCAAGATTTGGGGAACCACTTCGCAGTGAAGCCCAAAAATAACTGCGCGTTCCACAGAGCTTGTCTTTCCGGCGGGAACTTTGCTTGAGTGGACGCCAGCATTTTGTTGTCGGGACTATTTAATGTATTTTAATTAACGTTTTAAAATTGACATGATTTTATGTTTACTTTATAATCATCACCTTTTGAATATTTTAATGTTGGTGGAGGTTATGGGATGGTGTTATGTGTATTGTATGCCAAAAGTGATTAAAGATAAAGTAGATATGAGGTAGGAGAGGATCCAAGGGATTCGAGACAGATTAGTGAAAATATAAAATAAAATAAAAAATCGGGTGAAAATAAAAGTGAGATACCGTCCATAAGACATGTAAAAATAGAAACACAAATGCTGAGTCAGCAGAAATTGCTGATTTGACACGTGGCGGATTTTGGTTGATTTGCAGTTTTTGAAACAGCTATTATAAATACCAACTGAGGGAGGTACATTAAGATATCATTCCTTTATGGAAACTCAAGAACAACGAGTTCTCCAAAGATGTATTTAATTATGAGTTGATTCAGGGTTTCAGAGGAAATCGCTCTCGAGTGCTTCACTCGCTTGCCTCACACATCTCCTGGGTGCCGCCAGGTTTACCTGTCGATGGGGTGGAAGCCTGCCTATGACGGGATTTCTACTGCAGCAGAAAGAAAACCGGGTACACCTATACGGCAACTTGTTTGATACAAGCGCTTCCAGTTCTGTCGGAATCGGATGGGCAAGCTCCGGTCGGACCGCCGGTGCGGATTTCAGTTTGATATTGATGGGACTTGGGAGCGAATCGCTCTGTACCCGAAATACCAAGATGGGCTGCCGTTGTTCTGCCAGGTGGCGAACGGAGGGCAAGCTGGTGAAGTAATGGGTGGTGGCTGGGGATCCGGCGAAGTTACGACCCCGCTCAAAGACGATGTTTGTCTACGATTTCACCACCCGTCGGTGGAAACAGGGCAGCGACATGCCGTCGAAGCGGTCGTTCTTCGCCGCCGGTGAGATGGAAGGGCGGATATACGTCGCCGGGGGCCACGACGACAGCAAGAACGCGCTGAGCACCGCGTGGGTTTACGACGTGAGGAGGGACGAGTGGAGTGAGTTGACCCGGATGAACGACGAGCGAGACGAGTGCCAAGGCGTCGTGATAGGGTCCGGTTTCTGGGTCGTCAGTGCGTACGGCACTGAGAACCAAGGCGTGTTCGTGGAAAGCGCCGAGTCGCTGGACCTGGGGACCCAGGTGAAGTGGGGCAGGTGAATCGGCGTGGATGACAAATCAGTGCCCGAGGTCGTGTGTGGGCGTGGGCGTGGGCGTGGGCAAATATGGGAAGCTGTTCAACTGGGCCGAATCGGACCACCAGGCGGTGGGCGTTGGAGCTTGTGGAGTCGACTTGGGAGACTGGACGCTTCTGACCTGGCTCAGCTTACCAGGAGTGCCCTCAAAGGGTTCTTTTAGTGAAGAAAGACTGGATATGATTGCAGGAAATTGGGAGAATAGAAGTCGGGGATGGTACTCAGGATTGTTAATCAGGCTGTTAGGTTGCTGAGATCTGACCAGCGTAGGCAATCTAAATCTAAATCTAAAGTATATATAATAAATATCATATGCTATACCTGATCACCTTGTTGCAACAAGTTTTGTTAGTTGAGATATATAAAGTATCTTTCTTTCAACTCTATTGAATTGGCCAAATGAAATATGGGTCCCCCTTGGGCTACTAACTAACTAATGAACGTATCAAATCAAGACCTCCATTTCCTTCCCTGACAATGTCAGAAATCATTGCATGTAAAATAATTCACATTATAAATAAATATGAAGTAACAAATCCTTACGTTCTGTTCAGTACATTATTGTATAAATATATAAGGAAAGTTGTTACAGTATACATATATATATAGTTTTCTTGCCTTCATAAAGACTTGTTTTCTCATCCCGTATTTTATCTATCTGGTACATGATTAACAATTCACTAGTAGATGAGTGGAATGCTAATAAGTAATGGTTGGCTTACATTTGACAGGACTCATCTCTCTATGTACTTAGTTTAGTGGAAAGTTTTAGAAATATAATTGAACACCAATTTGGTATTCAGAAAAAATTATGGCTTGTGGAAGCGTTGGATCTCGCGTTTAACCGGGATATTCATAGACTATGTAACGTCTTTTGGGGACATTAATACCTTTGTTAGAGGTTTTTGGGGCATCATAAAACTTTTAAGGTTTTAGTGAGATGGCCATCGCTCGATCTTCGAACTATTATGGTTTGACCTGTTTAACAAATATGTTGTATAATTTAAAGTTTTGGGGTCTATAAATTAATAAAGAAAATGTGTTCAAATTATGAATTTTTTCGAACTTTAAAATATATCATGAACAAAAAAATTGTATTTAAATATGTCTTTCTGTTTTAATTGATTTTTTAGCTTTGGATAACCCAAATCTAGTTTTGAACCTAACTGACTTTATACGACAAAAACAAGAACTCACATTGGCAAACTATATTGACATTATTTGTCAGCTTGGAAGAACCAAGCTAGGTCATCCAAAACGATGTCGTTTTAAGTGAAAGTGTGTGTCCACATTGGCCTGTTGGACTTCCAACAAACTCATCATCTATAATTTTGCTTCAGCCATGCTCATCATCATCATCATCGTCCTCGTCCTGCCACCACCAGGCGCCTCCTAGCATTGTATTCACCTCTCTAACCTCTTCCCAATGTCCCTCTTCTACCCCTTCTTCGTTGTCTCCCTTTTATTTATGGTCTTTTCCTTCTCTCATGCCCAATATGATCTTGCTCCTTATCCTCCTGATTTTGAGCCCCTCCAGAAGGTCATCCCCTCCGTGAATTCCTCTGTCAACGTCTCCAACCAGTGCTAATATGTTTTATGGGCGCCCGTTTCGTTCTATGGCCAATTATCTCCCTACGCATTGGGTCTTTCTCCCTCATATCCTTTCGTCGATTAGGTATTTGGGATTCGTATAGTATGTGATCAACAACTTTACCTCAATTTCAATATTTGATCAGTTTGCGGATTTGAAATATGATCTCATTAGTTGTATGAACATGCCACTCGATCTCAATTCAGTATTTAGCCGTGCCTGGGCGATCTGAACCACCAGCTTGTGGGGGAGACACGTGATCGAATTAATTTCGGAAGAACCCCGCTGGTGATTGGCCCGGATGGATATTTGTTTGTTGTAGCATAGGAAGAAAGACTTTGTGATTATGGAAGGGCATGCACTATCAGGTGATAGAGATTCGATTGATAAGTCTTGATGAATGCCATGGAATAACTAGTATGTGCGCCCCTTACTGGGCCCAGGCCGGCAGGCGGATCAGTTGATCAGATGTATAAAATCACTCAAAATCCTCAAAATCGTAATATCTTTGCGGGCGATGCAGTGGGCGACCCGTAAGCATTCGTTGCCAATCAATTTGATGCATGAGGCATCGAAACGCTTTTTTAATGATTTACAAAATAGATATTCGATATTCTGTGTTTTATACAAAATATCATATCAAAGAACACATAAAATGAGTGCCATGTCAAGACATACTAAAATTTCTTTCTTTGTATTTCGGCGGCTCCTCGATCTTGGGTCACGTTGTTATCGATCACTATCTATATCTTTCGGTACACCACGCATTGGTAAAACAATGCGCTAAGCATTTCATGTAGTGAGTTCTCTAAATCCATTCCCTGCCAGTTCGACTTAAATCAATTCATGCAATTTAATAATTGAACTTTCAATCATTTGGATGATCAATATAAATACATTACATATACTTTGTTATATATACAATAAATTATAGTTCATTAGTCATCCATAAATATACATTTAGAATCAATATTTCGATCTCAAATCAATTCAAATATGCTCACAGAATTCAATTTAGTTCGACACTCAGTTTCGATTAATCAATTAGGTTAAATCTCGTCGTTATGCCAATCAATTCGGTTGCATCGATTCGCCGATTATGCCCATCAATTCGATTATCTTATAGCAATTTAACTGTCTTGCGACCTCTCAGGATATCAGTCAGCGAAGCGTGGTGTGAAATTTGCGAGGCCGGTATCACATGGTTTTATAACATGATCACGGTCCAGAAGTGGCGGCCAGTTATAAACAATCAAATAGTGAACACTAAAATCTACGGTCCAGGGCTGTGATCGGGTGACACATCAAATAGTTCCTTGATCACTATTTGACCACTATTGAGTATACCAATCTATCCTTAATGAAATAAGCGGTTAACGATTACAATAAAAGCGGTTCAAATCCTTTATAGAAAAATATATACAATATATGCGCTTGTACTAAACGATTTATTTTCAATAATCATGCAATTTTATATCTGACGTTCCTTGTCAGCACTACCGAATCCAATTAAATCAATTCAATATCTTTTAAACGAACATGCAAAAACTTGAAACGAGAATAGGAGTTGAGTAGAACAAACCCAAAATATTTGTACTTTGATTCCAATCCTTGGAATCTCTCAATCACGGATTTGGCTTTTCCTCCTCGTCGGTCCACATTAAAAATATTAAAGAACAATATTATTCAAGTGTACTAGTGGTTTGGTTGGATTAATTTCGGAGTTTAATATGAGTTCCAATTTAAACATTCTATATGTAGATGGATTAGCATTTCGATGGGCTTTATTAGAGTCTGAAGAACACTCGAATCGGAGTTCGGACTGTGGGAGTTAGGACCTTAAGTTGGAGGTGTGAGTCAAATCCTGATAATGACGGGCCCGAGGCTGGACGAGCTCGTCTACCACCTCGGTCAAACACCTTCTATACTCAGGAATATTAATGTATTCTTTACTCAATGGGCTTTCCATAGGGTCAAGAACACTAAATCGGGTTCAAACGAAGGAGATGTGACCTTAAAGTTAGGTCATGTGTAATCCAACTTTGACAGTGACAGGCAATGAGTGCCTTTGAAGTGACGAGCTCAGTCAAACACCTCAGTCTGACATCTAACATCCTCCTCAGGCATATGAATGTATTCTTGACTCCATGGGCTTTCCATAGAGTCCAAGAACACCCAAATCGGAGTTCAAACGAAGGAGATATGACCTTAGAAGTTGGAGATTAAATCTCAACTAGTCGACTTGACGAAGCGTCTGACTGGCGAACCTTTGTTTGGCGAACCTTGTTTGGCGACCACTTGTTGGGCTGACCGTTGGGCGGCCAAATTGTTTGGCGACCAACGTTGGAACGATAACGTTTTGCGGCGACCCTTGTTTGATGACACTATTTGGCGGTACTTTGTTTGGCGACCTTGTTTGGCGACCTTTGTTTGCGACTACCGGTTGGCGACGGCTGTTTGCGGCGATATTTGTTTGACCGTGTTTGGCGACCCTTTGTTTGACGACCTCGGTTTGTGACCAGCGACCCGTTTATTTGTTGGAGTAAAGACCATAACGGTCTCTGATCCGAATTAAGAAATTCAAAGCCTAACATCAAGTTCATTGATGTGGCTACAATTTCAAAGAAGGACTTACTGCCAAATTCTCTTTATTTCTGATCCAAAAACCCCGTTCTAAAGGTACGGCTAGTTGACCATTGGACAAGTGACCCGACAGATTTAGTTAGGCCCAATGAAAGGACTATAACTTAGTCTACAGAGGTCCAAAGTGTAAGAAATGCAAGCGCTAACATCAAGTTAATTGATGTGGCTACAATTACTAGAGGACACACTACCAAATCCCCTTCACTTCGTGCAAAAATCCTTGCTCTAAGGTTGGTGGCTGCCTTCTACAATGTGTGACTTCCCATGGTTTTAAATCTGACCAAACTTTCCCCTAAGGCGAGATAACTACCCAACAATTAGATGAAGGAAAGCCAAGTAGGAGAAGACCTACCTCATGGGGTTTATTAGTCCCCGTTCCGGTCTCTACCTTGTAGCTCTCTTGTCACTAGGAAGGACCCTTCTTGCTTCGCCGGAGACCTATGGTCGTCGTCGGAAAATACAGAGAAGGTGGAGCCTCTCTCTCTAACTCCCTTTTCTCTATTTTCTTTTCTTATGGATCCTCTTAATCGTGACACTTAAGGAGAGGCTTCCTCCTCTTTCCTACATGCCACATGTCATTTCCTTGATTTTTCCTTTTACTCATTTATTCTCTAATATCACTTAGACATATAAACTTATTTACAATTACCCTTGGGTCCCCATTTCATTCTATATTTTCTCTTTTCACTTAGGTTCATTTGGATTCAACAATCATCTAATCAATATTAAAAAAAATTTCCCGGAAAAATACCCAAGTTGGCTCAATTATAGGAATATATAATTTTATTATAAAATTTTAGGGTATTTTGAGATATTACAACTCTCCTACTTAATAAAATTTAGTCCCTCGAAATTACCTTGAATCAAGCGATTGCGGATCTTTCTTCTTGCATCGTTTCCTCACTTTCCCAAGTGGCTTCTTCGGTCTTATGGTTTCTCAGCTTAGCCATTCGGAATCTTCTTATTCAGTAATTCCTTCACTTCAGGAACGAAATCTTTCACGGCTCTTCTTCATATGTAAAATCGGCCTCGACTCAATTGTCTCGAAGAGACTACATGTGGTCGATCGGGTACCTCAGTAGCATGGACCGTGAAACACATCATGGATCTTTTCCAGGGTCGGATGTGCCAGATCACTGTCTCCCTTGAATCCACTTTCTCGATCCTTCATGGGACCAGTAAATCTGGCGATTCGACTTGCCCTTTTCCCCAAATCTATCACCTTCTTCCCGAGGCGATACTTTGAAAACACCTTTTCGCCAGGTCTATGAGATATCTTTTCTTTTCATGTCGCACTATGATTTTACATTCTGCGGTGGCCATGTGATCTCTCTAATCATTTCACTTTTCTTGATCTCTTGTATCAAGTCGGGGCCAATCACTTTCTTTTCACTCAATTAGTCAACACAATGGTGTTCTACATTTTCTCTATATAAGCGCAAATGTGTGAATTCCGTCTTTTGATTGGAAGCGGCTTGTCTGTAAGAATTCAACTAAAAGCAATGGTACAGTCTCGGCCCACTCGAGGTGTGTGCCTGACTCCTTAACATATCTTCCCTGATCTGGATCACTCTCTGGTTGTGTCATGTCAGTTTGTGGGTGGAGCAGCATGCTGAAATTCGATCGTGTGCCCAGGCTTCTTGCAATTTTCCCCACGAAATCTGAAGTAAACTTCGGATCTCGAGTCTGGAAATAATGGATATAATGATCCATGTAACGAACTATTTCCTTGATATAAAACACGCTGGCCAGCCAGTGAATGAATCAGTTCTCACTCTAAACCTGGAAGTGGCGGCTTAGTGATTAATCGTCTCTGACCCAAAGCGCAGTCATGCCTTCTCCACATCCAATGGTAATGACCACAAAATCCATGGTGATTCGGTCCCATTTCCTCCGGTATTGCGACGCAATAATCGGGAAAGACTTGATGCTCTACCTTTACTCTTTGACCACGCTGAACACTTGGCTAAATTCGACACATCTCTTTTCATCCGGACCACGAATGACGATTTTAAATCTCGATACATCTTTGTACTCTGCAGGATGGATAGCAAAGATCCTTGTCTGCCTCTTCAAGTATGGATTTCACTCAAATCATTACGGTCGAGGTACCTGAGCAGATCCATATATCTAAACCTCCATTTAAGATTCTTTGTGAACTGAGTTTCCTTACCATTTTCTAATCGATTTATTATGGCAACAATTTTCTCTTCTTTCCTTTGTGCCTCACAGCACTTGATTCAACAGGCGGTCTCTTCTCCGATTCTTGCCACTACGTTACCATCGTCATATAATGACCGATGGAAGTTCAACGTTCAGAGCGTTCGTATTGACTTTCTACTCAGCGTTAGCCACTACATTGGCCTTTCACAGGGTGATAATCCAATTCACCATGTGGTCTAATCTTTTATCAGTTCCATCCATCTCTCAGATTGCCTCGAGTTAAGCTCTGTTGTGAGAGGCCCGGAATACTTAAGACTCTTATGATCGGTGTAGATGAAACACTTCTCTCCATACAAATAATGTCTCAAATTTTAGTATGAAATACAATTCACGTAATTCAATCATCGTGGGGTAGTTCCTTTCATGCGGCTTCAGTCTTGAAGCATGACTCTCACTACCCTCTTGCATTAGGACACATTCAGTCCGTTTAGCGACGCATCACTAAAAATCACATATTCTCTCCTACGCCGGTCGGTTGAGTAAACGAACCTCGGTTAAGAATGCTTTCAACATCGAAACTTCTTTGACATTTTCCTCCATTCATACTTTACATTTTTGACAATCGTCATGGTACAGTCATAGAAAACCCTTACTTGAATCTACGTAGTATCTGCTAGTCCCGAGGAAACCCTCACGCGCTTATAACATTTCTAGGTGGCTTCCATTCATGACCACTTCCTATTTCTTTGGATCTACCAGTTCCTTCTTTCGATACTATATACTGAAAGGACACTTCCTCTCTGGCAACTCACACTTGCTCAGTTTTGCATACAATTTGCTCTTTTCACCAGAAGTCTCTAACCTTTACTGCAAGGTGTGTCATGACTATCGATCTTTTGAATACCTGAGAATGGTCTGCAGACACTACGACAAATGAAGTCCACATACGGTCGGAAAACAAGATTCATTCGGTCCATGAGCCTTGTTGGAGCATTTGTCAATCAAGCATGGCATTACAAGGAACTCATAATGTCCATCGCGTCCTGGCGCGTCTTACATGCCACATGTCCGACATCTTTAATTCTCAGGCGAAGTGTTTGGATCGCAGAGTCGATCTTTGAAAGATACTTGCACATTTAATTGGTCGAAACAAATCATCAGTGCAGATTATGAGATGCTTATTCTTCTTTGATTCTTGTTAGGTTAATTTGTATAATCCAATACACATAGTCGAAGTGTACCCTCTTTCTCTTTTTTAACAAAAGCAGGGAGCTCCCATGGTGATACACTTGATTACAATAAGCCTTTCTAGTAGTTCTTGCTTTGCAACAATTTCAATTCCTTTAGCTCTGAGTGGAGCCTGTTCATGCGATTGTAATGGATGCGGGTGTAGCCTTTTTGGTATAGCGTCGATATGAGCTCGATCTCCTATGTGGGGTCGATCACAGTAACTGCCAGGAAACATCGGGAAGAGTCGCTAACGATAGGATATCGGTTCACTAGGCCTTCACCATATCCAATCATAAGCCAAGTGAGCTTCACATCCTTCCGTACCATTGTTCTGCGGTGGCGGCGGATATCATTGAATAGATGATTTTAGCCTCTACTGAGTGAAGGTTACTTCATCTTCATTCGATTAATCTTTAAGGTTACTCTTTTCATTCTACAATCATTATTGCTTGATGTCGGAACGGCGATCCGTCCCGATATCACATCAAACTCCACGAAGGATAACTCAATCAAATCTCCCGAAATTCATACTCGTATTTTGATGGGACAATCTCTATAGATACATTCCCTTGATAACAACATGTAGCCCAGGTTCGTCACCAAGATGTCATACTCAGTTTCACTTCTCGACAATTTACCTAGGTTGGGTATGTCAGTACATATGTATGAATGAGTCGATCCTGGATCTATCAATGCATGCATAATAGTATCAAAGATAGTAAAATTACCGACTATCACATCTGGAGCGTCGGTATCTTCCACTTCCTTCATTGCATATGCTCTAGCTGGAGCATGACCATCTTTGCCTACCCCAGTTTGTCATGTCTGGAACCTTTCGGTGATGCAACACTCTTATTGCCTTTTGTAACACTGAGTATCCCGATGCAATGATCTTTTATCAAATGAAACGAGCTCTAGGACAATCTCTTGCTCTATGCTCTTTGGATCCTAAATCAAAGCAAGCACTGTAAGTCTCGACATTCTCCTTTATGAAGTTTCTCTCCAGATGGGGGCAATGGGGGCAATGTCACACTCTAGAAGGACTATCTTGGTGTACTATATTGATGGTCTTTGGTAGAAGTGACATTTCTCTTAGGTAGCACATTGCTATAAAGTGCAGTTAGGTCTGTGGTCCCTTAATTTCTTCCTTTCTCTTGTTTTTGCGAAATTTGGGTGACGGATTTTCTTTCCACATCTTTTATCCTTTCTCTCTTTTCCTCTTCTTTCTTTGCATTCGATGCACATATCACAATTTTGGAGAAATCCTCCTTGGCAAAATCTTTTGTGACATGGGCACCGAATATGGTCGTGAGCCCCGATCTTCAAGCCTCGACACTTTTCTTCCTCACTCCACAGAGTATCTGGGAGCATACTTGCTCGGCCAAATAATAATTCTCTTTGATATTTGATCCACGCTCCTTAATCTTTGCTTGGATTATAGGAAACTCGTCATGTTATTCGGATAATCGACTATAATGTTTCTTGAACTCATCCAAGAAGAACTCCCATGTCACTCTCTCTGATGGTGCGGTCCTGGTCACGGAAACCCACCAATGATAAGCCTCGTCCACAGTAATGAGGTCGCACATTTAACTTCTCTTCGAGTTGTGCGTGCATTTGCACAAGCATTCGCTGGTTCTCTCGGGCCAATTTTCCTGCCATAGAGCTCATCTTTCTTCCCATAAAATCTACAGGTTGGTACCTTGCCATTCTCGATGGTGATGGCATAGACAATTGCATTTGGTTGCGGCTCTTTTGTCTTTGAACTTAAACTGCTGGGATACCCTTAGTACCTCCACTGCCACTTGTTACAGTTCATTCATTGGTGGGGCATGGATGCTTGCCCACCTTCCACACTAAACGAGAAATTGTTTGGGCGAGTCCCTACGGTCATCCTGACCCTAAGGGGAAATGAATCGTCCATGCTTATCCTATTAAGACCCATTAAGATCGCGTCGAGTCATGTCATCCTTTATATGCAAATGAAATGCATATTAAACACAATTTCAAATCAGTTTACAAACAATTTAAAATGTTTTGTAGAATCGCTAAACTGACTACGATACCAATAAAGTTGACGCCCCTTACCCGACCCAGGCAGCAGGCGGTCCAGGCAAGTCAGGGATGCCACTAAAATCACTCAAAATCCTCAAAATCATATCTTTGCGGAAGCGATTACGAAGTGGGCAAGCCCGTAAACATTTACATTTAACAAAATCCATTTTACAATGTAGGCAGCAAGCCTTTTCAAAATGATTTACAAAATGAATGTTCGATATTCAAATTGTTTATACAAAATATCCATATCAAAAGAACATGAAATGAGTGCACATGTCGAACATACTCAGAGATTTCTTTCTTTATGACACTACGGCGCTCCTCGATCTTGGGTCCACTTTACTCGATCACTATCTATACCAAATTTTTGCGCATTTGGTAAACAATATGCTATTTTCATCTTAATGATGGTTCTATAAATCCATTCCTGGTTCCGACTTAAATCAATTCATCTCGATTTAATAATTGAACTTTCAATCATTTTGGATGATCAATATAAATACATTACATATACTTTGTTATATATATATATATAATAATTATAGTTCATTAGTCATCCATAAATACATTCGAAATCAATATTTCTGTCTCTAAATCAATTCAAATATCGCCGCAAATTGATTTAGTTCGAGCACTTGATTCAATTAGAAAATCAATTCGAGTTAGAAATAGAATTCGGTTATGTCAATCAATTCGAGTTACATCGATCACTTTAGTTATACCCACGTCAATTCAGGTTATGCCCATGTTGATTGAGTTGTGCCCTTAGATTTAACTGTGTCTTCGATATCTGAGGGATGTCGAGTCTGCCGACCGCAGTGGCGAAATTTCTGGTGGTATCACATGGTTTTATAACATAGTACGGTCCGTGGGGCTGTTGGTTATAAACAATCAAATAGTGAACATTACCGATACGGTCCCGGGGCTGGCGATCGGAGTGGCATAGCGTGTCGGTGTTGCATGATCACCTGTTATTTGACCTATTGGTATGCGATTTATCCTTAATGCGAAATAAGCGGTTAATATTCTATTAAGGCGTTCAAATCCTTTATAGCAAAATATAGTACAATATGTACGCTTGTATAAATAGATTGTTTCATTAATCATATGAAATTTTTGTATGCAAATATTTCACAATCCTTTCTCAAATCAATTCATCCAATTCAATACTCTTTTGTGCTGTACAAAAACTTGAAACGAGGAATAGGAGTTAGTAGAACAAACATTTCAAACTTGAAATGAGAATAGGATTAGAACAAACCAATATCTTGCACTTTGATTCCAATCCTTGGAATCTCAATCCTGATTTGGCTTTTCTCCTCGTCGGAGTCCTATTCCAAAACCATTAAAGGCTTAATATTATTCAAGTGTACTAGTGGTTTTGGTTAGGATTGATTTTTGGAGTTTAATATGAGTTCCAATTTAAACATTCTATATATAGATGGATTCTTGACTCAATGGAAACCATAGAGTGCAAGAACACTCGAATCGAATTGGACGTAGGAGTTAGGACCTTCGAAGTTGATCATACAGTCAAATCCACAGCAGCGAGCAGGCCAGACTGGACAGCTCGTCTACCACACCTGGTCAAACACCTTCCTATACTCTCAGGAATATTAATGTGTCTTGACTCAATGGGCTTTGCTAGAGTCGAGAACACCCAAATCGGAGTTCAAACGAAGGAGATATGACACTTGAAGTTGGAAGTCTGTTGTGTAATCAACTTGTGGTGACACAGGCCAATAATTTTGGAAGTGGCAGGCCTCAGTCAAACACCTCGTCGACATATAACATCCTCCTCGAGGCATATGAATTATTTGTTTTACAACCTGTGGAGGTTGGAATAGTTTGTATCCCAGGTGATGAGACTTCATCATTCATAGGTTTCTTGGAGTTGTTGGCCTCCCCAAATGGGAGGTGGTGAGGTTGCCTTTTGGCCTTGTTGGCTGCTTGTGTAGGCTTTACTCTTTGTGTTAATATATCGCTGTTTATCTATCAAAAAAAAAAAAAAAAAAAAAATCTTCTTGACATATTATTGTTGTTGTTGTTGTTATTATTATTAGTTTTATTATTATCGTAATTATTATTATTTGGTAAGTTCCTTCTATTTGGTTAATTCCTTTGTGTTATTTTAGATGTTGAAGGTAACAATGTGATACTCTCTGCCAAGTATTCTCTTATCAGCAGCTCTGCTATGGCTCCCTCTAGATCCTCTATCAGATTCGTCAACTCCGTAGTCTGTGTAAGATTTAATTTTCGAGTTGGATGGCACCTCCAAACATGCAAAAATACTTATGTCCTCTGTTGGTTGTTTTCCTAATCATAGTTGTCAAAGTTGATTGTCTGTGTTCTGTTTACTAAGTTTCAAGCACTTGAATTATCTGTCTGAACCAGAGTACATTTGTAACATAATTGAAACTGGCTGCTTTGTCCGCGCCAGCCGGGCGTTTGACTGGATTCTCTCCTAGACACAAGGTAAGAATCTTCTTTCTCATCTTTTACCATTTGTTCCTAGAAATGCTTTTGTAGTTTTACTTTGGTTGAACTCTGTTTTTGTCGTTTTGAAGGCAATGGATGATCAAAGAGCTGTTCCTTCTGAATCATTTTACATTGGCCAATCTGTTCGGAGTAATATACTCGATGTTAGTCAACTATCCAAAACTGAACTTTCTGAAGTAATAACCTTCAAAGCAGTTTACTTATTGCTTATGTTTACTTCATGTTCAGGTTAACAGATTCAAACGGAATTTAGAATAACTTTCCTTAGTAGTCCCGCGTTGCTTATCAACAGATGCATCATTTATACAAGAATATTTTCTTTTGGAAGAGAAGGTAGAAATTGTGGTTGTTTTCACAATAATCTCTGGTTTTTTTCTATTTATTACCTGTTTAAACCTTTTATTTAATTTGCTTTAGAATGTGGCCTTTGACAGGTCTGATTGTACAATGCAAAGAAGGGTGGGGCTAGACAGGAAATAGGGGACCCTGACCTGTTCTGGAAATTTCAAGGAAATTTCTTAGTCTCTCTGATCTTCAAATGCTAGTTTTATTCTCTTGTTCAGTCTCCTATCTACTTTGCATGTGTGATAAGATAATGTATCCACACAAGTGGAATGACATGCGTAAGGTATATGTTGCTACGAGGATGAAATGGAGACCATAAAAAGGTTTCCTTCTGTAATGTATCTTAGTTTTCTTTTCATAGCAAGCCATCTATCTTTTGTTTTTTCACTCTTATTTTGGATCTTTTGTGATAATAGAGGTTTAGCTCCATCAGTAAAGCTTCGCTGTATCTTACAGTCTATATCAACTATTGCGATATGCTAAGTACTTTGTGGTTTGCTTTAAGATAATGATATTTTGCCAGTTTCTTCTTCAACATGGATAACCCTTTCATGAGGAGCTTACTGTGCTGCAAAATTCATTTATCACTTGGGGTTCATTATTTGTTTTATTGTTCTGGAGTAATATTAACATGATAATCTAATGGTTGTAAAGCCATATTCTACTTAATGAAGCCGTTTCTTAATGCTCAATATGTTTCTTCTTTCTGTGCTTATTTCTGGAAGATTACTAATTGTAGTTTCGTTAGTTCAACTTGATTCTCTTTGTACAGTATAATATGTTGTTTTCTTTCAATTCTATGTGAATTGCATTTTAAATAGCTGCTACTTATAGAGTTCTTGTTAGTAAAGATACTCTGAAATGTTATTATGAACTCCTTTTTTAGGCATACACTAACCTTTATTTTGACCCAGATTGCTAAGCTTCAGTTATCAGACTCCAAAGATTCTGAGTTGAAATGGGCCGAAGGCTTTAATATTGGCACTGTCGTCGAAGGAAAGGTTTGTGATGCGAAAATTTTAGGTTGTCATCAGCTTTGAGAAGTATAATGATGTTTTTGGTTTCATTACACACTATCAATGTATGGTCTCTTAATGAAAACGATCTCAGTTCATTGACCAATTGTTACATTTCAACCAATAATCTTCAGTGCAATTTATTTATTTCAGCAAATGGGACCAAGGCAGAAAGAGGTTCCACAGTTCAAGCTGTGGTTGAGTATTGCCAAGACAGAACACCTTGTCGATTTATCTTTAAAGGCAGAGTTTCTTGATATGAAGCTGAAGAAAGCTCCTAACAGCCAAACCTGGCAAAAAATTGGTCCTCAAATTGATTCTTTTTAGGACTCTCTTTGGAATGCCGTTACTCCTTATCATCACTTCTATTTTGTTGTTTGCCACATAGATAAATTCTAACGAAAGGTTGAATTGTTGAAATTAACCATCCATGGTTGTATGTTCTATGTAACCTCTTTGTTACTAAGGGCTTTTATGTTCTTATGTAACCATACAGAGTTCTTAAGAAAAATTACAGTTTTCCTATCTCCTATGTTGTCTGACTTTTATCTTCTGATGTGGCTTAGTCATTTCTTGATTGTTTATGTTTACCGATGAAGATTTTCTATCTTGCTTTTTACGCGCTTGTGATTTTTGGGCCTAATGTGTTCAAGTCTTTGTTCCTGAAACACAGAAGAGAAGCATTCAAGGGGTTGCAACCTCAACAAACTATCTTAAATGCAATTGGTAAAATTGTGAAAAGAGAAAATTACTTAGCAAGTCTTTTTATTATTTAATTTGATAGTAGCTTTTATTCAAGAAAACCTCAACACTTATTCTGCCTGACGTTTGAATTTTTAGAAAACAGGTTCTTTCATTGCTAAGTCACCTAACTATGCTATAGGATATTCCTCTGTATCATTATAACACCCAAAAGGTCCCTCAAAAACAATTTCTTCATGGTCAAAAGTAAGTGTTGTTTCAAGTAGTTTTCTCATATAATTGGTTCAAGCAGAATAAAATTTTACTAAATCGTTGTCCTTGATAGAAATGACTTTTTCCTTTAGCTTTGCATTATGATGGCCTTTCTTCAAAAGTTGGTTCTTGGCCTTAATAGTTGCTTTCCCTATCTATAGTTGGAGGTTGCTATAGATGTGAATATTTTAGAAATGAGTTAGCAAGCTGAAGTACAGGTGATGTGCTGCAATTAATACTGCTATTGTTATAGCACTTCAAGCCCTTCAACGTTTGGAAGGTTACTTTTGGTTCTTAAATCTGTTAGTGAGGCTACAGAGACTTCCTGTTCAAGGGCCAAGAAATCTAGCTATAATGTAAGTCTCTAGTTCAAACGGAGGTAGATAATTTGGATTCACATGCGGTCATTATCTTTACATTTGGTATTTGGAATTTGAGAATTTTGAACCCTAAAATAAGCTTCTAGTTACGACATAAAGCTCTTGAGTTAGAGTTGAAATTTGGAATTGGTTTCCATGGGAGGTTCATATAACAGAGGTAAGCACTTCTTTCTAATGATTTTGACTTGACAGGTTGTGTAGGTGATCTTGGTTCTATCTTTGAATGTTTTCCTTGTTTTAGGCTTCATTTATAGAAACATATATTTACCTTATCTTTGGGGGTTATACCAAGTTTTACCTGTCTTGTCAACTTGGGTATCTAGTGAGAAAATGTCAGTGAAATCCCTTCAGTAACTTCAGGATTGGGCGACACTGTCTGCAAATTCATGGCAAGCCAATAAATCAGAAAATAACAGTAAACACCACCAATGGGAGCTATCCATCAAATAGAGTTGCTTACTGGTGATCTAAGCCATGAACTGATGTTTTCTTATTTCGGGTTTCTTCGACCTTCACGTATGATTTCTTATTTAATGAGTTCACTCTCTTAACTTTTAACAATTGAAACTAATCATTATTTTAAATGATTAGTATGGATACAAACTCTTTTGGTTGTTTGCTTCATCTAGAGATGAGCTAGCAAACAAAGGCAATCTTGGCCATTGGAGAAAATGTATCATAATAGTCCGAGCCATATTATTGAGTATACCCCTTGGCAACCAAACGGGCCTTAAGCCGATCTACTTGGCCATCAGGTCCCACCTTCATTGTATAAACCCAACGTCAACCAACAGGAGACTTGTCAGGAGGAAGAGCGACAAGCTCCCATATACCATTAGAGTAAAAAGCATCCATTTCCTTAGCCATTGCCCGTTTCCAACTCGGATGAGAGAGAGCCTCACTAGTACTTCTAGGGGTAGAGACAGAAAACAAGGTAGAAACAGAGGCAAAGTATTGGGAGGGTAAAGATAAATGATGACAACAGAAAATTATAAACCGGGATGTGGGTTATAAGTGAAGTGTAGGTACCTTTAGGATGGTAATAGGTAGATAATCGGGCGGTTGCGGAATCAGAGTAGGAGATGACGGTGGCATAGAAGATGCATAAGCAAGAGGCCCTATAGGAGGATGAGGATGGCGAGTATAAACTTGAAATGGTTGAGTCACGACATCCATAGGTAGGGAAAGAGATTCAAACATCTGCTGTGATGACTCAAAGGAGACTTTGTTAGGTTCTAAAGTGCTTTGGGAACAGGAACAGTATGTTTCCAGGCGACATGACTCGCGCTCAGAGATAAACTGAAAAATGAGGAACCAACTTCCGAAACTTGGAGAGGCTTGGATGAATGAGGCGATAGATTGGGAGAGGGCTTGGGTGGAAGTGCGATTGAACAAAGTGAAGTGGATGTGAAAGAGGCCTTGTGACTATGTCCTATGCAGTGGTCTTTTCCGTACTCCGGTCATGCAAGGTTATAGAGTTGTGTGAGAGAAAAGTAAGCGCCTGATGAAGGTCACGAGTCCAACTTACCTAATGGAAATAAGATTACTCATTAAAATTAAGATATAAGTACATATGTAGAAAGGCAAGGAAGGGAGGGGACAAGCCCAGAGCCAATGCCTTTAGCTTTGAGAACTATCGGCTAAGATATGTGGGTAAGGGACGAAGGTAAGAGAAGAAAAAGGTCCTGTTAAAGATATAGTCGAAGGCTCTAGAATCAAAGGATCCTACTTTGATTGATGAATTTGTAAAAATGACCGAGAAACGTGATATTCTGTGTCAGGCAACAAAGCAATGGAGGCAAATTTAGGCGCTTGGTGAGGCAGAAGGTACTCACCATGTCGTTAGGCGTAAGAATGACTCCTTGAAGTGTGGATGAGCTTCCTGAAACAAAACTCGAACTCGGTGGATGATTAGAAGATTGAGCCAAATGAGCATTATGGGGAGGTCTGATGAGAATCAAAGCATAATGGATTCACTTAAAATGTTGATTGGGCCAATCACTAGAGCAAGGGCCAAAAGGCTTCTGAGAAGGCTTTTAATGGGCTTGCCAGATAGAGTTTATTTAGTACTAGCTTTTAAAGAAGTAGAAGTCAAATCAAGTCTTTGAAGGAATTGGAGCTAACAAGGAAGTTCAAAAGTCCATGAATATTATCATGGTTATTGATGGAAATAATTCACATGATTTTGGCAATTAAAAGGAGAGAAAATCATAGGAAATTCGTGCTCCATATTATTTCCATAATTCATGCACAATCAAAGACCTAATGAAGTTCGACGTACAAGTTGTATGATCAAACTTGCCAATTCCTATGCAAGTCATTAGTTGTCCAATTAGTCTATTATAGTCAAAATATCAAGGTTAGGTGTCCAATAAGGAAAATAAAAAATTATTTTCATATTGCTATTTCTTTTAGAAAGATTTGCTTTTAGGAGTTGTTTTATTTAAACTAGAAAGTCTTGTTTTCCAAGTCAAGGTAGGAGTTGCTTTATTTGATTTAGAAAGTTTGGGGCCTATACATACCCCTTATTGTAGTATTTGAAGATAATTGATGAATAAAAATTCTTTTGTAAGGCTTTCTTCACTTTATGGTTCTTGTGAGAACTTTCGAGCCTATCAAGGTTAATTCCTTATAGTGTTCAAACTTACGGCTCTTAGTTCTTTTATAATCAAGGGGACACGATTCTTTCTTTTGTTCTTATGGCTTTTGGTTCCATATAACCAAGGGGAAGGAGACGCAACATTTTTGCTTATGGCTCTTGATTCAATATAGTCAAGGGGACAAGGCCACTATTCTAGATCGTGTTTGAAGATCCTTGGAGTAATCCGTAACAATTGGTAGATCTCGAAGCAACAAGCAGCGGGGTTTGCATCAAGGTTGGCCATGTAACTGATAGCATTGATCATGGGTGTGGCCAAGCCTGTGACAGTATGTGCAGTAAGGACGTTGTCCTCTACCTCGGTTGCTACTGCGTCCACCATGGGAATCACTTCGAGGATGAGACTGAGAAACCATCATAGAAGTGTTTGGTGTAATCTTAGATCGCTTGGACTAAGTGGCAGTGAAGGTATGACAAAGTTATCGAGCAAGAAGAATGATCATAAAGACTCGATCCATGTTGATTGTGAAGTCACTGGCATTAATAGATTTCGGCTTAGAATGAATGCAAGTTCATGCTTAGGGCGAGACTTAATGTGATCTATCATGAAGATATATCCATGTCGTTTGTTTCAAATTAGCGATGGGGATGTGCACGATAGAGGCATTTGGATGTCATTAATTACACCAATTTCTTCACTGATTCTGAGTGTAGCAAGTTTATAGGCCCTAATATTATATAGAGTCTTGGTATCAATAGATTGTCGAAGAATATTGCATAGTAAAGCATCAGTTTTTCGCCATTGAGGACGTTTATCTTCGGGGATACTTGTCTCCACAGTCCACAGTGGTAAGATGATCCTCATAACCATTACCAAAAAACCATAGTTCCACAGAATCCACCCATGACAGATAATTTTCGTTCCCCGTGAGTTTATCAAGGGCAAATCATGGGTTCCATATCTGAAAAGATTAAAAGCCTAACCTTTTCGGTCATAGAAGACACCTTTTTTAGCCATAGAGATGAAGTGTAAAATCAATAGAATCGACGGGGCTTCAGGTACTTCGAGGAAGGAACAAACAACTCCCAGTGCGGTGTCGTAAGGAGCTTTGAAAACGCAAAGGAATGAGATTCGGGTGAATGGCCAAGTAGTCATTGGAGTTAAATGGAAAGGGGTTTTTCGGTGGCCCGGTGGAGCCTGACGGATGGCGAAGTGGCTCGTTAAAATGGCGGTTGTTGGAGGGCGCATGGCGAACGGTGCCTCATGCCTCCGCAGCGTTGGCGCCTGAATTTGTGTGGGAACTTTAAGATTGGTGCGTGGAGGCGCGTGGAGGGGTATTTTTCGATGAGGTTTCCATTGGAGTGTAGATCGGAGAGAAACGCTCCTATTGGTGTGCTCATCGGTTGGAATGGAGGTTGTTAGAAAATCTCGTCGGAAGAAGTTTCCGGTGGCAAGGTGTTTCGACGGTGGTTGTGGCTTATGAGAGGCCCATTGACAAGCTGTGGCTTGGCCCAGTGTGAGTGTCGTTAGATGGGTTGTCAGAATTGACCACACGACGAAGCCCTATCCCTAATATTCTCACTCTTTTATGGCTCTGATACCATTTTAAGATAAAAGGAATTATCTGATTTTCATTAATTTATAAAGTGATGGAACATACATATTTATACTCTAGTGTTAGGGCAAAAAAGGAAACAAAGTTAGAGTTTAATTAGGAGACTAAAGAGAAAAGGAAAAGGAAGATTCCTAAATAGTTGGGAAACTGTCCTTAATACTCTCAAATTTGAAGTTCTGCCCCTCCTCTTGTACCCTCACTATGACTTCCAAAAGCCTTGCCACCTTGTAGCGCCTTTAAACAATCACTTCATAAAGGAGGGGAAAGAAAAGCAAAGGCGCCTCTTGCACAAACATTTTCAATCGACTTTCGTCCGTGGCCAATCTCAATGACGGTTTGTAAGCAATTTGCATCCTTCTTTACGTCTCTATGAGCGATCAGTGGCGCCTCTAGGAATGTTAAGAACCAACCTCCATCCTCAAATGCAGTGCCAGTTAATAATATTCTCAAAGCGAATTTTCCTCAATGTGAATCTTAGGTCCCATTTTCTAACGGTGCCCTGTTGAAGAATTTGGATAGAAATTTCGCGTACCTAGACCACCTTTCTCTTTACTCAAGCAGACAATACCCCAATTCTCTCTGAATTTTTTCTAATCTGAGCATGACATAGGTGGGCATATTGGACAGAGTATGATAGAAAACAGAGGATCTACTTCTAGGCTTTTAAAAAAAAATGCAACCACACAGCAAATTCAACACACCAACAGGAATGAAGGTAAAACTTCTTCAATTGATAATCTCAAGGAAAAAAAAATTCCCAGATTGAAAGAAAAAGGCAAAGCTACAAAATATCAAGATAAGGAAATAACAAGCACTGGAAAACCAACAGCTCTGTGCCAGAGCACAGCCCATGGAAGACCCCTCTTTCCAGCAGCCAAAAACTCTTTCTTCCTCAGCTGCCCCCCTTTTTGTCCTCATCGAAACTATTATCCCCTTCTCCAATGAGTCTTCTTCCTCTCTTCCACGTGTTCCTCTTTTTTTCCTTCTAGAATAAACATGCCAAATAGGTAGGCCCTGCCTGGATTTAGGAACATTTTCCTTTTCCATTTCTTCTTTGTGTCTTTCTTTATCACTGCCCACCCATCAAGCACAGTCTTGTCCTCAAGACTGAAAGTGGGGAATTTGCTTTTCATCACCAATTCCTCTTCCCACATGGCCTCTTCCACTGGTTTGTTGTGACAGTGAATTAAAAATTGGTTGATAAGTTCGCCATGTGATCTGATGGAACGTTGAGTGAGTACCTTATGAGGAAGTAAGAGATCTGTGTCATCTAAGGTATACTCAGCAGGTAATGTATAGCCACTGCTGGCTTCAATAGGGATGCATGAAATACCGGGTGTATTTTGGAGCTTAGTTAGTAGGTGACAGAACCAAAATTTTCCTCAATCTGAAAGGGGCTGAAATATCATGGTGCAAGCTTTTGATTAATACGTTGGGCCACAGATATTTGTTTGTGGGGGACGCAGCTTTAAATACACCCAATCTCCAATACTGAAACTGATGTCCCTTCTATGCACATTGGCAATCTGTCTCATGTGCTCTTGAGCTCTAGTAAGGTGGATTTTGAGCTGTCTTAAGGCCTTGTCCCTGTCTGTTTGAATCTGAAAGGCCACCACCTCCACCTTTACCTCACTCGTAATATGTTGTACAACTATAGGAGGATTTCTGCCATAGACAACCTCAAAAAGGGTGGTGCCAATGGATGTGTCGAAACTGGTGTTATATCAAAATTCTGCCCAAGGAATCCAAGTAGACCATTGCCGAGGCTTCTCAGCAAAAACAGTATGTAAATAGTCTCTAGGCATCGATTTATAACCTTCGTTTGGCCATTAGATTCAGGATGGTAGGGGGAACTCATGTGCAGTTCCGTCCCTTGCATACGGAAGAGTTCTTGCCAGAATTTACTCATAAAAATAGGATCCCGGTCACTAAGGATTGACTTTGGAATCCCATGGAGGCGTACTATGTCTTTGAAAAAAATTTCAGTAATGTGTCGGGCGGGTGTATATGGATGCTTCAGCAAGAGTAATCTCGGACATACTTTTGCACGGTAGAGCTCATCCCGACCCAATCTAAATTAGCTGCCAAGCGTCTATAAGTGCAGTAGTAGCCGCCTAAATGTCCCCCTGTTCGAGTTCCATAGAATTCTTGTAACAGTAGGGAATGAACTTTGAGGAGGAATGAACAAGTCGGCCTTCTAATGAGAGTGAGTCTTCCACCTTTAGAGATGTACTTCCTTTTCAAGTTAGCCAGTCTCTCTCCAAACCTCTCTTCTATCCCATCCCACACACTAACAACATTGTGTCTTGCTCCCAAAGGCCTGCCCCAAGTACTCTGTTGGTAGTGAACCAATTTTGCAGCCCAACTCTCGAGCCAAAATTTCCCCGTTCTCTACTCTACCCACTACCTGCCGCAAGGAGCTTTTATCCAAATTAATCTTCAATAGCCTAGAAGTGCTTCAGGCTAAGCCAAATCCAATTCAGATATGCCATTTGGTCTCCCATGTCCTTACAAAGACAAGTTGTCATCTACAAACTAGAGGTGTCCTTAAAGAGGCTCTTTTGAGAAAATGGTTAGATTATTTTTAAAGAAAAACTTTGGGTTATTTTAATAGATTTATTAAAACATAATGAAATAGAATAAGATATTGAAAATATTTTTGCTGTTGTAGATTCATTTCTGCCAAGAATGTTTCCAACCACATCTTTATTTGTTATGTTTCACAACACAAAAATTGTCATATTGCTACTTCTTTGCCTTTGTACTTTTGAGATCAACATTCTAATTCCTTTACAGGTTCCATTGAAGTTGAAAACAAGCTTGCGGATGCAGAATTCAGGATTTCAACCAGACAGCGAGTTGCTGGTTATGTCTATAAAGTGGAAAATGAATGGATCTGGTTGACGATATCTCGTCATATTAAGGGTCAGCTATTTCATCACCCGGCCGCCTTCATGAACTCATGAACTTCAAGGGTGTCCGGAAGCGCTTCGAAGTGGGAAAAGCTGTTTCTGGTTATGTTTTAAGTGCTAATAAGGAAAAAAGCTACTGCCACGTGATTGCTACGTCAGTTCTGTCTCTGATGGAATGCTCAATGTATAGTTTAAAATCACGATGATCAACACAGCAACCCCCTGTGAGGGCAGTTCCCCATATTCGTGAGGGGGATACCCTTGGTGGTAGAATTTCCAAAATACTTTCAGATGTTGGTGGATTGTGAATTTTGATTCGTGCCACGGTAGGGTGATGCGGAATCAAAAAATTTATATTCCTAAGTTCTCTCTTGCGCGACTAATTGAGCCTCGCTGGTATAGTGGTCTAGGGTCGAACACGAGGATGAGTTTTATTAGTACAAATGATTTGAGTGAAGTCAAAATTGGTGAATTAAATTTGGATTTTTAAGGTTTGGGTAAAAACAGTGGGTTGGTGGTTTGCAAGTGAAAGAAATAAAGCGCGTCTGCCATAGAACTCGCCGAAGTTTTGGTACGGTTTGGGGTTTGGGTAGTAACGTATCGCCGGTGCTTTATAGCGTTGGGGGCATGACCTATAGTCATTTCCCGGACCGGATCTTCATATGACGTAAAAACCTAAAGCCACAAATCATTTCTTCTAATAGCATTTGTTACCCTTAATGTTTCAAAGCGATTAAAACCTCTATATGAATCTTTAAGGGCTATATATGTAGCTAAATGGGCATGGAGTGGATCTAGATAACATCCTTGAACATGAAGCTTTCAATGCGGCCTTTCAGTACATCATTGATTGAGCCTAAAAGTGAATCTGGCTTGATAAAGAAACGAAATGCTTGCGTGAAAACATGAGGAACTGAGTGTTTTACCTTCAAACATTCACCCAGTGGCCCTCCTCTTCAAGGAGGAAGAGGTCTAACCAAACATCCTCTGAGTTGTCATCCTCAGAGGAGTGTTTGGTAGCCGAGAAAATAAGAGAAAGAGGAGAGAGAAGAGAGCAAAATGAAAAGTTGCGCGTATGTACTGAAAGATTAAAAGTTAGGGTTACAAAAATCTATAAGATTATGGCTTCTAGTAACTGATTAGTGTGAAATACCAATTACCAAAAATATAAGATTACAATGGGGACAATATGGTAATTAATCAAAAGCAGTCGTTTTGAATCAAAAACATCAAAAACACGAGGCGGGAATTTGTGTATAGTGATTTTCGCTGCTTGAAAAATCAGAAATAGCGAAAACCAAAGAACCGCTAGGAGCAGTAATTTTTAGCTGCTATGAGAAATTTAGCTAGCAAGCGAAATTTGTGCATGTGAAATTTTTATTTTAAGCTGTGCAGTAACTTCGTATGATAGCGGCGTGCACCTATGAAATTCACTTCCACTGCGATCTATGATCTCTTGTTCGACTTCACGCTTCCGGCTGCACTTGTTCCACTTCTTCAGCTTTGATATTCTTCTGTTCGACTTCTTGGTGATGGAAGACCATATGAAATTGATTGGAATCAACCCGACTTTGGTTATGATTGGATTGACACGATAATTTGGCTTCCAATTCTACTTGAAACTACAAAGTTGCCCACAATCACGATCATTAGTACCTGTAGGAACCCGAACATGTCCAATTGGGTTAATTATAGTAATTGAAGTACACAAAGCGCTCAAACTATTAAAATAGGGTTCAAAATAGCACTTTTTGGGCGCTAATCCACTGACACGGCGTATTCTGCTAGTCCTTAGCAATGCGAAGAAAACAACAAAGAACATATAAAACTATAACAAAATAATGTTTCATAAAAATTATATTTCAAAAGGTTGTGAATGAGTAATGCCTAACCTAGATAGTATCAAGCGTGTCCAATAACTATCATGAGAGAATGAATGCCATACAAAATTGGCCTCAAAGTCTCCATCTCGGTGAATCGACGAAGCTTCCACGAAATCAGTGTTTGTTTATCGACTCTCAATAATAAAGCTGTCAAAACACTCTCCCCGACCTAGCTACTACCCGACCTAGCATGCTAGCAACCCTAAATGATCCAGGGGACCCACTCCTTATTCCACAATTGTTTTGCGTTGTAGGGTCGCGATCTTTGAGAATCGACCTCACCAAAGTGTTCATTATGCGAGGATCTCACAGATGACTCCCAACCAATTAGGCTTAGAACGAGTCATGAGGATCTTTCAACCACTAACTCTTCAGGTTTCACCCCGGACTTCGAATGATTTCGAGACTCCAGCACCTACAACTTGCTAAACTCCATCCATCCACTCGTGTAGCGAACACTAAGTCGATGACTCCCAACCAATCAAGGTTTAGGGCATCGGGCTTTAAGGAAACTTCGCCGTACCCCTCGGACCGTGCTCGTGTTTGGTAAAGCGTTGCAATATTTATTCTTTTTCTTTCTTTTCTCTTTTCTCTTTTTTAGACGCATTGACCTTCTTTCCACATGGGTCCTTAACATTAAAGGCGGTCGATGAAACTAGGAAATGAGTTATGCAAGGTAAAGGAGGTTGCGCAGTTTTTGACCTATCATTGAAACCTAATGTTATAATGTGTGGTTAGCTAAAGGTGGAAGAAAAATATCGAAATCAATAAGAATTCAACTAATCATTCACTCAGCAAGCATGGAACCAATCTAGCATCGATAGAATTGGACAAAGTTTCAATTTTCAAACCACGAGGCTGAAACCTAAACACCGAAAATTTTAGGTTACCATGAGGTCTAAATTTTGAAAAATGGGTTGTATGGTATAACGGCTTTACTTAAACAGGGTTGACAAACCATTGAACATATAAAATGGGCTTGCACAAAATAATAACAAAACTCTAAATCTACAAAATACTTCCTTTTCTAACTCTCCCCTGACCCGAACATCTAGATATCAGAAATGGGGTTGGATTGGAAAATTAGAGAGGAAGTGTTACCCTCTTGATGAGATGTGATCATTGCTAGATAGGAGACTTACTTAAGCTTTCCATCGACACCTTATTCACTCAGTTTGAAACTCGATAAACAAGTTAGGAGAAGAAAGAGAGGAATGAGTGACGGTTAGACATTTTTAAAATTACACTTTCCTTAAAAATATCAAAATGTTCTTTACGGCCATGTTGGATTCTACTTTCTCTAAGCTCAGCTGGTACCAAGAGCACAAAAAACGGAGTTGTGGATAAAAAAGTTATGAGCGAAACAAAATTTGGAGGCAAAAGTGGGGCCCATAGCAAAAAAATTTCGCTATGCTACAGTAATGTTCTTTATGTCTATGTAGCACCTAATTTTAATTTTGAAAATCAAAATAAAATAAATAATAATAAATAAAATAATAATAATAATAATAATAATAATAAATTTTTTTTTTATAAAATAAAAACGATTTTTTTTTTTTAGAGACAAAAATTTTTTTTTTTTTTAAAAGCGGTTTTTTTTAATAACATTTTTTAAATAGAAATAAATATTAAAATTTTTTTTTTAATAAAATAATATATATATATATATATATATATATATATATATATATATATATATATATATATATATATATATATATATATATATATATATATATATATATATATATATATATAAAACAAACGTTTTTAATTAATAAAAATAAAATAAAAAAATAAAAAAATAAAAAATAAAAAAAATTTAGAAAACTATATTTTGTCTGTAGCGGAAGGCGTTGATTAAGAAAGCGCAAAGTGAGTGCGAAAAATTAAGAAAAATTGCAAAAAGATTAAAAATTAATCTAAAAACAAGAATTAACTAAAAATTAGAGAAAAATCTAAAAAGAAAAATTATAGAAATCAAAAAATAAAAATACGATAAAATAAACAAAGCGAAAGAAATCAAAACAAAAGTGGGGAGCTTAGAAATCATAGGGTTCGGATGCTCCAAATCCCGACCGAAACATTCGAACCATCCTTATCTTGTCTGATGACGTTTGCCAATTTTTTTGATGTAGTGGCAACAATATGAGCAATGGCCACTAGCTTCTTGAGGTTTTTTGTAGAATGGCGGGTGATGGGGTGGCTTTTGTGGTGGGTGCCCGGGGTTTTGTGTGGATTGGGATCGGCAGGACATACACTTGATCGGTCATTTATTAGCGTGGGCTTTTTAGTGGCAGCGATGCTTGATCAGGAGTTAAATTACATGGGAAATGGTTTGAAAATAAGCTCTTCCCCGGGCTCATCCAGCTGCTTGCATTCACTTTGCCCTCTCGATCGACAATGGGGTTGCTTCTTCTCCTCTCAGGCGACCCGGCCTGGCCGAGGATTCAAAATTTTCTACCAGGCCTTCTTATGGCTGCTGTAGGCACGGCTCCTTCGCCATGGTGTCACTTTGACAATCCTCACGGTGGACGTGCGTGTTCCAGTTAAGTGTGATGGAATCTTGCGAGTTGTCCCATTTATGCTCAAATCATTGTTCGACCCATCAATCTTTGGTCGGGGAATTCTCCTCGGTGTAGTTTTTCACTCGATTGGGCATTGAATTTCTTTTGTTCTGGCGCTCACCCACCCGGTTTGGTAAGGTGCAGAATCGCTTGCTCAGTGGGGAGATTATGTTGTGGTAGTTGTGAACAAAAGCATCTTGTGAGGCACCATGGAGGTGCCTCCTCATTTAATGGTCTCTATAGTCCCTCATGGACATGTATCCTCTAGAGTTTCCCTCCACCAAATATTCACTATATTGTTCTTCCCCTAGGTGTTCCTTGATCACAGTCAATTTTTCCACTTAACCTTAAATGGCCTTGCCTTAGGGTACAATCCCACTTTATGTAACGTTCTCTACTTGGCATAAATATAGCTGCAAGAAAGCAGTCCTGCGTGACTGTTTTTTTTTTTATATAGTGCAGACTAAAAAAGCGATAGTGAAATGATAAAAGGAAAAATTACGAGGAACTTGTGATGAGGATCTGATGTTCAACAAGTCATCATATGCACTTGGCACCATCCCGATAGCGGCGCCATTTTGATTCGGTGCCACTGCGGTAGGGTGATGCGGAATCAAAAGAATTTATATTCCTGGGTTCCCTCCCCTCTGCTAGCCAGTCAAATCTTTGCCCGGTGAGTAGTCTAGGGTCGAACACGAGGATGAGTTTTCTTAGTACAAATGATTTGAGTGGAAGTCGAGGTAATTGAATTAAATTTGGTTTTAAGGTTTGAGTAAAGCAGGTGGGTTGGTGGTTTGCAAAGGCGAAAGAAATAAACTAAAATGTAAATAGAACTCCCTTGAAGTTTTATTGCTGGTTTAGGGTTTAAGGCCTTAACATGTCTCGGGTCTTTTTCCTCGCATTGGGAACCTTGACATATAGTCTTCCGACCGGATCTTCATATGACATTAAAACCTAAACCCTAAATCATTTCTTCTAATATATAGCATTTGTTGCCTTAATGTTTCCAAAACGATTAAAACCATCCTTGAATGCTGCGGGAGCTTATAAATGACAAGCTAAATGGCATCGGTGGATGCAATAGTAAGCATCCTTTGAACCTTGAATTGCCAAATGCGGCCACTCGGGGTACATCGATGATTCAAACCTAAAAAGTGAAGAGATCGAAAGCAGTGGTAAAGAGAACAAATGCTTGCGTAAACATGAGCGGTGTTTTACCTTCAAACGATGTCCCACCCAGTGGCCCTCCTCTTCCAAGGAGAGAGGAGTCTAGCCAAACATCCTGCGAGTTGTCATCCTCGGAGGTGTTTGAAATGGCTGAAATAAGAGAAAGGAAGTAGGAAGCGAAATGAAAGGCTGCGCATATGTCTTGAAAGATAAAGTTAGGGTTACAAAAAATCTATAAGTTGGCTTATATAAGCGGCCCAATTGTGTGAAATACCAAAAATACCAAAATAAGATTACAATGGGGACAATATGGTAATTAATCAAAAGCGAGGTCGTTTGAATCAAAAACTTATCAAAAACAGTGCGGGAATTTCGCTATGCATAGTGATTTCGCTATATAGCGAAAAATGCGAAATAAAGCGAAAACCAAAAACTTCGCTAAGACGATAATTTTACTTCATTGCGAAATTCCTTCTTATAAAAATTTATTGCATAGCGAAATTTTGATTTTCCTATCTGCGGTAACTTCGCTACTGATAGCGGCGTACGCAAGTCACTTCACCGCATCCTAGCGGCTCTTGTTCGACTTCCTGACTCTTGTTCGGCTTCTGCTTCCAGTACGCTTGTTCCATTTCTTCAAGCTTTGATATTCTTCATTCCGGCTTGCTGAAATTGATGGAAGACCATATGAAATTGATGGAAATCAACGGAGCTTTGGTTATGATTGGATTGACCGATAATTTGGCTTCAATTCACGCGAAACTACAAAAGTTGCCACAATCACGATCCATTAGTACCATAGGAATCCGAACATGTCAATTGGGTTAATTATAGTAGTGAGTACATAGCGCTCAAAACCTATTAAAAATAGGTTCAAAATAGTACTTTAGGCACAATCAGATTGCTTGTCAAATTGGTCCTCATCTGTATGGTAAGGTTCATTTTGCTGGGCAGGAGTCTCTTGGGTGTCTGACCCATTGTCCAATGTTATCATGAAGGGCAGTTTATTTAAATGCAAGATTCTGAAATTAATAATCAAAGGGTACCGTCAATGTTGACTTATCTGCGGTCATCATTAATGCAGTACATAACAATCGTGTAGAGAAGATTGACAATCTTGTCCCTAATTTGCCCATGTGCAGATAAATAAGTTTTGATGCTTTTCCTAATTTTTAGCACATTTTGCTTTTATCTTTGGATATTTTTCCAAATTATTTAATAGGCGTAAATAATAAAATACAGTAGCCTGTGACATCATTTTCTATGCAAGTGCAAACCCATGTGTTCAGCTAAGAGTAGTATAATATATTAACAAATTATTTTAGTGTGCTGCCCTTCCGTTCCAATTGCTTGCTCGATTATTGCCTCACTAGTGCATGCTTCATGCTCCTGCTTTGATTCTCACCCATCAACGGATGAATGTGTTGTGGCTTACTTTGTGAATGTAATGGATTCAATCAAAGCAGGAGCATCTTCTGAATTTAATATGCAAACACTCACTTGAATTGATATCAGATCTCCAGCCCCCTCTCGCAGCTATGGTCTGCTTTGTAGTTCTCTAACAGAGCCTGCTTTCTGAGAATGCACCCTCCATAAGCTACTAGGGCCTTATGTGGCGGGTGAATTCTTATTACCAAATCATGTGTAGGCTAAAATTTGTTTCTTGAGAAGGCATCTGACAATAAAAATATCCCAACTTTTACCTGATAGCAGTCCAGCAGATTATTTAATCACTACACTATATAAATCCGTGACCACCACCACTACCATCATTGCCATAATCAATAGTTTTGTTTGCTGACTAGGGACTGGTGAAATTTGTTTCTCCAGGTTACCTTATTATCATATTATTTATTGACACACCTTAGCTACTAGTAGCAGTTTGTTAATGACTGGTGACATTTATTTTCTCAGGATATCTACTGATTATATTATTTGTATCTTTGATTAATTAGGGATATGTTAAGAATGTTACCTCAAAAGGATGTTTTATTATGCTTTCCCGGAAGCTTGATGCTAGAATCCTCCTTGCAAATTTATCTGATGGATATGTAGAAAAGCCTGAAAGAGAATTTCCTGTTGGAAAACTTGTAAGTGGAAGGTAAGTGTGGCTTTTTACTAGTCAGAAAAAGTTTTTAATATTAGTATTATTAATCGTCAACAGTTATCACCATGTTGTAGTGATGAGAATCTTAAGTGCTGGGGTGTATCAATAGATCTTTTGTCTCAGCAATTGATCACCCTCAAGACATCAAGTGCAACTAGTGTGATGAACTCTAGAGCAAATGATTTTAGTAGCATCCTTGTTGAATATTATTTCTGCTTTGATAAGAGGTTGAGTCATTTGGTTTATTTATAACCATCAATGAAACAAACATGGTGAATTATTAAGTTCTTTGCAAATTTAGTACAGAATAACTTACCATTACTTTGATGTTAAAGTAACAGTTATAAATGAATTTCTGTGGACATCTTGTAATGTTTTAATACATGGTGTGGATAATTTATTGAAACTCAATGCTCAGACAATATCTTAATGGTTTCTTCCCAGGTTGGGTTGTGCCATAAGTCAGAGCTATCAGATGATCTTATTACCAACATTGAGACTAAATATAAAGTGGGGATAGAGTTACCTTATTATCTTAAAGGTAAATATTTTTCTCATGCAAAAATGCTTGCTCATCATTTCAATAAGTTGTGCGATTAGTGCATTCTGTTTCATAGTTCTTTTATTTAAGATCATCCAATTAATGATTAATCTTTTGTTGGCACTGGATTTCTAATTTTTTCAATCACCAGGACAGGTTGATGAGGAAAGGCGCAATTTCTCTTTGGAATGAAAATTCGTATATTAAAGGCCACCCAGAAAATGGTTTTGATGATGGCACTCAATTGTCAACCTTCCTGGAAAACAACTCTCATGAGATCCAGAATTTGGATATCGAATATGAAGATGAAGAGTACCCAGTTCTTTCACAAGCAGAGTCTAGGGCTTCAATTCTTCCACTGGAGGTTGATTTTGATGATGTAGATCACTCCCATTTAGATGATACAGTTAGTCAAAATCAAATTCTTATAATAGAGGCAAACACAATGGATGCTGAAAAACAAACGCTGAGCCAAGAAAAAGCAAAGGAAAAAAAGTAATTTTGATTCCATTTGTTTGACAATCCCTTCATTTGGAGCTTCTGTATGGATTTTATTTTGTACTAATCTCTTCACTGTCCTCCACAGGGAGCAAGAAATTAGGGCTGCTGAGGAACGGCTAATGCAGAGATGATGCACCCAGAACTGCTGATGGGTTCGAAAAGCTGGTTAGAGGTTCCCCTAATAGCAGCTTTCTATGGATTAAAATACATGGCTGATGCTGTCTTTGGCTGATGTGAGAGGCTCATTCGATCAGCTGAAAGGTATTGGTTTCCTCTGTATTCTTGATTAGTTGAAGTGGAATTTCAAAGATTTAAATCTAATATAAACTACATTTTGTGCAGATATCAGGGCTTATGGAAGACTGATCATTTTAGTTGTTGTGCAGTAACTATATTAAGATCTGAAACAAAATTAGTGATAAAACTATAATAAAAAACTAGATTCAGTATACTTAGGGCTTATGTGGTTTGTATTCTCTTTCCGGAGGACAATGGTTTTAATACCCATTCTTGTATTTATAACAAGGTTCTATCTAAGAACAAGAAAACGAATAGTTGTTCAAACTTGAAATCGAATTCCTTTAAAATATTTTATTCCTGAGAAAAGGGAAGTTGATGTCTAAATGGTCTGTATCCCATTAGTTTTTATTCATTAATGTTGAGTTCTTTTCAGTTGTTCTATCTGTTCATTTTTAGTGGTATTATTTTCTCAACCTTGAGAAAAGTGAACTGAAATTATAACAGTTGACACTGATAATTATGGTTCTATGTATTTCACTTGTTGATGTCTTGAAGGGCTTTGAGAACAATAAACATCAGGGAAGAGTCTGAGAAGTTGAATATTTGGACAGGTATTTTAATTTGGAAGCCAGATACGCAGGAACCCTCGAGGAGGTATGGTAAAGTGGGACCTTCTTTTTGTGTGATTCTCACTGTTACATTGTCACTCTCTCTCTCTCTCTCTCTGACTGTTATGAAGGTATTTCAAGAGCATTGCAGTATTGCGATCCTAAAGGTGCATCGGCACTCTTAGGCATGTGCAGGGGACTACTAGGTAACATAGTTAGCAGATGAACTTCTTGAAAATGACCAAAAGTTCAAGCATTCATGCAAAAATTACGTTATTTTTCTAAATTTTTCTTATCTCAGTTAGTTGTCAATGTTCCGAGTTCTCATGTTTTTATTTACCTTCAGGTTTGGTTAAGAAGGATACAGTTATTCTTGAAGCAACACCAGGATGGAGTTCAGTCTGTTATAAATCGAGCTCTTTTATGTCTTCCCCTCCATAAACATATTAAATTCATTACACAGACAGCTATCCTTAATTAAATCTAGGGTTTCCCTGATAGGATTGTCCATGTTTGAAGGGATGCAGGAGTACAAAGAGAACAGATCTGTGGAGTGTCACCTTATAATGATCAAGGTAAAATCATGGCTGTAAATTTCAATCATCTCATTTTGCTGTAACAAAGCCTACAACTCTCTTTCTCTCCTCTCTTATCTTAACAGGAGATTCGACTTGGAGATGTCGACATTATTCGTGCACTATTTGAAAGGGCAATCAACCTGAGTCTTGAACCCAGAAAAATGAAGGTATGTTGTTACATGTGCTTTCTCCTTTATTTATTTGTTACATGTTCATTTGATTTCTGGGCATGCAGTTCTTATTCAAGAAGTACCTTGAGTATGAGAAGTCCCAGGGTGATGAGGAACAATTGAATCTGTAAGGGAAGGCTACTGGAGTATGCCAACTGGCACACTTGCTTAATACTCTCTGATCATCAGTCTTCTTCTCTCCCATTTCACTTCTTGCTGGATTAATGTTTGTACCCGCCTCCCCCCTCTAGGGTCTTTTTTTGTTTTATTTTCCTTTTTTTGAAAAAATAAAAAAATAATATATATATATATATATATATATATATATATATATATATATATATATATATATATATATATATATGAACTAGATGTAGAAATGGTTGGATGTTTATTATCAGTTGTACATAAGCTTCATTTAAAGAAAAATTCCATTTAGGGGTAAGTCCTTTCTCTTTGTTTTTCTAACAAAGTTTATATAAATTGTGTTATATAATTCCTTCTTTCTTCAATTGGAATAACAAGCCTATGGGCTGGATTAGGTTCCTATTTTTAGGCGTTGCTGAGAATAGGTTATTATACGAATTTGTATTTTATGAGTTTTTCGTGTTTTTTATTGTTGTCTTTGTTTTTTAGAATAAATCAATTTTAAAGCTTCAGCATCCATATATATATTTGGCATTAACCATGAAATTTTCGATTTAGGGACCAAGTCTCTTTATCACAAAAATAACCTGGTAGACTTCTCTAATGGCGGTGGGCGGTGGCAAACCCTTTCCATTCAATCAACGCTTTTTCTTTGACAGGTTAAATGAAAATAGATAAAAATAAAAAAATAAAAAAAGTCCAAGAACAAGATCAAGGATATCATTTTTCTAATTTTGAGACTTATAGAGTTATGATATCAAAGTATTCTAGTTTTAAAATAATTAATTATACATAAAGACATTGTTTAAAATATTTATAAACTAGTTTTCTTTAAAACTGTATTTGAAAATTAACTTTAAAATCGAATTTATTAGTGAGTTTTAAAAATTAATCCCAAAATTGTAGTTGATAAATACGAGTTTAAATTTACTTTAAAGAATTGGAGTCAGTGTAGCTTTTAAAACCATAGTTGATGATAAATACGATTTTAAAAAGTAGAAAAGACTATTTTGAAAAGAAGTTTCCATGTGTATTATTTTGAAGAATGGAGTATTTTGACTTTAAAAGTTTAAACTCCTATTTAGGTTTAGAAACTTTAGACACAGTGGGTCGGACCCTGGTACTGTCCCTCCTCATATATACGAGGAGAAAGAGAAAATGGGAAATAACTTCCATCCCAATGTAACTGATAGTTTCTTTACTGGCCACAAAATTTAAATAGTGAAGTATGATATCTTTTTCTGGCCACAAAATTTCTAGTAAATTGTATTCCAGATTTCATGAACCGCATGATGTAATTTTTCTTTAAAGGTTGCTTTGTGGAGTGGGGCCTCTGAGACCTGATTCTTCTGAAGAACCAAAAGCCTTTAATATTGGAAAGTGAAACAGAAGGGATAAAAATTAACTTTCACCGACGCCCATTAATAATGCATTCCAAAATAAGTATTCCAAAATAAGGCAGTTCGGACACGACTGATCAACTTCTGATAGAAGTCCTTAAAATTTCAAAAATCCAACAGAAATAAGAGACATTCTAATTAGGATAATACCAAACCTAGCTTCATGGAATGCATAAAACTTAGTTTTAACACGTCCAGAAACAAAGGGGAAAGCTGAGCTGTGGAAAATGTATCATGTTCCAATATCTCAACTCACAGCACCACCACCTACCAAGATTCTCCTTCATGCTAGCATGCAGATAGCAAGACAACAGTATCTTCTCTGGATTGGATAATGGTGCAAGGAACTTTAACTTGTGGTAGAACGAGTCTTAGGTACTCACTTAGGAAGATGGTTTTAGCGACACTAAGTGCTATCTCCGGTTTTCATTCTCCCCAAGCTGTACTCAAACTCAGCTATGGCTTCTGAGTTGTTGATTCCCACAGCCGCGGGAGCAAAATTTTTAACCCAAACTGGGAAATTTTGATCTATTCCTTCCAAGACTTTGTCAATATCTGATCTCTCAAATCCCCCATAATATCCTTCTGCATTCAAGTACCTGCAGACACAGGACACGGGCATCCCAGATGCTTGTTGTTAACTTTCTTTTGAACTTTAACAACAAATAAGCAGATAGAGGATGGAAGTAATTTTGACGGAATAGGAGAAAATAAATATGCATGAGCATGTCCCTTGCCTAGGAAAACGGCTCTCAAGTAGTAAAGGGATGGGACGAGGTTAGGAGAGATACCATGTTCGAATCTTTGTAAAAACAGAACAGTACAATGTAATATTCAAAGTAAACAGATGTCAAAAAAAAAAAAAAAAAGCATGTGCATGGATAGAGCAGGTAAGAAACATCTAAGTTTGGTCAGACCTCGGAGAGGCACCCAGGAGGATAAGATGTTCAAAGAGATCCGGTCTCTCAGTGGCAGCTATGCATCCAATCATGGCTGACATGGAATGACCCGAATAGATGATCCACTTCACATTGAGCTGATCAGGAGATTTGCAAATCTTAGGCATAGGAATCGAAACTTGAGAGTACCTTTTTGGTGTAAAGTTGGGGTTACAAGATTAGATCAAAAACCACTACCTTGAAGCAGCATGCTAGGTAAGGGATGAGGTAGTGCCAAACGGTCTGGTCTAAGCCAAACCCATGAGAGAGAACTAAGGTTCTGGTGCCATTTCCATGAACAGTTACGTTGCATTTAGAGCTTCGATGATACCTCCTCCTCCACTCTCACTCAGCATATCCATGTTTCTGCCAACCAATAGAAAAATGGGAGCAAATGATGAGGAACTAAAGACTTAATGTAGAATTTAGATATGTTCAACTTCAATGCCTTGGTTTACAGCTTATATAGACAAGGAACAACCATTTTTATTATATTTGATTCGTTTTAGTGTTCATGTACCATGCATGATTCTATGTCTACAACCATTAATGTATAAGGTTGACGCATTAATTGCAAGCTGTGTAAAAGAAGTAGTAATGGTTATCTCTTCTTCTATCATTGTCAAGAATTGCCCTAAAGTTTTTCCAACGACCAAGGAAAGGCTGTTCAATGTATGGAGTAGGCTATTGGAGCCATCTTCGAATCTCAAAGCTGTAGCACTAACTTCATTTTTAATTGATCGAATTTATTTGAATGTTCTATAAAATATATAAAACAAAACCAAATATAACAAAAATTCAATAGAAATATTTATATATTTGAACTATCAAAAGAGATTGGGTCAGTTGTAGTGAAGTGAAAAGTAGATAAACCTGGTAACATATTAAAGAGGGAAACAATCTTTAATCCTAACACCAACTGCCAAGGATGAGATTTTTCTGTGACCCCCGCATGCATCTGCTAAAATTATGGGAACCCTACAGTACTATAAATGCATCCCAACAAACTTGTCGACCCAGTGTTTAATGGTGCTGTAAGCTTTTTGAATTCAGGAGGTCAGTTGGGGAGTGCCTTTCTCTCCTGAACTATCGTAATTAATGTTTGGCTACGTGAAAAGTCTTAGACAGGTTTTTCATTGCTAGGTGGTTCCAAAGCAAATATCTCGAGTTTTGGATTAAAATACTATTGTTTTGAAAAAATATATTATAAAAATAGTTTGATTTCAAATTGTTGTCTTTGGATCACATAGGTGACAAGTAAGGAACTAATCACATTGTCATGAACAACGAACTTTTTATTAATTTTTTCGACCATTGCCCTTTGTTTGGGATAAGCGACTGCCTATTACCACAATGATTATTAGTTATCTTTAATATGATAGGTGCATATATTTATTTTAGAATTATATTGTCATTTATTTTATATTATTCTTTTAAAATATTAATATATTCTTTAAAAAAGATTAATACCGTAAATATGAAAAACAATAATTTAAAAAGGAATAATAAAAATAGAAAATATAATTTAAAATATTTATATTTTTAAAAATTCTCTGGATGAAAAACAATGGATTTTTGCATGAAGGTATAATTATTTTAATATCAAATAAGATAATTTTAAAAGATTAATATAGATAAATATGAAAACAATTTTGAAAAGAATAATATAAAATAAAATGAGAAATAATTTAAATAAATATATTCTTAATAATTAATATCAAATATCAAAAGTATTTTAATCCGAGAGATAACTAATTTTTTTAAAACGGATAATTTTAAATTGAACATCTCAGATAAAATAAAATTTTAATCATATGAGATACTTCAACCTCATATGAATTTTACATATTTATACCGTCATAGCTAAAGTCACTCGCTTCCAACACTAGATCTAGCTACTACATCTTGTTTCTTACTCTTCGGGATGTTAAATACCAATGAACATAATACACACGATGTAGAACATCTATCTATAGGTAGATCTACCCGATACGCATCATAGTATCAACAAATGCAGGTATGGCCTACATTTGACAACACCCCTTGACTGGTGTTGCCTGGGCCTGCGAAAATACAAATTGCAGCATCCCAATGGCTATCACAAGGTGATTGTAGGAACTAACTAACTACGCTCACAGGAAAAGAAATGTCAGGCCAAGTGATAGTGAGATAGTTCAGTTTACCTACAAGTCGTCGATATGTCCTTAGATATCATAAAGGCTCCCCCTGACCTGGTACAAGTTTGACATTCGAATCCATAGGAGTGTCTACAGGCTTACAGTCCAGTATCTATCAATATATCCAAGGTATACTTCCTCGAAGCCAACTCTCGAAATGAGACTAAGTTACCTCGATGCACCGAAAACATGAGTTTACCTCAAGTTTTTATTTAATGGCTAAAGAGGTGTTGTTTGAGTTTCTGAATACCATCCTAGATATCATCCTGGCTAAAATACTTAGTTGTTTGGCTAAAGAGCTTGTAATGACAATGTCATTCATATAAACAATCAGTAATCACGGTATCGATGTGTATGATATTAAAAACGAAATGTCAGTGTGTGCTCTTCAAATCATGCAAACTCCTCTGACCACTAGCTAAATCGACTAAACCAAACTATGAGGGAAATTTGTTTTAAGACCATATAAGGAACAGCGTAATTTGCATACCAAACCGAGACTCCACGAACAGCAAACCTTCTGCTCATAAACCTCCTTGTGAGATCGCAAGAAGGAAGACATTTTTATATCCAGGCGAAAAAAGGGACCATGAGCGCATGGAACAACCATGAAAAACAAGCGAATAGAGGCAATCTTAACCCTTAGGAAAAGTATCATAATAATTCAAGCCATATTCTTGTAAGCAGTGTATACCTTATAAAGCAGATAAATGATCATATATGCCCTCAGGTCCCTGCCATTTGTATAAACCTAACGCAGCCAGTGACTTTCCAAAGGAGCGGTAGTAAGCTCCCATGTGTAACTAGGTAAAAGCGGTCATTTTCTCAGCATTCTTTGACTTCGACGGTGAGAATAGTCTCACTAGTTTGAGAGTTGGGAGAAGGAGCTTAGTTTGACCGATTAAATAAGTTTTATCAAATTTTTTGACCAATTAAATCATTTTGACCAAAATCATCTTAGCCTCTGTTTTCTTCATCATTTTTTTCTTTTAAGTCAAGCGACTTTCTCTTGGAGGCTCATTTGATCAGTCATCAATTAATTTCTAAATTTCATTGCCATTTCCTCTATCTTGGTTTCATTTATAACCAATTAAACTCTTAATTCCATTTTAAATTCCTCTTAAAAAATATTGGCTTTTAATTTAAACCAAATTAAATTCTGTTCATTTTTAAATTCCTCTTAAAAAATATTAGCTTTTAGATTTAAACCAATTAAATTTTGAATTTCATTTTAATTCCCCTTTCAATTATGTCTTGTTATTATTTTTAGTCAATTATATTTATTTATATATAATGTGAATATTATTAGTGTTTTTTTAGAATGATTCTTGGAGTTGAAAAGTGAAAAGATTTTGTGTGGAAATATGTTATTGAAGTTTCCGGGGAGCAATATTGAGATGTAAATTTTGCAATCAAAGATGCGCGGGAGGGGTGAATAGACTCAAGCTTATCGTAGCTGGAACTCATCATAGTATGAAACCATGCCTGAAAGTTAGTGAAGATGTTAGATTGGAATGCAAAGAGGCGTGGCCAATTTGAGATGTTAACGAAAATGGTGCTCTAAGAAATTGGTATGGGTCCAACTTCAGTGAATGAGAGTGCCTTGTCTAATAATAGTCTTAGGGTGGGGTGGGAGTGGGAGTGGGGAACCTATTCTAGAACTAGATAATTCTACCTACAGCCTCATCAGTACTTTTAATTAAGAACAGTTGACATAAGAAAGAAAAAGTGTAATAGAAAAAGGTGGTAGGTTTATGTGTTAAAGGTCTCCCATTCAAACCTTATGAATGATCCTTGTTGGATTCTGATGGATCTTATTGCGGGAGTGTTTTGGGCCGAGTTTAAGCCTCCATCTATGCACGAGTGAGGACACAGATTCTTAAAGAAGAGGTGAACCTAAGTATCATTGGAAGATCACAAAAAGTTTGGAAACAATATAGATATTCAATTATGTCGGATGGTTGGACGGATGGAAAGAGTAGGTGTCTTATCCAATTTTTTTGGTGAATAGTCTCATAGCACTTGAGTTTATAAATCCAATTGATCGCCCGATCTAATAAAAATGGGAATTGATGTTAAATATCTGTCGCGTGGTGGAAGAAAAGTGAGGAGGAAGAATGTGTATTGCAGATCATCAGCGATAATGCCTCTAATTATGTGATATTGAACAAACTATGGAAAGGAGAGATTGTAGTGCACTCCTTGTGCACATTGTAATGATTTGATGTTGGAGAATATTGGAAGGTAAATGTTCATGATACTACACTTGCTCGAGCAAACAAGCATTGAAGTTCATATATAGCCATGCTGGTTCTGCCAGCTATGATAAGGCACATTTAAAATCATAGAACTAACCCGTCCGGCATTACACGGTTTGCTACTTCAGTTTCTTACTCTCCAAAGCCTTTATAAGCAAAAGTAGCTCTTATAGCAATGTTATCTGGAAGAATATGTTATTCAAACCAGTGACTAAAAAGGTAGAAGGTGTGAAAGCTTGAAGTGCAGTGTTGTTTGTCTGAATTTTGGCCTCATGTTTGCTTTTTACTAGACCATTGTTATTAATTAGTGTCTTGAGAGGACGATTTAGAGGAAAGACCTGACCATGGGTTATATTTATGAGCTGATGGATTACGGTAGGGAAGATTGCATTTAATTGTGGGGCGTGGAGAGAAAATATGGCCCGATTTGGAGAAAATTGATGCAGATGGACGCTCATAGCTTCATCATTTACATGTAACGAGTTACTATCTTAATCCTCAATTGCGGTATGGGGATAAGTTCTCTAATGTTGATGAGGTGAGGAAGGATTATTTGAATGCATGGATAGGGATGTTGGATTATCGAAGCGTTTAAAAGCGACATTGATTGGACTCCATTTGACCAAACAATGGGTGAATTGGGAATTAAGTATTACCATTGATTCTGAACATTAAGAAGTCCTACAGAGTTGGTGGATCTGTTTTGAGGTTCTAACACTAGGTTACCAAGTTAGCTAATCGAGTCCTTAGCCTTACTTGTGAATTAGCCAGGATGTAGAAAGAAATTAGACACATTTGAATCGAGTAAATATTTCTATTTTGTAAATTTTATACATATATTTCTATTTCAATGTTTAAGAGAACTTTATTTCATTTAACATAAATTTCTTTATTTCATTATTTGTAGATACATACAAAAAAAAAAATAGACTTGAACATCAAGGTTGAATGCTCTGGTGTATGTAGTCTGACACTAGATTGAGAGACGAAGTCTAAAAGCAGGGAATGTTGATCGATACAATGAAAGATTGGTCGGATGATAAGGTGGATTGCGGAGAAAGAAGATCCCCTCCTCCCCCTTGATCTTTGTTGACTTGATGATGAGTTATTCAATGTTGATGCTATTAAGTTGTATCAGCCAACCAGCAGACTCCAGCATCATCGGATCACATGATTTCTTCACATTCCTACAAAGGAAACATAATGAAGTACCAAGTAAGTACACAAAAATTATGAAGTCTTAGTGATTAATTAATAAAAAACTTATAATATTTACACCTAATTAATAATAATTTTATACTGGTACAAGTGAAGAGCCCAAGGTAAGAGAAGGAGTTCAATTTGACACCAATTGGTGTGAAAATGTAGGGTGTTACATGAAATGAGATGCGATGGTATTGGACATTTTACTTACTTTTGATCGTTGGATGAGGATGATGCCCTTGGAGGGAAATTTAAATTGAAACAATTTACTCTAGTTCTTATTTCATGACTTGGTTGCCGGCTTTTATTTATTAATTTGAAACTATTGGTATGGTTTGAATCTATTTTCTATTTATGACTTTGTTATGGTTTTGTAGTAGTGAACTATGTGCTTTTTGTAATTAATGAATTGTTTCATGTTTATTATGCTATTTTATTTGTATTTAAATAATTAATTATATTGTGACAGTGCTTAGCTTACGCCTCGGCATGCAAGAGGCTTAAGCCTGCTCAAACTTCACAAAAGCACTGCCTTGCCTTTACCTTTAACTCTAAAACTTTGTGTATGAGGAGGAGAAGGGCTACCATGGAAGTCTGGCTTGATGGAAAAAAGAGGCAAGTTGAGATGAAAGGGCGCCAATATGTCCTATGCCGTCGTCTTCCTCGTGCCCAGATCATGAATTGATTGTGTGTGAAAGTAGTACACAATACGAGTCTGATCGACTTTACTAATGGAAATAAGATTAAAGGAAAATCAGGAACATAAGTCTGGTAAGGGCGAAAGGAAGGGAGGACAAGCCCAGGTAATGCATACTAGCTATGGTTTGAGAACCATATGCTAAGGTAATAGTGGGTAAAGGAGACGGAAATGTAAGAGAAGAAAAAAGATCTTTATTACCATAGATATGATCAAGGATCCGGTGTCGGTCCGAGAGTGCAGGAGATGAGTGTGTAAAAGCGAAGTAAACACATTGCCGATCACAGGCATGAAGCGATGGAGGGAAGATTTGGTTGCTTGAGTGGGGGCGAGGTACTCCTCATATTACTTTGGCATAGAATGACCCACGAGGTAATGATGACTCCCAGTACAGGCGAACTGGCCTTGAAGTCAAAGGCTGACGATGACGATCACGAAGAGGTCGGTCATGTGATATACTTATCGTCTTAGGTGTGTCAATATGGTGAAGCACAAGCTCAGAAAAGCCACCTCCCCCGGTGAAAGCATACCAACTTTGGTGAAGCTGGGTGTGAACGTGGTGAGGTCAGGCTTAAATTTGCCTGGCAGCTGAGCCGCCGCCTTTAAATGCTTCCAGTTCTTCTCTATCTTTTTTTTTTTTGTTTTTGGCCCGAGCGAAAATGGAAAATCTTTATACTGACGTTGTGGCGTCTCGGAGCGGAGAAGCGTGTGACACACTATCGGAAAGAAGAAGATGGGCCTTCTGGAGAAAAATCACAGGCTAACCTGCAGCAGCGTCGTTTTGGAATTTGGTCTTATTACCCAAAAAATCAAAACTTAGCTTGGTATCAGATTTTGGGGTTCCTTTTAAATGAACACCCAAAGCAGCGTTGTTTGGGGTGCTTGATCACAAAAAAAACGACACCCTCCAAACAGTAGTTTGGGCTTCGACCAACGAACAATCTTGCGGTTTTGTCTAGACCTTAAAGCTATAAAGCCCCCTCTTTTTCCATTACATCCTAAAACCTGGCTTTAGCTTTTGAATGCGGATTGAGGGAAGAAAGAAAGAACTAAGGTATTTTTTTCATTTTCTTATTTTTGTTGTTAAAAATTCTTATAAAGTAGAGAAACATTCTTAAAAAATTCTTAAAATGAAAACATTTTTAAATTCTTATAAATAAGAGAAAACATTCATGTTAAACTTTTCTAAAAAAAACTTTGTAAAAAATATGAAATTTGAAAATTAATGTACCAAAATGAGGAAAAAATCTGAAAATTAACAAAAAAAATAAAATAATTATGAAAATTATGGAAACAAATAGAGCAAAATTTAAAAGCAGTTTTAGTTGTTTTGTGACTTGTTATTATGTTTATAATTTATAGATTTATAATATATAATATATTGTGTATAATTTTTCATTTTTCTCAATATAATTGTTTGTTTATTGTTGATTTATTTGTAAAAGATACACAAAATGGACAAAAGTTAGGATTAAAGTAGAAATGCAAGTGGAAGAAAAGATTAAGATGAAATATACTAGTTTATTAAATAAGAAAGATACAAGTCTACCACTCATTTGTATTTTTGTATTAAAGTAACTAAATGAGGCATTTATAGACAAAATATAACTTACATTTGGAAGGTTGAGAAATGAAAAGTGTACAGATGTCCTGAACATGTATGAAAGAAATAGATTATATACTAGCCAAAAAACTCAAAAAAATCAAATGAGTTTGGGAGTCATAATGTGAATGAGGATATGTTTGGGTTAGTGAAGATGATAGAAGACCAGAAGTTACTAGCAAAATGGAAGAAAGGTTGTTTCTAGTGGTGAGTGTGGAGGGGGAAAGTGGTATTAGTGTGGTAGTGTTAGTGATTAAATACAAAGGAATAAAGCAGGTCGCATGGATGTTTTCTTGATCTAAATCGAATGGTTGTTCAAAATAGAAAAAATATAAACTACTATCAAAAATGCCTGAAAAGAGGCGAGGAAGAGAAATTTGATATATATTTTGAAAATGGATGTATATTGCGATTCCATTTAATGGATGAACTATGCTAGTTTCAATAAATGCTTACGAAAGTAATTGAAAGTACAATGTAATTAATGGGCTACAAGGGACCAAGTTTTTCATGATGTAGGGATTACTAACCTCGAGAAAGAGATTGACCTCTTGTAAGATTCAACAAGAATCATTTCAGAATGGAAAGAAAAATGGATCATTAATTATGTTTAAATGGATGGGCTGATGAAGGAAAGTTCTTTGGTAAAATTTCTTGGGAAGTCTTCAGGATATAATATATACATAAATCCTATTGATGCTATTCTATGATTGAAACATTGAAGTGTTTGTTACTTGGCAGTTAGTGGGAGAAGTGGTGGAAGCTATTGTTCAGTGATAGTGAATGATATTCCGTTAATGTGGCGGCGGTGCATAATTTAATTTGAAATTTTCATTAACTTTGTATGTAGTGATTGCATCTATTATCTATTATTAATAACGTTTAAGGTAGAGAGTTATTTGGAAAAAAACCACATTTTATGTTGGACACCACATGTCACTATGTCTTGACATTTTGAAGATATTGGAAAACTACACATCAGAAGAATAATGCGAGGGGCCATATCCATAGCGGCTATCTATAAGCTGAGCAGGTTTATCGACATGATGAGGCGTTACTAAGCTCTGGGGTTGTTAAATTTGTAAGAAATTGATTTTACAGCAGCCTTTATCACCTTATCATGTTAATATGAATAAAAAGCCAACTTGGACGATGTTTACTGGTTGGATTGATAAGAAATGGCATCAATGTGTGAAGCGGCAAAGAAAAAATGCAGCCAATATAATTTTCATGTCTTTTTTGGAACAACGCGTGTTTGTTTGAAAGTGTCGGGCCCTCTTGTACGTGTGCCGTTTGGTGGATGGTGAAAAAGGCCTCCCTATGGGCTACATTTATGTAGCCTTAGAAAGAAACAAAGAAATTATTGTCAAAAGCTTTAATGGGAAGAAGAGAAGTATAGGAAATCATAAAATCTAATTAGGAAGTGGAGGTTAAATCAACATATTCACATTATTGAGAGTATTTTTGAACCCACGAGTTCTATTATGATACAAAAGGATTAGAGTGGACCTAGATTAAAAATCTTTTGAAGATGTATGTAGTTGCATGTCGAGATTGGTGAAAAATAGAGATGAACAAGATGCAATTATATCACAATCGCATTTCTGTACATGCATGCTAGAGACCTTTTGCAATGAGTTTGCCATTAGAACAAGGAAGACTAAACCCCAAAGTTGTCCTTAGTTTTGTTAATTAGTGCATTGAAATTATTACATATGTTTGGTTAAAATAGGTGAAATGTTCAACTAATAATTTATTTATATTAATTGTAGCTTCGAATGGCTGGGTATGTTTCGATCAAGTACTCAGTTTGCAAAGTTTCGTATTTAGGTTCTCAACCTAACATGTAGTGCACCAGGGTGTGAAAGGAATTGAGTATCTCGAGAATGTAAGTTACTGTGGAGCAATACATGCAATTGAATTTTGTGTCTTTGTAGACTCTTACAACATTCTTTAATGTAAACTTAGGATTCTTAGAAACTAGCATTTGAGATATAATCAAGAAAAACTATTTGTTTTTTCGTATTCATAGCAAGAGGAGAAATAGGTTGGACCATCAACACTTGAATGATTTGGTGTACATTAAGTACAACCGAACCTTGATGAAAAGATACATTGAGCGTCATACCATTGATCCCATCACCTTGAAAGATATAGATGATAGCAATGAATGGTTGATGGGAAGAATGGAAGATGAAGGTGCTACAGAAGATGATTTGGTGTTTGAGGGTGATGTTGCAAGAGCTAGTGGAGCTGAGGAGCTTAGGGTTTATACAAGAGCTAAAGCAACCAAAACACCAACACCAAAACCAAAGTCAAGACCATCTAGCCCTAAACATACCCTACCATTATCATGAAGATGTAGAAGAGATGGTTTATTCATCGGGAGAGGAAGATGAAGAAAAGGGGGAGTGGAAGATTGATGAAGGGGATGATATTGATGACGATTTTCTTGATTTACATTTAGATGCAGATACATGAGTGTTTTTGTTGTCTTAGAACTTTGAATTTTTGTGATGATAGGAAGCACTAATAATGTTTGTTATTTTGTTTTGGAACTTTGAATGTTTGGATGATGGGAGCACTATTAATGTTTGATGTTCTTTACTTTATTATATTTTATTATTAAATCAAAATTATAGACAATATTTAGTTAGATATATAATTTTTATTTGTATTAGGTAGGGTGCGCCTCAAACAAAAAAGCACGCACCTCAAGTGCGCCTTACGCCTCAAGGCCCCAAAAGGCTTTTGAGCCTCAGTGCGCCTTGCGCCATAAATAACTATGGTCCAAGCCTATGACAGTATGTGCATTGAGAACGTGGCGTCCTCTTACCTCGCTAGTGTTACCATCAGCTCAATCTCAAGAATCACTTCGAGAATGGACTCCGAGAAACCATCATAGAAGTGTTCTGAATCTCAAAGTTTATTGACTGAAAGGGCAATGGAGGTATGGCGAAGTAATCGAGCAAGAGCCTCATCAAAGTTTGGAATAACAGTTCCAGTGAGCACCAATTCCCGAATGTTCTCAAAATCTGTCCCGAGGTTAAGTAGAATAAATGATCATAAGGACTCGATCCATCTTGGACACAGTCTCAAGATAGGAAGATTCTGGCAAAGATAGATACAGTTCATCCTTAAGGGCAAACATTCGTCTAATTATAAGAAGATATATCCATACCGGAAGTTGTTTCAAATTAGCAAATGGAGAATACAATCTCGATAGAGATGCGCAAATATCATTATGTACAATTTTTCAATTCGATTCCAAAGATTGTAGCAAATTTTATAGGCCCCAATATTTTATAGAGTCTTGGCATCTGTTAAGGATTAGTTTCCTAATCTATTTAGAAATATTTTCCCTTCTTTCCTTTTCTCTTTAGTCTCCTAATTAGAATTTAATTTTGTTTCCTTTCTTTGCTCTAACACTTAAGAGTATAAATATGTATGTTCCCTCACTTTGTTAATCAATGAAAATCAAAGAGTTATTTTTCTCTTCACAACATCAATTTCGCGCCATTGAGGATGTTGATTTTCGGGGATACTTGTGTCCACAGTAGTAAGATGATCCTCACAACCATTACCAATAAACCATAGGTCTACAGAATCTGCCCATGATTGATCATTTTCGCTTCTCGAAAGTTTATCCAAGGTAAGCATAGGAGTTCTAGATACAAAGGAATTAAAAGTCTTCGCAACCATAGAGACATAGCTTCTCGAATTATGAGATTTTTTCAAACATGAGATGAGAGAATCAAGAGAGAGTCAATGGATAACGAAATCGGCACTTTCGAAGGAACAAACAACTCCGTGATGGTGAGAGGGGCTTCAAAGGGTGTGTCAAACTCTTGACGAAAATAAAAAGAATCGAAGAATATGTCAGTCAGAGAGAAAAATGGACAAAAGAGGCTGATGCAGGTGTTGGATCAGAAAACTAGGGACATAGGCTTGTAGATCGGTGGCAAGTGACTCAAGTGGCGAAGTCCGGCAATCGAAGAAGCAGCCACGTGCCCTCACGAGCTAGCGGGTGAGGGATAGCGGTAGCGCATGATGAACCTGCTGCCGAAGATTTTTCACCAGCGGGGAGCTCAGGCTTTGACGATCCTGGTGGAGTGTCCATGCGCTGGAGTAAGGGTTGCCGGAAAATCTCACCGGAAATTCATGATGTATTGTTCGACGCAGGATCTGGCTCCAGAGGCTTCATGGCTAACCGTAATACAACCCGGAGTGAGGCATAAGCCAGCTGAATGGGTCGCCGAAATTGACCACACGGCAAAACCCTAACCCTAATATTCTCAAACTCTTCTATGGCTCTAATACCATATTGAGAGAAAAGGAATTCTGTATTCTCATTAATTTACAAAGGAGAAAATATACATATTTATACTCTAGTGTTATGGCAAAAAAAGAAATAAAGTTGAGTCAAATTAAGAGACTAAAGAGAGAAGGAAAAAAATCCTAAATAGATCAAGAGACTAAACCTTAATAATCATATTAGGAGATAAGAAAAAAAGCTTGATCTTAGATTTCCATACACTAAGGCCCAACCGTGAGACTGCCCAACCGTGAGACTAAAAATAGGCATTAGAGGTATAGATATATTAATCCAGCCCAGCAGGTAGATACTTAAAATAATATAACTAATATAGTCATAATATGAGTAAACAACTCGCAAACTAATAAAGTAAAATACTAGAGGAGCAACCTATTGTATATCAATTGGCGAAAAACTATAAACGTCGAATTCATTCATTTAACTAGATAAAATTAATTTGTGCTCAAAAGCAGCCCATACCATTTTTTACCCTCATTCAGAATTCAACCCACAATATCTTAATTCTCAAGATGATCAAATTTTTATTTTATTTTATTTTATTTTTTGGTATAAGTAAAGATGTTCAACATTCATTACTATGGCTAGGTCACCTACATATAAACTTGTTTCATTAGATTGAGAAAAATAAATTATTGGTGCAGTGAATTGTTTCTAGAACGTACATTATTGAAAACACAAATGAACTTCAAGAAATCGGGAAACAAACAAAAAAAAATGAAATACCTTAAATAAAAAAATCGTAGCATAAAACTAAATAAGGCAAATATATCGTTATGACAAAAGCAATAAGCATGATTCGTTTTTAGTAGCTAGGTCTTGACTGTATCTTTTACACAGTTTAAAAAGAAAAAGAGCATAGGTACAAATATACAACAGATAAGAGACCTTTCCAAATGTATACTATTCTCCGCAACAAATAATATTCCCATAGGGCATTCAATGGAAGATACCGGAGTGACATGGGTTGAAGGTTGAAATGAGATGGAAGTATATGAGAGGCTGTGCCTCGCGCTCTGCAATAACCATGGCCTATCACTGAGAGCAATGATATCGGCCTCAAGCGAATCACTCAAAGGAACCAGGAAAACAGGAGTAACGCCAATACGACGAATGGCAATTAATTGAAGATTAACAGGACTGTTGATATTTGTCTCCTCTGATATATTAATAGCACACATTTGCGGCCCAATCAAATTTGGCACCATCATATTTGATAAAGTTGTATCAGCATCATTTACTGAACAGGAACTCACAGATGAACTGTGACTGGATAATTCTGATGAGAACACCATAGAGGCAGCAGGCAACTCAAACCGAAGAAGCATTCCATTTCTCAAACCTGAGAGAACATAAAATCGGTCAACTAGAACAAGTCTTACATCCTGAGGGATACAACCACTAACAGCAGTTCCCAAAGTATTTGTTAATGAAATGGCCCCAGAAGTTAGCAGAATTTAAGGCCTTCATCAGGTAGGAATGACAAAATCTCCACTGAAGGCTTATGAGTGCCGATGACAAAGATTCGACCAATATTTACTCCAATCAATAAGGCAGCTGCACAACTATTACCAACTAAATTATTGAGAAAAAATGATGGTTTTTTATCAAAATGTTTATGAGGTATGGAAATGCAGGATACTTCATTTTGCAATCTCACATGCTGCATCTCATAAATTTCATATTGATATGCTGATACTGATCTGACCCCAAGAATATATATAAAGCAGGGACTTGAAGTTGCAACAACAATTGAATTATATCCAACTGCCCCTAGACTGATGCTTATATTTTCTGGAAACCAAGATGTACAAATTGGACAAGACAATGGAATGCCGTCAGGATGAGCAACAGTTGTAGGCAAACAGAGTTTAACCCCATTTCTGTGGATCTGACCAGCAAACCATCAATCCACAATGCCACATGTTAAAGTGGAGACGTCAGGCTGAAACCAACTGAATCTCAGTCACATCTGAAAACTTAAACCAACTGATAATACCCTGTCGTTTCAACAAATGATTAAAAGCACAAGAAAAGAATGATAAGAATCACTAACTTTCATTTTAACAGTCCAAATGCCTGTTATGCCTTGATAAATTGGAGCAGTCCTCAACAGCTTTTCCAAACTGATGCCACTCGTATGATCCCACGATCCCTCTGGTGTCACCCACAGCAGGCAAACATTTGATCATGTTCATCATCATGGCAATCTACAACCGCCATATCCAGGATTGGAGCAATGTTTTGAATAGGACTTGTGAACCAGCCTTCCTTGTTCCAATTGCAGATCCCATCCCCATCTCACAAGTGCAGCTAGAAATCCACCTGCAACCCACAAAAAGTGCCTCAGGATAGACCCTTGTAGAGACAACTGATAGATTAACCTTAGGGCCATCAGAGTCGAAAGAAATTTCAATCATAAAAAGTTCTCCTGTATCTACACAAAACATCATCCTTGAATTTTTTTCATTTCCCGGTTCCCAACTCAATGCACAGACATGTTTAGAGGATGATTTTAGAATACCACTGTCACTGTCTATGTTCATAGGGTCACCTTTAGCAACATAATCCTTTAGCTCTAGCAAGGCACTGGCAGCAACATTAAAGATGCCATCTTCATCACCATCATGTACTCGACAAGACTCTTCAACAAAATTCTGCTCAACTGAAGTGGGTAAAATATCAAAGCTCGTCCTATAAACACGACAAGGGTTGTGAGCATCCCTAAGATCCATCAGAAGAGCATCACCAATCCTGAACATAAATGCAAATCCATATGAATGAGGAACTTCAACAATGCTATGTGCTAAATGTCCAGATTCAGCATACTGCGAAATAGCACGAACAGTATTTTCAATAATAGCCCATTCCAATAGAACCAGCTCAGTCAAAACTGCTCCCCTCCTGCACTATTAGAAATTTAGTAAGGAGTTAAGTTAACCTGAACAGAACACAAATGAAAAGAAATAAAAATCTTTCTGCTTTTCAGTGATCTGAACAGCTGGTTTCCAACTGCAGATTCTCTATTATCCACAGTCAATTGGCATACCTATTTAGAATACCAAAGTAGCACAGGGTTGTACCTCTACTGGTTGATTAAGATCTTTTGAAATAAAGCACATGGGCCCATATGAAAATTCGTCCCATACTGGTTCTGTGGACACTTAGCTATGCTCGAGTCCCCTTCTATTTTTGTGAAGGATAGAAAATTCTCTGAAATCATGGCATACATGAACCATCATCAAAAAAGAAATTGTATCTAATCACACACAAACTGGTACAACTGAATAAATTGGTTTTCCAATAGTGACAGAAAAGTAAATATGCTCAAAATGCAATCAAACTACCATAGAAATTCAACCTTATCAATGATATCACTGCTGGTAGCCATTGAAATGGAGAACATGGCCAATTGATCTTCATATGCACTAGTGGCAATAAAAACAGCCTGGAGTGGAGTGGGGGGAAGGAGAAAAGATAAATAAATAGCAGTTAGAAACATTAATAGGAATTTAAAACTCAAAACTCATTATTTTTTCCTTCAAACCTGATCCATGAAAGCAAATTGATAAGAGCAACTCCAACTGTGCTCCATGGAGTAATTTCAAAAATCCCCTCCAACTCGTCTCTCATTTCATCTCCAAATTTGAAGATATGTGAATTGTTATAGCATATATCTACTTTACATGTAGAGTTGTAATCTATTAGGAAACTTGTCTTATAGAGATGTAATCTATTAGGAAGGTTAGAATGGATTCAGATATATATTTTCGCAAATCTTTATCAACGAAAAACACACAAAGCGACCATTCCTCCAATTTTCATTCCTTCTGCTATTTTTATTAGAGCCTAGGGCTTGAGTTTGAGTCAAAAGAAAAAAGGCAAATTTTTTAAAGTTTTTGGGAAGAACCCTAGAAGGTCGTGGGGGGTGTTTTAAAACACCACGTTAGGGTGGTTCGTAAGTCACACCGCCAACACAAAGAGGAGCGCCGCCTCTAGATCGGCACATACCCAAAGTCTGGCAACTAGAGGAGAGGCACGTGAGTCTCACGCGCAGTTTTTCTCCTTGCCATAGTTCCCTCACGCCGCTTAAGCAGCTGAGGGCCTGGGTGGCTCTCTCACCAACGCCACCGACTCTTCCACCTTTGTCGCCGACAATCCATCCCAACACCGCTCCGGCCGAGTTCTGAACAAAGGTTCTTTTGCCACCTTGTGTCTGTCAGCCTTGTTTTCCTTGGGTTTCTTCCTACTCTTCTTGATTTCTTCAAGATTCAGTAACATCAAGAGGTGATTTGTCTAAATACATTCAGGTGTGGTGTTTTTCGCGGAAAGTTGGTCATTTTCCTTGCAAGATCCTATTTTTTGGTATTTTTCGCACTTCAAAGACCCATTTGCTGACATGCTTCTATGACCAACTAGAAACTCGGGAGGAGTCAGGTGTGTCATTATTTCATAATCCAAAGATATGTAACGACAAACATTGTAGAAGCTACATAATAAAAATCAAGATAATCTATTCATCATCAAAAACTACTACCGCATTACTTTTATCAATACACTCGTCGAGTCAAGTAAAACCAACACATGTTTTATTTCATCTTCCTCCACATGGGTTATTGACTCTGGAGCCACCGACCACATGATAGGTAATTCCAATTTATTTACTACGTTTCTGTCACACCCTTCTACTTCTATTGTTACCCTTGCAAATGGATCAACATCTTGTGTCCTTCAATCATGGACAATTCTTCCGACTCCTCTAATCACTAAGACCTCTGTTCTGAGTTTACCACAATTCTCTTTTAATTTAATTTGTGCAAACTCACTCAGACTTAATTACAAGATTCATTCTTTTTCTCGATCATCGCTTGATTCAGGATCGACAAAGCGGATTATTGGTTGAGGACGCGAGTTTAGGAATCTCTACATCCTTGAAACAGAGGTGCCAAAGTATGTTGCTTGTTCTAGGGTTGTTACCTCATTCGAATTATATTGTCGCTTGGGTCATTCTTCTCTCCCTTTGTTGAAGAAGCTATATCCTCAATTTTCAAATTATCTTAATCGAATCGTGAGTCGCGGTCAATATGCTAAGCTTCATCGAGCGCATTTGAGTCCTAGAGTCAATAAACAAGCTTCCACTCCTTTTGAGTTAGTTCAATCTGATGTTTGGGGTCCTTGTCCAGTTTTGTCTCCGACTGGGTTTAAATATTTTGTTACCTTTGTAGATGATTTATCTAGTGTCACTTGGCTTTATCTAATGAAAAGTTGTTCTAAGCTCTTTTCTCATTTTAGTGTCTTTCGCACTGAAATTCAAACATAATTTCACGTTTTTGTGCAAACATTGAGAAGTGATAATGCCAAGGAATATTTGTCGAAACCTTCTCAGTCCTTTATATTACAACATGAGATTCTCCATCAGACCTCATGTGTTGATACACCCTCTCAAATGGGGTAGGTGAGAAAAAGTAGACATCTTCTTGAGATTGCTTGGGCGTTTGTTCCAAGCAGATGTCCACTAAGCATTTTTAGATTCGACGTAGTCTCCACAACTTGTTTTTGAATTAACGGGGATGCCCTCATCGGTTCTTGTTGGGCTACTCCTTTACCGAGTTGTTTCCAAATAATTTGTTGTTCCTGATGATCCCAGGTATTTGGATGCACATGCTTTGTTCGGGATGTTCGTCCTCATGTCTTTAAACTTGATCCGAAGTCCTTAAAGTGTATCTTTGTGGGATATTCTCGTGTTCAAAAAGGGTATAGATTCCCCCTCTTCAACGCTACTTTGTGTCTACGTGTTGCGTGTAGAGCTACCTCATTTTTCCATGCATACATTATTCTGTTAGAGGAGACGAACTTGCTTATTTATACTCTTGCCTTACCCATTTTCTCTCCCTAACTTTGTTTGTCCTAGCTTAAATTAAAACAGCTAATCAATGAGTCTACACTCAAAGCGTGACTTCCCCCGATCCGAGCCTTCCCTTTATTGCTTGACATTAGATCCAGGTTCTCAATGATGATCTTTCTATTGCTCTGTAAGAGTAAGCGTGAGTCTGTTCAATCCCCATTTCTAACTTTTGCTTTTATGACCATTTGTCATCACGTTCTTGTTCTTGTTCTTGTATTGTATCCTTAGACTCTATTTCGTTGCCTAACAAGGTTTCTTAAGCCTTCACTCACCCTAGTTGGCGTAGTGCTATGATAGAGATGGATGCCTTAACTAACAATGGTACTGGGGACTTGGTTCATTTACCTACTGGGAAGAAAGCCATTGGTTGTCGTTAGGTGTTCACAGTGAAGGTTAATCCCGATGGATCCATTGCTCGGTTAGCTTCTTGTTGCTAAAGGTATGCCCCGAACCTGGCGTGGATTATTCCGACACTTTTCCCACATTGCTAAGACCGTATATGTTTTGACTTTTTATATCCTTAGCTGCCACTTAGAATTGGGATCTCCACCAGCTTGATATCAAGAATGTCTTTCTTCATGGCAACTTTCAGGAGGAGGTGTATATGGAGCAACCTTCAAGGTTTGGTTTGTTGCTCAGGGGGAGAAAGGGAGGGTTTATCGTCTTCGGAAGTCTTTGTATGGTTTGAAAGCAGGTTCACGTGCATGTAGTTTGGTAATTCGACCAGCAGTTGAGAATTTAGCATAAAGGGTGATAAACCACTTAAATCTTATAAGGCTCAATTAATTATCGATACGGTAGGTAGTGCATGGATGATATTGTTATCAGCTGGAATGACTAAGAGTATCTCATCTAAAGTCCTTTCTTGAAAGCGATTTCATACAAAGGACAGGATGCTGAATCTCTTGGGCATTGAAGTTATCTTGGCTCAAACATGAAATCTTCTTATACATCTTTCAGAAAGGAAATATGTGCCGATCTGTGCACGAGACTATAAAATTGGGGGTAAAACCATACAGTTCTCCTATGGTTCCAAGCGTTCACCTTACAAGAAAAGGCGAAACATTTGAAGATCCTAGGAGATATAGAAGACTAGTTGGTAAGCAAAATTACCTTATAGTCACTTGTTATGGTATTGCCTACTCAGTCAATGTTGTGAGCCAGTACATGTCTTCTCCAACGGTTGATTATTGAGCGGTTATGACGAGTCACATGTTATGAAAGGGCCCAAGGCGTGGTATTTTATACAATAATCATGGGCATAGCGGGCTGAGTGTTTCACGGATCTTTGATTAGATGCTACGAGGTTATTGTGTGCTGTTGGAAAGGTAGTCTCATGGAAGAGTAAGAAAGCAGTGTTGTCTACCGATCTAGTGCGAGTCTAAATATACTCCAGCGATGTCTGATCCATTATATGAGATCATGTGGCTTCATCAACTCTTAATGGAAGTCGGCATTAAGACATTAGTCCCAGAAAAACTCTGGTGTGACAACTAAGCTCTTGGATTCATATTAGCCCAATATGGTATTCCATGAGCAAGGTAAGCGTATTAGAGATAGTATGCATTTCATTCGTGAGAAAACCACAACTTGGCTTGATTTACGGGATAATGTAAAGTGAGCGATTGGGTGATATCTTCACAAAAGCTCTAAATGGGGATCGGGTTAGTCATGTACAATGCATGAGTTAGGCATGATTAATATCTATGCTCCAACTTGAGGGAGTGTATGCATATATACACTTTCTATATAGAGTTGTAATCTATTAGGAAAGCTTATCTTTATAGGGTTATGTCTATTAGAATATTAGATTGGTTTTTGTATATATATATATTTTACCATGGATCAATAAAACAAACACAGAGAATTCATTCCTCAGTGCTGTTTTTTCTTACAACAGACCTTAATATTCTCCCATTATTTTATTATTATACTACTATTCTCCAATTATTTTATTCTTATAATAATAAAATGATTATTCTTATAATAATAAAATGATTATTCTTATAATAATAAAATGATTATTTTTATAACATATGTTTATATTTCAAGATATATTTATTTTTATTATTTATTATTTTATTAATTTTTTATCATATTTTATTATACAATATAGCAAAATGATTTTAAATATTCATTTGGAGTATTAATTTATTTTATTAATTTGTAAATCATTTGAGCTATTTTTATTATAGATTTTATTAATGTTGCTTTATTTTCCTAATGTAATATGATGCTTTATAATATTTATTGGTTACCTAATAAAATATATAATATTTATTAATTTGAAATACATTTTTTGAACTCCCAATCTCTATTTTATTTAGTATGATTTTATTTATTTAATTAAAATATTCTAATTTGAAAAAATAAAGATTTAAATAATGAATAGTAATTTCAAGACAATTTTGGAGATTGTTGGTTGGAGTTGGAAGAGAAAAAAGTGTGCCCCATCATCTCCAAATATGGAGAAGATGTCAATTTGGAGTTGAAAATGGAAATTTATGGTTGGAGTTGCTCTAAGAACTGTTGAGCTGACTTTACAAAACCAACGACCCTTTTTCTGACCAGGTTGAAGAAAATGTTATGTTCGATCCACGAATCAAAGCACTTCAGAGTGAAAGTAGTCAAGTCCTAGAAGCTCCTTACTATAGTGTTGGATGGAATGCATTTGCAAAGAAAAACTCATCAAAAAAGTCATAAATTGAATTGGTAATGTTGAGAATCATAAGATATTCTTATGATATTCTCTTATTATCTGTTCTTTCTTGTACCTTATTTTCCTTCATTTTTGTATTTTATTTGTTTCCTTTTGTATCTTCTTCTTCCCGACCTATATAACAGTAGACCTATACAGATTTTACTAACTCCACTCATTCAATGTTAAAAGATTCTTTCTTTCTCTCATTCCATTACGAGATCGTAGAGTCATGGCTTGTCCCAGACAGTCATCTTCCAAGTCTCGCGATCTTCTTTAGCTGATCTTCTTCCTCGCTTCATCTCTCCATCTGATCTTCTCAATAATCTCTTAGTCTGACTTCCTCGTCGAATCTTCTTTGACACACCTTATCCGATGGATGTTCTCCGTGGGGTCTTCTTCGACGGACCTTCTCCGAAAGACCCTCTCCGACACACCCTCGACGGCCCTTCTACTAACCCCTGAACCCTCGACTAGGACCCTCTCCACTGATCCCTCCATTTAAAGATATACATAAAGCCTCACAAGATACGATTTATACGCTCCAACTCGGTTTGTGTGGAGTGCTGAGAATCGTTCTTTTCTTTCTTTTAGCAAGATATTTCTTCCTGGCCTATATAAATAGGTAGGACCTATACTGAATTTTACTAACTCACTCATTCAATAAAGAAAAGTATTATTTTCTTCTCTCATTTCACAGTTAACATATTAACTAAAAAATTTCTTTGCACAAATTCTTTTACAAAAGCCCTTCACTAGCATCCAATGATACAACAAATAGAAACATGCACAGGCAACTTATCAATAGGACGACGCAAAGTGACGTAAAACACGCAAATACAAATATATTGGCACTCGATTTTATAGAACATCGAATAAAATATTGGCAAATGTTGATAAAAACATCAGTATGACATAAATTGCATTAAATTTTTGGAAATAATAAAATAAACAATAATATACATGTAAAAGTAATTTCATAATTGTAATTGAGATAAGTATGGTTAAAGATATTATTTATCAAATTTTTATTAAAAATTATTTTAAATTATTTTGATAAGTTATCGCCTGGTCCCCTTTAACTACTCAGGATTTATCCGACTGCTAACTTCATGCCCCATTGTAATAAATTACCGAGCTACGAAAGTCTAAATTTCAAATATTCACGGTTATTAAAAATTCTTGATAATTTATTTTCATATTTTTAATATTTTAAAATACAAACACATTTTTTTAATAGGTAATACAAACATATAAAATTTAAAGGATAAATATTAAAAAAAATTTAAAATTAAGATTGAAATTATAGTAATTTTTTAAATAGAAGTCGTGAGATAAATGATGAAATAGTTTTAATATTGAATCATAACTTATTTCATTCAAATTTATTGAATAAATGAATAAATATATGTACATGCACTATTTACTTTTGGAAAGAATGTACATGCACCATTTTTTTTCTATATCAGAAACAATGAAAAAGATATAAAATAAAAGAATATGAAATTATTTTGAATATTCATATTTTATATTTTTAACTATTATATAAATGATATAAAAACAAAGTTGCTGCTAAAATTATAATCTCACAGTTATACTTTTAGTAATTAATTGTAAATTTGAAATATATATATATGGAGATATATGGAAAAAGAAGTTCTGTCTCCAATGAAAATGTGGTTATTCCAGCCTTTAAAGTGGGTTCAAAGTTCCACACTCTGTCCGTAGAAAATTATGTGGAGAATTAATCAAAGGTCACCCAGAAAAATTAGAACATCCTGAAATTGGCAAGAAAGAATGTATGCTAAGGTCTACAAATGTCCTCTTGATAAAAGCCCAAAGTTTCTGGGAAATCAATTATCAGTCTGTACAGGACCCCACCAACAACATAAAAAATGGAGAAATTGTGCAGATAAAATTGTAAGTTTTAATCCATGCACACATGTACAGAACTTAAATACAAAAAAAAAAAAGGAGAGCTTAGTGACCCTATTCCTAGTAAACCACAGCAACATCACTCAAATTAGAAACTTGATATGCAATTGGGCCCATAACATCATTCCACTACATATTAAGAGCATATGTATGGATATTAACAACATGGACAGCTAATAATACACAAAATATTTTTTTTTTAAAGTAATACACAAAATAATTAAGAAAGAAAACTTCTAATCAATGGACAAACATGTGTGTCTTCTAACTAATCTAACCCATTTTAATTTGTATCATCACCTTGCATAAACCAAAACACGCTGTCTAGATCCTTAAAGAAAGTGTAAAAGAAACCATGCAGCTTGCACAGAACAGCTAGAGTCCAAAACAAAATCTATTCTAATTCTGTAAACCTAAAAAAAATTCAAGATTACTTGGAATGATAGCCAGCATTCGGTCCCAGCTGCTATTCCTTAAGTTTCCTGGGCTGAAAGTTGAACATGTGTTACAGGAAAAACCTGACCCAACAAACAGAAGACAAGGACATTAAGGTAATCCATCAAAGAAGGCATTAGCATCCAAGATCAATAGGAAATGACAAAGCCCATGCCAGGGCCAAACATATCCTTTCACTAATATAGAATGAGTAAGAAAGAAAAAGTAAAAGAAAACCTGTGCATTTCATTGCAAAATCTGAGTAATGAAAGCTTCCCAGAATCAGAAACAACAACCAAAAGATCTCTCCCTTGCATCTACAATGCAGTGTGGGGAAAGAATACTGAAAATCATCAGGTGGGTAAATGTACTTTTCATAGCAACTTTCTCCTATCTTTACCTTGATATTATAGATTAAGTGAAACTACATGTATATGACTAATAGTGTCCATTATTAATTAATGAATTAGAGCATCCAGATTCTATATGAAACCTCCTTCCAGAACAGCAAGATCTACCAAAGCAAATACAGCTTGCTCATACAGATTAAAATAATTCCATCTTCACCAATTATTACCAGCTCCAGGGATGTCTCCTGAATGAAATGACATCAAAAGAGTGACAGTTAAATTTAAGCCACCAAGGTATAACAATAAAGAATCTAATAACTCTTCAGTACTTGATTGCAGGTCAAATGAGAATTACTTCATAAAAGTTTTTCTCCATTAGTAACAAATAGCAATAGCATTAAACAGGGTGCAAAGGAGGTGTAATACAAAAACACAGAGGGTACACAGGAAGAAGAAGTCACTTGAAAAGAAAGAAAGAGTAAAATCAAAGAAACAGTGATATCCAGGATCATAACCTGGACTAAAGCAGAGATGGACATATTCCTACTTAAAAAAGAAGTTTCAAATGGAAGACGTACAAAGTTCAAGGACAAGTTGAGCAGCAAACAGAGAAAGAATCAAATGTAAGCTCCTGAATCTTCCACCTGATACTTCAACGCACAGTCATCCCAGCCTCCACTTCTACAGTTCCTAAATGAACAAGATAGAATTGACCTCCCAAATTACCGTCTCACCACCCCTCGCTCACAAATTCTCCATGCCAGCTAGCCACCCTCAACTTCAAGGTTCTGAACTCAGTGAAACCAAGAAGTAAACAAAAGATGGGGGAAAATTGACAAGTGCTGAAATCGGTTCGGCATGTCCTCTTCCTTCCGCATGTGCCTCTTTCATCTTACCGCCTTCATCTTCCACCGTCAGACCTAAGCATACTCCTCTCCTTATTCATAGTTGCCTTGGTCATCCGAATATTTCCAAGTTTCAAATAACAGCCTTCTGTTTTCAGCTTTGTCCTCAATTGCTGAGCTACGCGCCGGAATATATACTCGCAGCCCCATTCCCCAAGCGCCCCAGATCAACAAACAAAGTCTCCTTTCGAGCTTCAGTCCTTCACACCGATGCCGTCCTCCCTGACTGAGTCTACCTTTGGCTTTGGTATTTTGTTATTTTTATGGTTTCCATTATTCTCGTCAGTACTTCCGACTCATTTTTAATTTAAACTCCTGCTCTAGCTGTTTCTCTATTTTCCAAAAGTTACGCTGAAGTTCGAACTCAATTTAACGCCAAGGAACACCTTTCCTCGACCATTCTCCTCTTTGTCCTCACAGAGATTTTCACGTCCCTTCACTACACTCCTCAACAAAATGGAGTAGATGAGAGTAAGAACCGTCATCAGTCCTCTTGCCTTGTTTCTTTTCTTCCCAACAAAAAATTTGCGCCAACTAAGAGTGACATCCTTGACTAAGATGGCATCACTCACCAAACACTATAAAGAGAAAATAAAGCTACCAGATCATGGTCGCCTTAGGGCAGAACAAGCATATTATTTGTTGATACCACCTCTCCTTTAAACAAATAGCACCAACTTGGAAGAAACCAGTCCTTCCTTTTTAGCTCATCTGGAGTTACAATCATTATACAACTTCCTAAGCCCGCCTCCCCCCCAAAAAAAAAGGGGGGAAAAAACAATAATAATAAAAATAAATAAATAAATCTTCATGACCATACATCGCCTGGAAGTGGGACAACACTTAGTGCTGTAAATTGCCAAGAGAAAATATTAAATTGTAGATAGGCTCTTCTTTGAAACCCCACCAACTCGTGACATCCAAAGCGCCCCTCCCAATCACAACCTTCTGAATAAAGGTCTCAACTCTCTCATTTTGCAATCATTAATATGTCTTGCAAATACTGAATTTCAATGGCCTACTTCCCTCACCTACTCCCGCAACTAGTCCACCAAACATCCTTAACATAGGCTAATGAAAACAAACATAGAAAACCCTCGTCCAAGCAATCCTCTTCACACAACTTATCCTTCTTAAATCTCAATTCAACTATTCCCTACCTTAAACATAACCCTTTTACTAAAATCCATCTAACCATTCCTGATGGCCTTCACAAAACCCACATTATACATCCCTTAGAAGCTTCAAAATACCATCTTCTCTCTTCCTCCCCATACTTACCAACAATCACCTATTTCCAGAAAGGGCCATTCTCCTAAGAAAACGTCCAACACCACTTTCCAAGAAGGATCTCATTCAGTTAACAAACAAATTCTAATACTCCAGCCTTCCATCCACTTCCATGCAAACAATTGACCACATTATCATGGCCTAGACCTGTCATTTTCTTTTTGTTATTTTTTTAATAGGTAATCAAGAGATGCATTGATAACCAATGATCATGAAGAACTAATAACCCTCCAAACCAAAACCGCTCTTTGGGACAAAAAACAAAAACATTTTCATTAAAAGACTAAACAAGAGAAGGATGACAAATCATTCCCTTGATACAAAACTTGATCCAAACAAAAGAAGAGAAAAATAATTCAAAGACATCAAAACATCCAAACATTACTATTTAGCATTAAGTCAAAACACAAACGCCACCTTAATAATATTCCTTTACGGCAAGTGGTAATTGGGTTTTCTTTGAACTAGTCATCCGACACCCTACTGTTATGTTTTATTTTTTAATTAAACAAAACAAAAATGTTTACACTGCCTTGCCCCACACGTCCCAAAACCCCAGTTTTAGGTCACCTTCCTGCTGTTTTTTTTTTTTTTTTTTTTTTTTTTGCAACTCCGAACCAGCTAATACACACTCTCGAATTATTTCTTCTGACTTTGAAATTAACTACCGAATAAAACTTCTAATGACCTTAAAAAGACTAAAACGGGTGAATATTGGAATAAACCTCAAAGTCTTAACCGGGATATTCTTCCTCCCTCAAAGTAGGCAAAAAGAGGGAAAGAAAAAGGGAAAAAATAGAGACAGCCCACCATAGTTTAGTGATTTTTGAAAACATTATTCTAAGATCCCAAAGCTAAAATGATTCTAAATTATATCTACAAGCATTGGGGTTAGGGACAAAAAAATTGGATTTTTCGGTCAAAATATCGTCGAAAAATCGGGCTGCCTACATGGAAAGATTTTGCAAAGATAAATCTGGTCAAAAAATCGATTTAAAAATCAATGAAAATCGCTGATTTTTCACCCAGCACCGAGGGTAACACCGATTTTTCCACCTAAAAATCGTAATTGTGGAGCACGGCCCCGGTGATAGAGGCGAAATGAAATAAAAAATTCCACGATTTTTTGGCCTTTTTTCCGACAAGTTTTTCCCTAACTTAACCTCTCGTGATTGCTTCGTTTTTTATCTAATCTGTCCAAATTTCATTCGTCTTTTGTAAGAATCCAACAATTTATATTTTTTTATCCAATCTTGATTTTAACCAAGTTTTTATCTAAAGAACAAGAATGATTTCTAACCCGATATATGATGATCCAACGGTTATAAATAAATTGCCAATCGCTTACAAACCAATGGTTATTTTAATTCAAAAGTTCTATAAATACCTCAAAATCATACACTTTCTCATTACAAACCTATTCATAAAATGATCCAGTTTCTGATTTCACTCGCAACAATTTTTCTTTGTTCTTATCCCCAAGTTTTTGGAAGATCTTTGTGAATTAAGTTTCTTTGTTCATTAATTTTTTTTATATATTTTAGTTTTTAGTTTTATTTTGGTGTTGTAGCTGTTTATAATAAATATTATTTCTTTGAGAGTAATATAGTTTTATTTAGTTTAATTTGATATAAGAATAATTTATATATAATGTTTAGAAACTTATACATTACATCCACTATTATGTGTAATGTGTTAGAAATTTAGATATTTTTATCATTTATCTTAATAATATTATTTTAGGTCATAAACATATTACTAACTAATATAATGTTTTTGTTAATTAATTATATTACTAACTAATACAATTTTTTAGTTAATTTTAATTATATTAGTTATTTACTATAATCTTATTTTAGTTATATATAATGTTTAAACATTTTTATACTATAATCTTATTTTGTAAATTAAACATATTACTACATATTATTTTATTTTTAATGTATCTTAGTTTATTTTTGGTGTTGAAGTAGTTTATAATTCAAGTATTTTTATACTCAGTTTTATTTTAGTTTAATTGATAATATAATTTTAGTTAATTAATTATATTAGTTATTTAGTTATTAGTGGGTTTTTGAAGTATATATAATGTTTCAAACTTAGTTATTTAACAAGTGAATCTTATTTGAAGTTATATAATGTTTGAAACATTTTTGAGTAATTATAATCTATATTTTTATACTATAGTTTCTTTATTTTTAGTTTAATTCTTGATAATATAATTCTTTTAGTTAATTATTTATTTATTTAGTTAATAGTTATTTAGTTATATAATGTTTCAAACATTTTTTATACTATAAATTCATTTTTATACTATAGTTTTATTTTTAGTTTACTCTATTAATATAATTTCCTTAATAAATTAATTATATTATTTATTTAGTTATTAGTTAGTTTAGTTATATAATGCTTCAAACTTAGTTTTACTATAATCTTATTTTAGTTATATTTATGTTTTGAAATTATTTTATACTATAATCTATATTTTTATAATATAGTTTTCATTTTTAGCTTAATTTGATAATATAATTTTTAGTTAATTATTTTTATTTTATTTAGTTAATAGGTTATTTTGCTATATAATGTTTCTAAACTTAGTTATTTACTATAACTTATTTTAGTTATATAATGTTTCAAATATTTTTATAATATAATCTATATTTTTATAATATAGTTTTATTTTAGTTTAATTTGATAATATAATTTTTTAGTTAATTAATTATATTATTTATTTAGTTAATAGTTATTTTAGTTATATAATGTTTCAAACTTAAGTTATTTGATTATAATCTTATTTTAGTGATATTATATGCTTCTTAAAACATTTTTATAATTATAATCTATATTTTCATTATAGTTTTATTTTAGTTTAATTTGATAATATAATTTTGAAGTTAATTATTTATTTATTTTAATGGAATAGTTATTTTAGTTATATAATGTTTGAAACTTAGTTATTTACTTCATAATCTTATTTTAGTTATATAATGTTTCAAATATTTTTATACTATAAACTATATTTTTATACTATAGTTTTATTTTAGCTTAATTGATAATATAATTTTTAGTTAATTAATTATATTATTTATTTTAGTTATTAGTTATTTTTGTTATATAATTTCAAACTTAGTTATTTACTATAATCTTATTTTAAAGTCATTATATTATGTTTGGAAACATTTTTATAATTATAATTCATACTTTATACTATATAGTATTATTTTAGTTTAATTTGATAATTTAATTTTTTAGTTAATTCTTTATTTATTTAGTTAATAGTTATTTTAGTTATATAATGTTTCTAAACTGAAGCTATTTACTATAAATCTTATTTTAATTATATTATGTTTGAAACATTTTATACTATGAATTCATATATTTTTATACTAAGTAGTTTTGTTTAGTTTAATTGATAATATAATTTTTAAGTTAATTACCTTATATTATTTATTTACTTAATAATTATTTTAGTTATATAATGTTTCAAATTTAGCTATTTACTACAATCTTATCTTAGTTTGATATTATGTTTCAAGTCTACTTTATACTATAACCCTATTTTAGTAATCAACATATTACATACATGCACATTTTATTTTAATATATTCATTTTCCTTATTTTTGGTTTAATTTGATAATAATAAATTTGCTAGATATAATGTTTGAACTTATATTATTAAACACTCCACTATTTAGTAATTAAAATATGTTACTACACAAATTTAGTTATACTTATATAATGCTCTTGAAACTTAGATTCCTAGACATATTTAATGCCAAAATTTTAGATCTTCAGATATCTTAATGAGATATTATTTAAGCTGAGATATCATGTTAGAAACTTAGGTCTTAGCCTTGCAGCACCCCATATATAATACAGTAATAATATCATATACAAAGATCGACATCGATTCACCCCGACAACAAACGCTACGCAAGTATGAGACTGTCAGCGGAAGGAGATCAGATCCCCACTTTATACAAGACCTTTAGAGGACATGCAATTTAATGGGCTCGTACTATTGTGAAGCCAACATAAAAAGAGGTGGCACTCACGCTTAAAGTTTCATTGTCACGTAACCTCATTCAATATTTAGTTCATCCATAAACCTGTAATACGGAGAAACAAGAAATGAAGCAACTTTAGAATAGAAACCAAAAGCAAAAAAAAAGGAGTTGATATGGAATAAATTGCTTGAACATGTGAGCATTGGGGAAAACAATTAGTCTCATTGATGATGATTGAGAGAGGAGGTGATGAGACATGGTATATGGGACTTAGCCGGGATATCCACCCTCGGGCACGAGCTTAGATGAATATCGAGGAAGCAAAGATGCAGCATCAAAAGCTAGTAAATGGAACCGAGATCAGGCCATAGGATTTATGAGGAGTAAAAGAAAAATAGGGAAACTCATACCAGACTCATTTTTCACATAATTATGTATAGCCAACATGTTGATTTTTATTCTCGTGGCACCGTAATAAAGTAGTCTTCGCAACCGTGTGGATCCTTGCATCAAGACGTATACAAAGTGATCATAGTGTGTTCGACATATGGATCCATCACCGTCACTGCAATTCATCATTATACAAGTCTTTTACAAGGCAAAACAAAAAAGCCTAAAAAAGTACCAAAGGTGGTTCAACTGAAGGAAACAACGGATACTAATTAGCAAGTTCAAGTATATGGTGAAAGTGTTTCACCTCAAAAGCTTGACCATTTTAAGAACATGATTTTTGCACAAATGCTATGTGTTTGTCTAATTGTATAATATGTTTTACATTATGATCTTCATATGAAATATGTTTTAATAATCAGCTTTCCTTGAATTATTATATGTAGGGATGGACATCGAACCACCATCTCCGTATGAAATTAAAAGCAAGTACTTGGAATGGAGTATAAAGACATGGAAGCTTATGTCAACTTACAAAGGGAGAAATGGGGGACATATGGATGTACAATTATGTGCAATGGATGGATCGAGCTAACTAAATTGAGCATAATTAATTTAGATGATGTTTTTTCAACCGGAACTGGGTTGAGCTTGTTGAAATTGCTGGGCCGGTCCGCTGACTCTGGATGTTGGGCTCCTCTGCAAAAATAAAAAACAAAAAATTGATCAGGATAGACCACCTGGCCGCCTCCGGGAATGCCTGCCGGGCTTCTTCCCAAGTGGGGAGAGAAGATCAACCGCTACAGTGGTTCCAACTTTTGTATGTACCTTCACCCGGTCAGCCCTCGGTATTTATAATGCAGCGATCAAGGATAACTTTCCTAGTCGGATGATGATACGATATTTCCTCCCATTATGAGGGATTTTCTTTCCTATCGTTAACCATTAATAAGGGATAATTGATAGGCAATTATTAGAAAATATCCTACTTCCCTTAATTGGTGAAAAATTAGGTATTTTCCTTTACCACGGATTCTTCGCTTATCATATTACCAACCCATGCGAATCGGGCCCCTCGCTTTCAGCCGTGGCTCGGGGATATCACTGGGCGTGGGCCAGCACCGGTATCAACTGCCTCCTTAATCTCCTCTTAAGCTCGGGAGCATTCGGGGCTCGTGGTTCGGGCCCACGAGCCCATTATTTTAAACTCGATCGGGCTTCCCAAATTTTCAATTAAAGCCGAGCCGCAGCCAGCGGCCGTACCGCTTCGATCGTGTGACTTAATGCATACCAGTGAGGGCCTGATTAGGCTTTGTCGCCGTCCAAACGCCTGCAGGATAATGCGATATTCATTTTTTGCGCCTATTTCTGGGCCAGGGTTTCTGTAGCTTCCTTAAAAACGCCCTCCTCGACCGCTTGCAATCGTGTTTCCTCGTTCAAGCCGCTTCTACAAGTTTGGGCTTATTTTTTCTTGAAATTTGTCTGACCATTGTTCAAGGCTGCTTTTGGTGGTTCCTGATATCTCGCTGGGTCCTTCGCCCCGCTTCTCGATTGGTACGTATTTTCTTTCTTCTTCGCCTTTCGGTTCAAGTCTCAAGTGGTGCTTCAAAGGGCTCTGTCGGGTCGGGGTTCTATAATATTCACTTTCATTTCCTTTTTCCTTGCTTAGCCTTTGATATCTCCATAGGTCCTCGGCCCTCTTCCTGCCTTGCATATATGAGAATCACCGAGGCTTCTCAAGCCCGGTGGCTGAATGCATGGTGAGTCCGATGGGCTTATTTGTGGTGGTCCAACGGCTCTGCTCTTAGGAACCCCTCCTTTCCTCGTAAAGGCAAGGGAAAAATTAGTGAAACTGGATATCCTGTAAACTCTAAATACTGAGGCCAGATACGCCGAGGCCATGAGCCCTAGCCGATTTGAACCCCTATATGGTGTAGATCTTGCAAAGCCCTGCATGCCCCCTGCTAGTGGTCTAGGCTTGGTGCCTGACGTGCTAACCTCCCACGCCACCCAAGTGCCCAAGATGGTGTGTTTTTTCGAGGTGGCGTCGAGAATGGCCCCCCATTCTCCGCATCCCTTTATAAAAGGTTATACAACATTTTAACCGCTATCTCCGCCCTGCACCCCAGTATCTCTCGTGTAGGTCGCTAGTCATTTTTAAGTGACAGCCCCATGCTCTCAAAGATAGCCCAAGCCTTTAGACTTCATCACAGTAAATGAGGCCGGCCAAGGGGCTTTCTTTATATCTCCAAGCGCCCAACGCCTGCTGATTATTTCGGACCTTCCGCCTTCCATAAGTACCGAAGGGACCACTATTTGTCAATGGTCGTTATTAGAGTACAATCCTTTCACTCAGAGATACACTGGCGCCCTACTATTTAGACTACTCCTCGAGAACCCACGTTGAGCCCCCTTCGCTTTTGTGGCTTTAGCCCGGCTTTCAAAGGCCATAGAATATTTCTTAACATTGCTCACCTGCAAAGGGGCTCAGTGTCTCTGCACCCGGCCTCAATCCCAAGACAAAGGTGAGGTGAAGCCTTAAGCCGGTTAGTGCACCTCAGGCCTATTCCGAGCCCATTAGGGTCTGATATTCCCAACCGTCCCGGTGTGCGAGGCCTGCCCGACTTCCTTTTCTGAGACCTTCTCCCATTTCTTTCAGTTCTCTCAAGCTCCCAAAGTCCTCTTCAATCTTATGCTGAGTTTCCTTTATCGCGGCTTTACTCCCGGAGAGCCGGCCCGCTGCAGGTGGCTTCCCCGAGGGCTGCCCCGCCTGGGTAAGATCTTTAAAGGGGTGGGGCCCTCTCTTTCTTCGCCGCCCATCCACCGCCTGAGCTGGAGACCTTCAGGAGGGCACAGCCCCTCGAGGTTCTTCCTATTTCCCCATCTGAGTCCCACCCTCACAGGCGCGCCTCCCCACAATGCCTTCGGGATGAGGTGAGTAGCGGATCAGCTTTGTTAGGAATGACGACTCTTGCCATGCGAGTCGCAATTGGCTTGTTTCTCCATCCTTCGCGACCACCAAGGCTGACGTCATCCGGGAGGAGGCTCCTGCTCTTTCAGCTGTGAACCACTCACACCCTGATGCTCTCTCGCCATCCGGTGGCAGAGAGGAGCTGTAGGTCGTTAAGGCACTCAGCGCCAAAGTGACTAAATGAAATGGACCGGTTCGCAAGAGGCTCCTTGAGTGGTCTGAAACTCCTCAGAAACCGCCGACGGCAAGGAGCTCCTACAAGCTTCACGGAACTCTGGGAGTGTGAGGGCTCGCCAGCCTGGAGGCGGGGCTAGACAGCTTTGGGGCTCACATCAGCCCGCACCCAATGGGCTTCCACTGCCGCCTCCTTCAGCCGCCAGGCTTCCTAAGCTTTCTCCAGACCTCCAGCTCAACATCCAAATTTCCTGAGCTAGAGGAGGTAGAAGAATTTGCTTCCGAGGTCAGCAGGGTCGACGAGCGCCAAGGTGTTTCAGCCCTTGATCGTGCTCCCCGTCCCGATATGATCTGCCCTCCGGAGGCTGCCTCTTTCTCGCTCACTACGGCTCCGCCTGAATTTATTTATAAGTCTGAAATCTCACCTCAAGCCTAGGCTTTTATTTTAACCTTTTGCTATATCCGTGACCAGTCTGGATTTTATATTGTTTAACATTGACTTTTCGCGATATATTAAAAGATTCATCGATTAATTTTATCGCTCTTTTTATTGTTTTGCCGATTTGAGCTGCTTGGCTCCTCGCTTCGTCGAGCCGCTCAACTCCCAAACTCAGCTATCCGGTCTCCCGGGTCGTTCTACCCTCGGGCCGCGAAGCTCCCAAACCGAGCTAACAGGTTCCCTGGGTCACGGCTTCCTTCGACTGCTTCCGAAAACCCCAGCCACTAGCTCTTAGGGCTATTATGCCCTCCGAGCCGGCTTTGCCTCCAAACCGAGCCACGGGCTCCTAGGGCTACAAGACCCTTTTAGCGCTTAAGCTCGAGAACCCAGCTACGATGCTCCCTGCCTCCCTACCTTCCTCGAGCTATGCTCTAATCCGAGCCATCGGGCCCCCGAGCCACGGCCTCGCGGCTACTCGTCCCAGGCCATTATGCCTTTAGGAATTCAAGCCCGAAAACTCCGAGCGGCTAGCCCCGGTGCCAAGATGGCCCGCGTGGTTACTCGGGCCTCTAGGCTATTATGCCTTTTCGAGCAATTAAGCCTCAAAACTGAGCTCTGGGCTCGAGCCAAACAGCTCCGGCTACTCGACCTCCAGCTATTCCGCTCTGGCAATTAAGCTCGAAACCGGGAAATGCTAGTCTCTAAGCCACATGACCGTGGCTACTGGCCTTCAGTTGGAGCCCCCGCCTTTTAGCAATTAAGCTTATGAAAACCTGAAATGCTTCGGGGCCCCCGAGCTACACGGCCCACGGCTACTTAAATTTTCCTCGAAAAACCGAGCCGCTGGCTCGAGCTACATGGCTCCGTGGCTACTTGGCCTTCTAGGCTATTCTGCCTTTTTTAGCAATTAAGCTATGAAAAACTGAGCTACTTGGGCTCCTAAGCTACATGGCTCTGTGGCTACTTGGTCTTCAGCCATTCTCGTCAGCAATTAAGCTCAAAACCGAGTCGCTGGGCTCTTGAGCTACATGGCTCCATGGATACTTGGCCTTCTAGGCTGTCAGGTTCTTTATGAACCGAGTTGTTTGGCCCTTTTGAGATTGAGCTACATGGCTCTTTGGCTCTTTCATCTTCCTTCCCTTAGAAAAGCTACATTTTAATGCTGGACTATGGAGAATTAGGACTCCGACTGGCGTGGGCTCTAAGTGTCCCTTCGTTTCATAAATAGCGGCCTCTCTGGGTCATACTTTACTTCCAAACTTCTTCCTCTCTAGCTGGTCGCCACCGGCACTTGTTTATCCAAGTGATCGCCGACGCTTGCTCGATGGTCTACCACTTGTAGGAGTTGTGTATTTCCTTAGTTCCTCCCTTGTGGGAGTTGTGTTTTTCCTTAGTTCCTCCCTTGTGGGAGTTGTGTTGTTCCCTAGCTATGCCCATTGATGGAACTGTGCTAGGGAACGTATTCGGAGGGGGTGGTGTGCTTCAAAGGGAAAACTTTTAAGTCCCGCTTTCTCTGTCCTTTTTTCTTTCCTCTTTCTTCTTTTCTTTCTCTTTCTCTTTTCTTTTCCCCTCTCCTTCTCTTTCTCTTTCCCTTTCTTATGGTTTTTGCCTTGACCGAGTGTTGGCCGATGTGACGAATGGTTTTGCTAATTGTAATTTCTGAGATGCAAAGAAAGATTTTGTAATCCGAGGCATCAGAATCTCCCCGTAATGAAATTTTAGGTTTAGGTTATGTGACTTTTTCGTAGCTTCCTCGGCCAACCGAGCTCCTTTGCTCTCTTTTCTCTTTGTTTTCCCTTGTGGGTTTTTTCTTCTCGAGGAGTAGAGAACCCATGAAAGCCGCTTGTCTCAGGTAATGAACTACTTCATCAATGTAATTTCTCTGTATTTAATCAGAATCTTTGACATAAAGAACAATCTTTTGTGAAACATGCGCTTTTTGCGCCCAGACCTTTCCGATCCGAGCTCCTTGCTTTGTCATTATAATCTTACTTTTTGATCCATCACAATTTTAAGTAGCCTAAAAATGAACATAGAGACTGTTATTTAAAATCAGAATGTTGGATTCTTTACTAAATACTACATTCCAAGGTCTTATTGTAGAACCGCTTGAGGTGCTCCGGGCTGCTCCATGAGTGGTAGGGTCTTTTCCTCTTTGTCCTGGAGTTTGTAGTTGCTAAGCTCTGATTATGATACGATGTGTGGCCCTTCCCAATTAGGTCCCATTCCTCCCATGTGCTGGGTCTTTCCCTCGCGGTAAAAGCTAGAACCAGTCGCAAGGCTCAGGAATCTTGGCCGAATTCCTTCGTCACAAGATCTTGTCAGTTTCTTCGTGATAGTCCTCAATACGCTTTAACCTCGTGATTAAGGCCCAAAGTGATATTTCGAGCCCTATTTTCAGATAGGTTTCAGTGCTTTTTGCACACTAATCGATTAATTGAGCCAATTGAGGTGCTCGTGTCCACTTAGTATCACTTATGCCATTTCGAGGTTATTTTCGTTATTTTGGTCGGGTTTCGCATACCTGGGAGTTCGATATCGAGATATGTGCGAGCCATGAAGATTGAAACTATTTTTCAGCCATCACAAAATACCAAGATGCAATAAAGAAAATGAAGGCAAATGATGAAAAAGTGATGCAAGTGAGGGTGCAAAGAGGGCAACCCAGAAATTCCTCGCCATGATCATTTAAAATTGTCGATGTTTAAAATTTCGCAAACCATAGCTTAAAATTACAATCCCAATGAATCGTGAAATCATTGAAGCAAATAAATTCCTCGCCACATAGCTTAAAATCAACGTGCCCAGCTTCTAAATCTCCTCCATTTCGCTATCTTCACAAATTTCGCTGTTAGCGAAATTCCTCGCTGAGCTAGCGAAATTCACTCTGCATAGCTTAGAATCAGGATTTCGCTTATCTCTACCTTGTTAAAGTTAGCGAAATTTCGCAGCTAGCGAAATTTCGCTAGGTTAGCTAAATTTATCCTAGCTGAAATTCTTCCTCGTATAGCGAAATTCCTACCCCCGTCAATTTTGTGTAATTAATGCCAAACGACCCCGCTTTTGGTGTATTACCTCCTGGTCCTCGTATGAGCCAATATTTTAGGCTTTCAGGATTACTAATTTCTGAGTGGCCCATATAAGCCCCCATGATTTTGTAAACTTGAAGCAACTTTATGCAACTTTTAATTTTTCAATACACTCAGCCTATTTGTGGTTTGCTTTCTCTCTTCTCTCTCTCCTCTTTCTTTCATTTTCTTAAAGCCAGCAAACACCCCTCGAGGGATGACAACCTAAGGATGTCAGCTAAGCCTTATAAATTTTTGAAGAGGAAGGTGGCTAGCTTGGTCATAAAGGCAAGTAGTGGTCCTCATGTTTAAATGCATGTGCATCGTATTTATGGCTCCCAAACAAATTAGGGCTGAATATCACGAACGGTCACATTTCGGGGCTAATACTTTACCATGCTTAGTGGCACAGTTGCATACTTCCTATTGTTAGATGACCGTTATTCTTAGATGGCCTCTTACGAGCCACTCGAAATGAGGTCGAGTGTTAGGGTTTCAAACTCGAAAGGTTGTGAGTGCATACATCCCGGTTAGACTAAAGAGTGATTCTAGGTTAGCTCTTCTAGTTAAACAAAGATCCTAAGTTATGGCTTTGACTATATGTTATTTGTCATAATGCTTAGGATATCCCAGGACACTTATCGCCCCCATGTTATCAAGTTAGGTGACCTAAACCTTCAAGGTTACCATTTCACAATTAACTTTAAGCTTTTGCAGTTAGTCAGTAACTATACAATCTCCACTGTTTTGAAACAAAAGTCCAAAAATCCAAACTAAAAGCCTCACCATTTTCAACACTGATGCGAGTCATTCATAGGATGAAACCCATCCCCGTGTTCGACCCTAGAGACCACTATGTCAAGAAAAGAGCTTGACTACGCAAGTAGTAGGGGAGGAACATAGGGAAATAAATTTTGTTGATTCCGCCTCACCCCACCGTGGCAATTAATCAAATGGCGCTCGCTGTCGGATGGTGCCAAACCACGCTTGATAAGTCAAGTGTACTGTGATCAACATCACAAGTGAAGGTGACCTTTAACCCTTCAGTTGTCAGAACTCCAAGTAAGTTTTCATTACTTTTGCAAGCATCGCATCGCTTTTTGTTTCTGTGATACAATCGCTTTATTTTTAACTAACACTGGACCTTTTCGCTAAGTTTGTCAGGCTTCCTTTTTATTGTCTAAAATTGTGTAACAAAAAGCTTATGCACCGCTGGGATGTGACACTTGTGCAAGACTACAGAGAATCAGTACACCAATTGACCAAGGCAGTGAAGTCAGTGTACACAATGAAAACATGGAGCCCCTAATTCAGGAATGTAAAGAGAGTCACCAAAAATCCCAAAGAACCCAAAGCAGCCTTACGTATCCATAGAGAGGGACCACATCCACCCTCCTAGAGTCACAATTTCCATCTCGCATCATACCCCCTCACAAGATGTAGCAGTTGGGAGGCTCATTTGGTGCCCCTACTCCCACATCATGAAGGAAAATGAAAACCCATACACACATATAAGGGATTTTGAGAGAAGTGCAATAACCCTGGTGAAGGTATGATGGACATGGATTTGCTTAAGCCGAAAGCATTTCCATTAACCCCAAAGACAAGGCCATGATTTGGCGAACTCACCCAGGCCCGTAACTATTAGGAATCACCGAGCCGTTGCGTAATTCTTAAAAAATTCTTCAAGGCTCATAAGACCAACAATTTGAAGAGACAAATTTACACCTTCTGGCAGCCCTCAAGATGGTGAGGTTCCTACCAAAGGCCGTGGAGACTCATGGAGACTATCAATGCATGCCCTCATCATGGCTTTGATACCTGGATGCAAGTGAATCATTTTTATGATGGTATGTCCCCACCCATGAAACAATTGTTGGAAACAATGTGTGGGGGTGACTTTTTAAGCAAACACCCAGATGAGGCCATGGACTTTTTGAACTATGTAGCCGAAACCTCTAAGGTATGGGATGAACCGGAAGTCCGGATGCTGAGATTAAGGCCTTCAACCATCGTGAGGGAGGCATATGCACTTTCGAAGACACAGAGGTAAAAGAAAAACTGACCACTTTAACTCGAAGATTGGAAGAACTGGAAATGAGAAATCAAGACAGAAATGCAAGCAGCTGAATGAGCTATCCGCATTCCAACTTTCTGCTTCAATTCTGTCACCAAATAGTCACCCCTGGGCACTGTCAAGAGTATGCCCATGTCCCGAATCGAATAGACCACCCATAAATGCTCCACAACACCTATAACCCTAATCTCTGGTAATCCAAACCAACTGAAGCTAAAACTCTCGTGATATGTCCCCGTAGATACAATAGCTGGGCTCTCTTCAAAGACAAACAGCCGCTCCACTTTCTTTCTCCTCGTCGAAAGCAAGCGATCCCGAATTTAAGTAAAGTGGTAGGCACATTTGTAGAAGAAAACAGATGTTGAATGTTCAAACTAATCAGAAAATTGAAATAGTTGAAAGCTCACTCAACAGGAAACTGGACAGTATGCACGCTGAGATGTCAAAGTTGTCCAACCAATAACAAGATAGATCTTAAAAGGGAGGGTTTCCTCCCAAATACAAAGAACATCGAGAGGGAAGTGCATGAAATAGGTTCACTAATGATCCAAATGTAAGAATCTGATGAAGCTAAGGCAAGGGCACTCCCAAGAAGGGGTAAGGAACTCCAGTCCAAGAACCCTGCAAATGACCGCAAGTCGCTCCCACAGAGGCCGACACCCACCACAAGAAGGAACAGCTTCAGCAAATAGTGGAAGAGGTGAAGATTAGAGTACCCTCCATTCCCACAAAGCCTCCGAAAAAGAAAAGTTCCGTTAACCAAACCGAAATATCAGATGTTTTACTGCAAGTAAAAGTTAACATTCCTCTCCTACATGATCAAACAAGTCCCCACCCATGCAAAATTTTCAAGGACTTATGCACCAAAAGAGGTCTCAATATGAACAAAGGCCTTTTGACCGAATGTGAGTGCCATCACTGAGTGCAAGACTCCTGGAAATATAAAGATCCAGGGTGTCCAACAATACCTAAGTAATATCGAGGCACAAAGTGAGAAAGCACTATTAGACTCTGGGAGCTAGCGTGAACTCCGTCGTCAGATACCTCCATGTACATGCAACTCGGGCTGGGAGAGTCAAACCCACTTTCCATCACCATTACTAGCCGATATCTGCTTAAGATACCAAGGGACCATTGAGGATGTCTAATACAAGTGATGATTTTACTACCCGCAGGACTTGGTCGCATTTCGAAGCCACAGTCGGCTAAAAAAGGGTGTTTCAATCATGTGCCCATCATATTGGGAAGGCCATTCTTGCCATTTGTAAATGCTATAATAAAACTGCCGAAATGGGGTTATGCAATCCTCATATTTTGAATATGACCCAGAAACTCAATATTTTTCATCAGTAAAAGCATATGCACTTCTGAGGAAGATGACTGTGAAGAGTGTCTCAGATATTAGATGCAATTTTGGAAGAACAGTTAATGAACAAAGAAGTGCAAGATTTATTAACCCTGTGAGTTATCTAAGTGCTCTAGGAGAGCAACAAGAATCCTAGCGCATGAGTTTAGTGCAAGGGTAAATGGAGGAGAAGAATGGAATCCTACCTCTACTTCCACCCGTGACGAAACTAAAGGAACCCCAATCCGCTAGAGAGCTCAAACCACTCCCGGGCTGAGTTGAAGTATGCATTCCTGGAAGAAAATGAGCAGTGCCCAGTTGTGGTTTCATCCCTGTTAACCACTTCACAAGAGGCTGACCAATGAGCCTCCCAAAAGTGAACAAGCATTGGGGGTGGAAAATTTCAATCTAAAAGGCATGCCAAACCCAATAACTCGCACTCATCACATTTACCTGAAGAAGGCTCGGTGTCTTTAGGCGCCCACAAATGGAGGTTGAATCCCATTGCGTAAAGTAGTTCATGTTGAAGTCCCGAAATTGCTCCAAGCCAGATCATTTAATTCCATTTCCGATAGCACTCAGGCACTCCCACCTGTGTGCAGTCTAAAAAGTCAAGTGACAAATCAGAAGAAATGAAAAGGGGAGGAATTGTCTACCCGAATTTACGCCACCTACTGAGAGGTGCATAGATTATAGAAGACTCACCTAGGCAACTTAAAAGACACTACTTCCCATTACCATTCATCGACCAGCTCCTTGAGAGAGTTTCAGACACCCATTCTAATGCTGATGGGTATTCAGTGGTACTTCCTGCATAGAGATTGCACCAGAGGACCGTGAAAAAGACCACTTTCACTTGTCTCATTTGGCACATATGCTTATAGGAGGATGCCTGAGTTCAGAACGCCTATGTACCCACATTTTAGGTGTATGCTTAGTAATGCTCAGCGATATAAGGAGCTTTATACTGAGGTATACATGGATGACATCACGTATATGGAGGCGCATTTTGGAAGAATGTCCCCACTAACTGGAAGCCATTCTCAAGCAGAGCATGAGAAGAACTGGGGTGCCTCAACTCGAGAAGTGCCATTTTATGGTCAACCAAGGAATTGTACTGGGGCACATTATCTCCAGCAGGGGAATAGAAGTCGACAAGGCAAAAATTGAACTTATTTCCCAACTGCCATCTCCAACGAATGTAAAGACGCTAGACACCTTTCGGGTCATGTGCTTCTACAGACATCACAAGGACTTCTCCAAAATTGCTAAACCCCTGCATAAACTCTTTAGAGAAAGATGCTGACGAGCTCAAAATGAATGCCGGAGAGCTTAAGAGCCGGTAAATCCCATTTGATTAACCCGCCCCAATCAGGCGAAAGCACCTAATCGCGCTACCGCTTAGTGATGTGATGCGATCTTGCACCGAGCAAAGATTTCACAAGAGAATGGAAAACCTCATGCCCATTATGCAAGCAAAACCTTGAACGGGGTTATCGATAATTCATACCACTATTAAAAGGAATTATTAAGAAGTGGGTCTATGCTTTAGACAAGTTCGAGCTATTTGAGTTTCAAAGGTCGATATAGTCATTTTTACTTTAATTATCTACAGAAATATCTCCCACTAAACAAAATGCCAAAGCAAGACTTATCCGATGGGTTCTTCAGCTTCAAGAATTTAACTTGTAAATTAAAGACAAAAAGTGGCAGAGAATGTAAAGAGATCATTCTCAGTTAACGATAGCCCAAATATGACACTCATAGCCCACCCATCAATGATGAATTTCCGAAGAATCCCTGTACTGGAAAGCTCCCGGTATGCTCACATTGCCAATTTCTCGCCGGCCAGAGAAATCCCAAATTCGAGTGGGAAAGAACAGATAGAAGGTTTCTCGCAAGATCCATTCTTATTATCGGGAAGAGCCCTTGCTCAAATACCGTGCGTATCAAATAATCGTGAAGTGTGTGCCCGAGGAGGAGCAAAGCAGGGAATTCTCGAGCCACCGCTATGAGAGCGCCTGCGGGCGCTATTTTGAGCTTCCTGTAAGACAGCAAATGAAGTGTCGTACTGAGCCATCAGCCTCTTGTCATAAAGCACACCAAATGTGCCGTGTGTGTGATAGATGCCAAACTCTGAAATTGTCTCGCGTCATATGATGCCATTGAACCCAATTTTAGTAGTCGAAGATGTTCGGGGGCACGATTCTGCTGAGACCCTTCCCACTTCCTATGGTCACACGTGCATATCAGCGGGAGGGACTACGTGTCCAAATGGGTTGAAGCAATCGTTAAGACCAATGACCACAGTGGTGGTACTTAAATTCTTGAAAAGCCAACATATTTTCCAGGTCTCTCGAGTGACCGAAAGCCATTATTAGCTATGGGGGTTCACATATTTTGTAACAAACCATTTGAAACCCTTACGGCTAAATACGGTGTGAAACACAAAGTGGCCACCCCTTACTCATCCTCAAACAAGTGGTCAGCAGAACTCTGCCACTGTGAGATCAAGACCATTCTGTATTTAATGAAGGTGGTAAACACCAACAGGAAAGATTGGTCCATCAAACGTTTGATTCTACCAGGGCCTATAGATGCCCCAAGACAACTCGGGAATTGTCCTCATCTACTTCACCATGCAGGCGCAGCACAGCGTTACCTCCAAGTGGAGGATCGAAAAGTACGAGGCATGGTAAGGCAATCAAGAAGCTGAACATGACCTAAGTAGGGCCGAGTCAAGAGGTTCTTGATCTCGCCAAATGAGTTGGAAGAAATACGAATGATGCCTACTTGAATCTGTAAGATTGAAAGAAAATCAAAAAGATGGCATGATCAAATGATAATCCTGGCGTGTTCGTCCAGAGTACTGCCTCTTTTAATGACTCCAAACTCCATCTATTTCCGGGCAAGCTCAAGTCACGATGGACAGGTCCATTCATTGTCCAACAGGCATACCCCAATGGTTCAATAGATCTAATCAATCTAGATGATAACAGGGTGTTCAAAGTCAATGGACAGAGAGAAACTTATGAGTAGCGCAAGAAAGAACATCAGAGAGAATTTTTCTGCTGAATGTCTCATCATCTCTCTCTCCTCCCCCCCTCTCAGTCCTCCTTAGTTCTACAATCTATAAAAGCCTAAGGTGAAGCATTTCCTTGTTCTAAAGTAGCTATCAAGCTTACTGCGAAAAAAGATTAAAATTTTTTGTTCAAAATTGTGGTAGCAATCCTATGTCGGGTATTTATTTCTACCAGGTTGACAAATCGCAAGAATTAACAAAATGAAAATGCCCCTTTTCGCCAAATTATACTGGAGGAGGCAGCTTCTATCCTTAGTTTTTGCATTTTCATGACAAGCCGATAAAGGTACTTTCATGCTCTACATGTCCTCAAGGCTTGTTCAAATTTTGTTTTCCTTTACTGCGACATCACTGCGTCCCACTCGGTATCCATTTTTTTCTTCAATCGAACAATTGAATTGCTTTTAATTGACAATTGAATTGCCTTAAAATGGAAAATTGAAACTGTTGTCACCTTAACGTTAGAACAAACTCCATGCATATTCAGTTTTTGGTCAATTAAGATTCTAATGCAGATTCAACTTTAAATATTCCTTAAGCTAATTCACACACTCCATTAATTGGGATTGCACTCAATAGGTCGTGAAATTATATACCTCCCTTCACTTTGCAGTATTTGGCCTTGCACTGATCGATCCATAATAGAGTTCAGGTAGCACAGATATGGAAGACCAATGTAGTCTTCCAAAAGTGGAAAAGAAAAGAAAAAGCAAAAGAAAAAGAAAAGAAGAAAAAAGAAAATAAAGTCGTGACACTTTTCCTCTTGAAACCCGTTAACGGTCCGAGGGGAGTATGATAAAAGCCTTTAGCTTCCATGCCCTAAGCTCCTTAATTGGTTGGAAGTCATCGACTTAGTGCTCTGCTGAATGGTGGATAGGCAGCCTTTAATGAATTATAGGTGCTGACAAGTCATTCTGAGTCCTGGTGAAGCCTGTAGTTTGTGGTCAAGTGATCCTTTGGCTTGATGCCCTAACCCACTAAGGGTCACTGGACCCCGCTACACCCGACTTTGGTGAAGCTCATGTTTTAAGTAACGACCCTACAATAAACAAATAAAGAAAGAAAAGGGAAGTTATCTCTGCGAGGTGGTGTCGCTCAATGCACAATGCTTTTTAGCATAGGGCTGGGGAGGGATAATTTCGCGTAAATTTATTTGACCTCAACTGCCAGCATTAAACCACTAGATTTCTGGTGTAAACTGTGCCAAAACCACGGAACCGATGTCGACCTCAAATTGTTCTCGCATGGTTCTGCCCCCTCCCATGTCGTGTGTTTTCAAACTCGTATCAATTCTTCATTTTGAAGGTACGCTTATTTGTACATTACAATCTTTTGAACCATAAACTTTTGAGAAAATCACCGCATTACATGTCCTTATTGTTTCAAAGATTAAGTTAAGGACTAGCAACGCGCTCTTAGTTGGGGAGGTGATTAGTGCCCAAAAAGTGATATTTTGAGCCCTATTTTGAGATAGGTTTGAAAGTGCTTTTTTGTTAATCGTATCGATTGAGCCAATTTGAGTGTGTCTAGGGTCCACTCTAGTACTTATGCCATTCGAGGTTATTTTTGGTTATTTTGCGTGCTCTGCATACCTCTGGAGTTCGACATCGAGATATGCGAGCCATGAAGATTGAAACTATTTTTCTTGCAGCCATCATAAATACCAAGATGCACAAAGAAATGAAGGCAAAATGATTAAAAGGATGTTAGGAAGGTGCAAGAGGCAAAGCAAAGGAAGAACAAAAAGTGAACCCAAGAAATTTCGCCATGATCGCTAGTTGCTGGGGGATCGCGAAATTTTCGCAACTATAGCTTAAAAATTCTCGCAATCCTAATGAATTGGGAAATTTCTCTTAGTTAGCGAAATTTCGCTACATAGCGAAAATCACCGTGCCTAGCGAAAATTCCCTCCATTTTCATATTCTCACAAATTTCGCTAGGCTAGCTTAGCTCTCAAGAAGCAGCGAAATTCACCGTGCATAGCTAAAATTTGCATTTCGCTATCTCCGTGCAATTTCAAGCAGTTAATAGCTCTCGCTGTGCTAGGCGAAATTTTCGCTATCCTAGCGAAATTCCCTCCTGCATACGAAATTCCCCGCCCCGCCAATTCAGGTAATTAATGCCAAACGACCCCGTTTTGGTGTATTACCTCTCATTCCTCAGATGAGCCAATATTTTAGGCTTTCTTGTATTTTCACACTTTGGGTGGCCTATATAAGCCCCCATGATTTTGTAAACTTGAAGCAACTTTATGCAACTTTTAATTTTTCAATACAGCCCCGCAGCTTTCATTTTAGTGGTTTATTTTTCTTCTCTCTCCTTTCTTTCATTCTTTCAGTCGCCAAACACCCCCTCGAGGACGACAACTCATGGATGTCGCTAAGCCTTATAAATTTAAGAGTGAATGAAAGGCTTAGCTTTACACAAAGAATATAGCAGCCTCATGTTTTAAAATGCTGGCTGTGCACTGATTATGGCTCCCAGCTTTTCAAATTAGTCAATATCATTTAATGTCATTACTTTACTTTTAATACTTACCATAAAGTTTTTTAGCAGACAGCGGCATACTTATCAAGTTAGACGTGACTCGTTATTCTGTATTTTAATCTTTACGAGCTAATTAAATGAGGTCGGAGCAAGTAGGGCTTCAAACCGGGAAGGGGCCGCGGGAGCGATATTACCCGTGGCCGAATTCAAATAAAGAGTGACCCTTAGTGTTAGGTTTTCTAGTTAAACAAAGATCCTGCTATGGCTTTGACTATATGTTATTCAGTTATAATGCGGTGGATACGACCCGGCGACAATTTGTCGTCCCATGCTATCAAGTTAGCGACTAAACCCTTCAAGGTTACCATTTCTCACAATAACTTTGGGCTTTCAGCTTAGTCAAGAATTATACAATTCCACCGCTTGGAAACAAAAGTCCAAAAATCCAAACTAAAAGCCCACCATTTTCAACACCGATGCGAGTCATCTCATGTGGATGAAAACCCATCCCCTCGTTTCGACCCTAGACCACTATGCTATGAGCTTGACTGGTGGCGTGAGGGAGGAACATGAAACAAATTTTGGTCGATCCCGCTCACCCTACCGTGCATCGAATCAACCCGTTCACGCTCTTCTAGAGATCCAGTTTAGCGAAGAACCCTTCATTGTGTCTTGCAGGTTTTAATTCAACTTCGCACTTTAATCCGACCGCGGCGTGCTACCGCTTCGATGCCAAAGGCCGTGAGCGAACGGGGCTTCCTGAAAGGTTTACTTACGCTGTAGTTCCGTGTTCCCATAACACCCTGTGGACTCTACCCATTTTCCTTTTAGGATCTTCCAATTTAGTCTTCGCCGCTGCCTCTCGAGAGTCCCTTATGACCTCGCTGCCCACTGATCGCTGAAGGAGTCGGGATATAGAAGTTCTCGATTCAGCTCTGGCGCTGCAAAATCCCCGAACTTGATCACAAACTGCTTTCCCATTATCGCACGAGGGACCCTGATCCCGAACCCCGCATGGCCATAGAACGCCGATGAAGTTGCATACCTTCGCTCTATGATTGTTGTTATGGTTCTGGCCCCGCCATTTGGTAAAATAGTCACCTACCACAGCATAAATTTGCATCGCCCATTCCACCGGGTAAGGGTCCCAATATGTCTAGCCCTATCAGTTGAAAAGGCTAGGTGCTTATGACTGACGCCAACCCGCCGTATGGGGAGATGTGAGAGATCTTGACATGCTCCTAACAAGCTTTGCATTTTCTCGACCTCGCCTCGTCGTCTGGCATTGTGGGCCAGTAGTACCCCCCGCCTCAAGGTTTTTCCCTTACTAAAGTCCGAGCCTGATGTGGTTGCCACATGCCTCGTGTACCTCCCGAGTATGTAGTCAGCGCGCCTTCCTTCCCTACACACTTAAGAATGGGCAGAGAAGTTCCGCTTATAAAGGGTCCCCCGATGAACTGAATCTCGCCGACCTTGCTCGAAGCCTGACGCCCGGTCGCCGGGCAATGTTCCTTCCACTAAGTAATCCCATATGGGATCCATCCAGCTCGGTTCGGACATCACAGGGGAGACCTCTCCATTGTCGATGCTCACTAAGGGTTCCTGAGGTGTTCAATTGCATCACCGCCTGTGTCTTCTTGTGAGGTCATGCGCTTGTTTAGACATCGCCTGGGAATTTCGCTTCGTACATGTTTGATACTGCCCTTAAAATACCCTAGAATTATATAATAAAAATTATTATATATTCCGAGTATAGATTAAGCCAACTTGGGTATTTTCCAGGAATTGTTAAATGAATATTGTATAAATGATTATATGGCTAAGAGCCAAATGCAAATATAATATACTAAATGAGAATTGATTACACCTAGAAATTTACCCAAGTGAAAAATGGCAAATTTGGAAATGTGAAAAATGAGGACCTAAATGTCATAATATAAGAAGAACAAATAGTAAAAATAGTAAAATTGTTGGAATGGCTCAGGGAAGCCTAAAAAATTCTCTAGATCTCGGATGACGAAACGAATCGCGCCTCGTTAAATTGGCCTCAAGAATCTAGACCTGCAGCTTCGTTGAATTCCTAGACAATCAATATTTTACAATTTCTAAAGTGACAAATAGTATGAAACTTGAAAACGAGATTTTAGAAAATTCTCAAAAAATGACAAATATTTAAAGAATATTCAATTATGATAAATGAAATTGAAACCGGGACGAAATAATTTGTTTCGGAGCTGAAACGGATCAAGAATAGAAAGAAAAAGGGACAAGTGGGTCCCACTTCAAATTATAAAAACAATAAAACAAAGAGATTTAAAACAAAGATGTAGACGGTCGGCAGAGAGCAGCGTGGGAAGGAGAAGGAAATTTTTTTTATTTATTTTCTCTCGCTTCTCTCTTCGATATATGGAAATCGGACCGTCGGAATTCATCGAACCAAGAACGAAAGTGCTCTACGCGACGAAGGCTACGCTGCAGCCCAAAAAACACGGAGTTTCGCACCGAATTCGTAAAAGTTCCGAAATCCCACTTTGGGCTCGTGATCACGACGATCTAACGATCGAATTTTTCTACCAAGAGTAAAAGCTTATTTCACGCAACGCCAGCCTACGCGCAGATCAAATCACTTCCGATTTTGCCATATTTCCACTTGAATGAATAGTAAATACGTAAATGAATAAGTATATATGAATAGTAAATACGTAAATGAATACGTATATGAATAGTGAATAGTGAATAGTGAATAGTGAATAGTAAAATAGTGAATAGTGAATATGAATAGTAAATACGTAAATGAATAGTGAATACGTAAATAAATAGTGAAAACGTAAATGGTAGAAATATAAGAATTAGTATGGAACTAAGTAAGGAACTCCATTTTGGGTGTTCTTGGACTCTATGGAAAACCCATTGAGTCAAGAATCCATATATATATATAGCTTGTTGAAATTGGAACTCAAATTAAACTCCAAAAATCAATCATAACCAAAACCACTAGCACGCACTAAAAATATTGTTCTTTAATGGTTTTGGAATAGGGGCTGACGAGGAGGAAAAGCCAAACTGAGATTGAGATTCCGAGGATTGGAATCAAAGTGCAAAGCTTTTTGGGTTTGTTCTACCTTTTCTTATTCTCGTTTCAATATTTGAAATGCTTGTTTTAAATGCATAAGAAAGGTATATTGAATTGTTTTAAATGATTTGAAGAATTTGATTGGAAAATGTTTGCATATGAAATTGCATGACTATTGAAAGTGAACTTATATACAAATGTACATATTGTATTGTACTTGCTATAAAAGATTTGAACGCCCTTTAATAGAATGTTAACCTCGCTTTAGTTCAGATATGATAGATCGTATACCAATATGGGTTTAAATAGGAAGTAATCGCGAACTACTGTAATACGATGTGTCACGCAGCCCCAAATGTGGACCGTATCCGTAGTGTCTACCATTTGATCAAGTTATAACCAGCCACAGCCTCTGGGCCGGACAAGACTGCGGTTATAAAACCGTTTTATACCGCCCCTCAGCCCAAATGGACCGCCACACACGACTCCGATATCCCGTCTATCTAAGACATAGGTTAAATTGCGAAGGGCATAAATTTAAATTGATCGTGGCATAACTCGAATCTGATCGCGTAACTTAATTGAATTGTATAAGGAATTGAATTTGTGAGCAGAATTAATTGATTTCGAGATTGTGAAATATCGAATTGAAAAGCATGTTTGCCAATTGAAATGAAAGAGGCTGTGAAATGCATGATTTGATTAATGCATGATTTATTGAATATGAAAGTGTATATTTGGGATGATCAATGAACTATAAATGATTGTATATAAAACAAGTATATGTATTGTATTGACATTGATCATCCAAAAAGATTTGAAAGTTTTGAATTGTTAAATTACATGATTTGTTTTAAACTGAAACTGAAGAATGGATTTGTATAGAACCACTAAGCATGAAAATGCTTAGCGTATTGTTTTACCAATGCGCAGGTACCGAGCGATAGATAATGATCGAAAGCGGACCCAAGATCGAGAAGCGTCGAGTCATAAAGCAGCAGAAATTTCAAGTATGCTCCGATACGTGCATTAATTCCATGTTTTCTTTGGATATTATTATTTTGTTAAAAGAGTTTGAACTTCTTAAACATCTATTTTTGTAAATCATTTTGAAAAGGCTTGAATGCCTTCATTGTAAAATGTATTTCATAAGTTTAAATGTTTCATGGCTTGCCCAAATTTTGAAATCGCCCGCAGAAAGATTACTCTTGGAGTGATCGAGTGATCAACAGGCATCTCTGGACTCCTGGGCTCGGATTCGCCAAAACGGGTCGGGCCGGGAAAGGGGTCCCACATTTAGTGGTATAAGAGCCTAGGTTTAGGCGGTTCTACAAAATGATTTTGAAATTGTTTGTAAATGATTTTGAAATTTTTTTTATGACATGCATTGCATTTGCATATAAAGGATGACGTGGACTCTCGACGCGATTCGCTGGTCTTGGCTGATAAATGAGTGGTATAAGTCCCCTTAGGGTCAAGGGTGACCAAGGTAGAGTGTATTGAGATTGTCCTAGCAAAATACGAGAGTATGAATTTTTAGGAGATTTGATTGAGTTATCCTTTAAGGAGTTTGATGTGATTTTGGGGATGGATTGGTTGTCCCGGCCACCTGCCGATAGTTGATTGTGTGCACGAAAAAGAGTGACCTTAAGGACACCGAATGACAATGAAGTTATTTTCATCGGTGAGAGGTCAAATCACCTATCTAATGTGATATCCGCAGCCACTGCTAGAAAAATGGTGTGAAATGGATATGAAGCCTACTTGGCTTATGTGATTGATATGGTAAAGGCAAGGCCTAGTGTATCCGATATCCCTACTGTTAGTGACTTTCCGGACGTGTTTCCGGAAGAGTTACCAGGATTGCCCCCACATAGGGAGATTGAGTTTGCTATTGACGTTGTACCAGGTGCCACACCGACATACATTACACCGTACAAAATGGCTCCACTAGAGCTAAAGGAATTAAAATTGCAATTGCAAGAACTGCTAGAAAAAGGGTTTATTCGACCAAGTGTATCCCCATGGGGAAAGCCCCTGGTGCTTTGTTAAAAGAAAGATGGGTACACTTCTACTTATGTATTGATTATAGACAACTAAACAAGTTGGATCAGAAGAATTTCAAGTATCCGTTACCCGTAACCGATGATTTGTTCGACCACCGAAAGGTGCAAGTATCTTTCGAAGATCACTCTGCGATCCGGTATCACCGCTGAGAATTAAAGATGCCGATGCATAAGACAGCGCGAGAACGCCATATGGACATTATGAGTTCCTTGTAATGCCGCTTGTTTCCGACAAATACCACGCTTTTTCATGGACCTAATGAATCGTGTTTTCCGATCAGAGTGTGTGGACTTCAGTTTGTCGTAGTATTCATCGACGACATTCTGTATTCAAAGATCGTGAAAGTCATGACACCTTAGAGTAGTGTTAGAGACTTTGAGAAAAGAGCAGCCAGATGCGAACTGAAAGCAAGTGTGAGTTTTTGTTGAATGAAGTGTCCTTTCGGGGCACATTGTATCGAAGAAGGAATCTCGAAAGTAGATCCAAAGAAAATAAGTTGTCACGAATGGAAGCCACCAAGAAATGCGCCATGTATGCGTGTAGTTTCGGGACTCCGGTAGGTTACTACAGAGGATTTGTTATGTTTTATGATCAAGTGTTCATGACGGTAGATCGCTTTCCAGTGTAAAAAGTATGAATTGGAGTGAAAAGTGCCAAAGAAGTTTTGATAAAGAAAGCATTCTAACCGAGGCTCCAGTTTACTCAAATTCGACCGCGGTAAAGAATATGTGATCTTAGTGATACGTCACTAAATGGACTTGGATGTCCTAATGCAAGAGAGGGTAAAGTGGTAGCCTATGCTTTAAGATGCTTGAAGCCGCATGAAAAGAACTACCCCACGCATGAGATTTAGCACTAGCCTAATTGTATTTGCGATGAAATTTGGAGACATGATTTGTATGGAGAGAAAGTGTTTCATCTACACTCGATCATCATAAGAGTCTTGGTATTCGACCACAATGAGAGCTTAAATTTGAGACAACTGAGATGCAGATGGAGTTGATAAAGATCATGATTGCATGATTGATTATCACACGGAAAGGCCAATGTAGTGGCCGACGCCAGTAGAAAAGTCAATACAAACGCCGAGCGTTGAACGCCCATTTGTCAGTCAGCAGATTACGGAAAACAATGGCATAATTAATAGCGAGACCGAGTTTGTTGAATCAAGTGCTAGAGGCACAAAAGAAAGATGAGAAAATTGCTACCATAATATATCAGATTGGAAATGGTAAAGAACCGAGTTCACACAAAGCAAGGAACGAAAAATGGGTTTTGTATTATAAGATCTAAGTTTGTGTACCCATTGTAATGATTTGAGGAATTCCATACTTGAAGAGGGCATATAGTGGATCTTTGCTATCTATCCCTTAGCACAAAAGATGTATCGAGATTTAAAAATGTCATTCTGGTGGTCCGGAATGAAAATAGATGTGTCAGAATTTGTAACCAAGTGTTTGGTGTGTCAAAGAGTAAAGGCAGAGCATCAAGTTCCTTCGAGATTATTACAGTCTATCAGAATACCGGAGTGGAAATGGGACCAAATTACCATGGATTTTGTAGTTGGGTTACCATTGACAGGGAGAAAGCATGACTTAGTTTGGGTCGTAGTGGACCGATTGACCAAGTCAGCTCAATTCCTACCAATGAGAACTGACTATTCAATTGACAAGCTAGCAAAGCTGTATATCAAGGAAATAGTTCTGCTATGCTTTATCTTTATATCCATTATTTCACGGCATCCTGAGGTTTACTTCTCGAGATTTTGGGGAAAATTGCAAGAGGACGGGCACTGATCAATTTCAAGATGCACTGTTTCACCCATGCATAAATGATACCGCAGAGAGTGATCCGTGATTATGGAAGATATGCTAAGGTTTGCAGGATTCGACTATGAGGGTAGCTGGGATAGACATTCCTTTAGTTGAATCTGCATACTGTCAGCCTAATCGAGTATCGAATGCACCTTTAGCGAGGCTTTATATGGAGAAATGAACACCGCTGTTGAATCGAATTGAGCTAAAAGAAAGTAATGGCCCCGACTTGATACAAGAGGACCTAAGAAAAGTGAAAATGATTAGAGAGATCAAAGGGCCAAATAATAGATGTGAATCATATGCCGACATGAAAAGAAAAGATATTCAAGCCGAGATCTGGGAAAAGTGTTTTGAAAGTACGCCTGGAAGAAGGTGATGAGATTCTCGGGTGTTGGCAAGTTAAGCCCTAGGTTTATTGGGCCTTATGAAGTAATCGAAGAAGTGGGTCCAGCAGCATATAGATTAGCATTACCTCCGGACTTGGAGAAGAGCCATAATGTATTTCATGTGTCCATGCTACGGAGGTATCGTTCGCATCATTACATGTAGTCTCTTCTAAAACAATTGCTTTAGACCTGATTTTGATGAGTGATGAAAAGAGCTGTAAGAGGAGATCTTGGCTCTGGAAGAAAAGAGCTGCGAATGCTATGATTTTTGCTAGTCAAAGTGTCAGTGGAGAAACCACAAATGTACGTTCACCTAGAAAGTGAAGAAACGATGCGACAACAAGATCCTCAACTACGACCAAGGTAAATTTCTATATCAATTCTATTAAGTGGGGAGAGTTGTAACGCTTCAAAATAATTCTAGAATTATATAACAAAATTATTATATATTCCGTGTGTATAAATCTGAGCTTTAACTCGGGTATTTTCCGTGAATTGTTAAATGAATATTGTATAAATGAGTATATGGTTAATATTTAAATTTCAAAGATAATATACTAAATGAGAATTGATTACACCTGGAAATTTACCCAAGTGAAAAAAATGAAAATTTGAAATGTGAAAATGAGGACCTAAATGTTACATATAAATAACAAATAGTAAAATAGTAAAAACGTTTTGAAACGACTCGTGAAATTTTTAAAATTCTCTGTATCTCAGATGACGAAACGAATCGCACAGTTAAATTGGCTTTCCTAAATTTAGTGATCCATAAAAGCTACTGAATCTTGCATACTAATATTTTACGAATTTCAAAGGACGTGTAAAGTAAACTCAAAACTAGATTTTAGAAAAATCTCAAAATGGATAAATATTTAAAGAATATTCAATTAGGATAAATGAAATTAAAACTGGACGTAAATAATTTGTTTTTATTTAAACTATCAAGAATAGAAAGGAAAAAGATATGGGTCCACTTCAAATTTAAAAAACAATAAAACAAAGAGGATTTAAAATAAAGATGTGTATGGTCGTATAGAGAGCAGTAAAGGGAGAAGGGAAATTCTTTTTATTTATTTTCTCGCTTCTTTCTTCGTGCAGTATATATGGAAATCGCATCATTTAATTCATCGAACCAAGAACGAAGTGCTCTACGCGACGTATACACAAAGGTGGGTACTAAAAACAATGGATTTCACCAGAATTGAAGTAAAAGTTCAAAATCCTAATTTTAACGTATCTACGATTTATCTAACGGCCAGAATTTTTCTACCAAGAGTAGTTATTTCTTACGCAACGCGAGCTACGCGTGGGTACCGAAATAACGGGATTTCGCCGTATTTCCACGTGAATGAATAGTAAATACGTAAATGAATACGTATATATGAATAGTAAATACGTAAATGAATACGTATATGAATAGTGAATAGTGAATATGAATAGTAAATACGTAAATAAATAGTGAATACATAAATAAATAGTGAAAACGTAAATGGTAGAAATATAAGAATTAGTATGGAACTAAGTAAGGAACTCTGTTTTGGGTGTTCTTGGAATCTATGGAAAACCCATTGAGTCAAGAATCCATATATATATAGCTTGTTGAAATTGGAACTCAAATTAAACTCCAAAAATCAATCATAACCAAAACCACCAGCACGCACTAAAAATATTGTTCTTTAATGGTTTCAATAGGGGTCACGAGAGGAAAAGCTCCAAATCGAGACGTAGATTCCAAGGATTGGAATCAAAGTAATAAAGCTTTTAGGTTTGTTCTATCTTTTTTTATTCTCGTTTCAATATTTGAAATGCTTGTTTTAAATGCATAAGAAAGGTATATTGAATTGTTTTAAATGATTTGAAGAATTTGATTGGAAAATGTTTGCATATGAAAATTGCATGACTATTGAAAGTGAACTAGTTATACAAATGTACATATTGTACTCGCATTTTTGCTATAAAGATTTGAACGCCTTAATAGAATGTTAACCGCTTAGTTCAGATAAGGGGATAGATTGCATACCAATAGGGGCCAAATAGCAAAGATCGCGAACGTATCAGACATGTGTCATCCGATCAAGAAACAAATGGGACCAGACGGTAAAGATTCACTATTCATTGTTATAACCAAATAAGAGTTTCAAATGGACAAGATCGCGGTTATAAACCGCTCTTATATCACCGCAACAATGTGACCGCGCTGACTGGAGCATCCTCGTATATTGAAGACATAGGTTAAATTCGTTAAGGGCATAACTAAATTGATTGGCATAACTGAATTGATTGACATAATTGAATTGATTGGCATAACTTAATTGAATTGTAGAAGTGAATTGAATTTGTGAGCATAATTGAATTGATTTGAGATTGTGAAATATTGGAATTGAAAAGCATGTTTGCCAATTGAAATGAAAAGAGTATTGTGAAATGCATGATCATACTAATGCATGATTTATCGACATGAAAGTGTATATTCGGGATGATCAATGAACTATAAATGATTGTATATAAACAAGTATATGTATTGTATTGACATTGATCATGCAAAAAGATTTGAAAGTTTTGAATCAAGTAAATTACTATTGATTTGTTTTTAAATCAACCAAAGAATGGATTTGTATAGAACCACTAAGCATGAAAATGTTTGGGCCAGATTGCTTTACCAACGCTATGCATCGGTGAGCCGATGTATAGCCGACGAAAGCCGACCCAAGATCAAGCCGAGTCATAAAGAAGGAAATTTCGAGTATGCTCCGATTACGTGCATTAATTCCAGCGTTGATATTGATATTTTGTTAAAAGAATTTGAACTCTAAACATCTATTTTTGTAAATCATTTTGAAAAGGCTCTCAATGCCTTATCAGAAATGTATTTTGTTAAGTTTAAATGTTTACGGGCTTGCCTAAATTTTGAAATCGCCTGGCAAATATCGGATTTCGAAAGTGATTGAGTGATAATGTACATCTCTACCTTGGCTCGATCCGCCAAAACGGGTCAACGGAAAGTGGGTCCTAAGATTCGACCGGGACCAGATGAACTTTTAAGCAATTCCTCGCACCTTCTTAAGATATCTGATCATCTTCTCACCTCCGGCTTCAGAGGGAGTCTTCCATCCGCTTTACCACCAATCGGGAGTCGCCACCTGCAACCCGATCCGCTCCCACAGTGGGCGATGCGGTTCCTGGGAATGCATGACACTCATGGCCCGGGCCTCGTTATCGGAGGCTCAGCTTCCAATCCGAGGGCATTCCATATCTATCCCTATTCGAGAGGTCGACGACCTACATCGCCTCGCATCAAGGTCCTCGCCTTACCGATAATCCGACAGGAGGCCTGGGCGTTAGTCAGGCAAATTCGAGACTCTATCGGGTGAATCGGCTGGAGTGAAATCGCCAAGATCTACCCTTTTACTGCTATCCTTGGTTTGTACTTGATGTCGAACTCACTCAACTCTATAGCCCACTTTATCATCCTTCCAGAGGTTTATGGTTTATGCAAAGATTTGCTTCACTCTACATTCAAAGCCAATTTAACAGATGAGCTTAGAAGTATACCTGAGTTTTCCTCGGATGAAGTTATCAACGCCTAGAATCACTCTTCTCCATCTCTGATTACCCTCTCCGTCCTCAGAGCCTCGACCGCACAAGTAGATCGTTGTCGTGACCATTCCGCTCTCGACTCAAGGCGCACTAGTTGAGAAGTCGGAAACTGGCCAGTAGAGGAGGAGTTCTCCCTCGAAAAGGCTACAGGAACAGTGGAGAGCTCGTAGGTTTCCTGAGTGCCGTGGAATGCCTCTCAGAAGGGTGCATCCCACTGGAAGGCCTTTTCGCACCTCGAAAGAAAGATCGACACTGTCGACCTTAGACACGGCTTTGCTCACAGAACTATTCTTCTCTTTACGCGCGCTTGAATGTCCTTAATGCTCAGGTGGCAAGATATCCAACACTCCACCTTTATCTCGGTCTGGCTCTCATTTCTATTTCCTTCTCTTTAAGTATTGACTATAAAACCCAAGAACTTCCCTTGGGCGTGAGATTCCGGGCTACGCATTCATTCGGTTTAACTTCATTTTAGCTTTTCAGACTGAACACTTCGCTAAGTGGGTTATATGGAGCTCGACCTTTACCGATTTTACTAACATGTCATCTATATATATACTCATAGATGTCTAATTATTGGAACATCTTATTCACCAACCTTTCGTAGTGGCCTGCGTTCTTCAACCGGGCGGCACTCACTCAATAATGAGGTTCCTGTCTAGTGACAATGAGGTCTTCGGTCACCGGGATCCATATCGACCGGTCAGAATGTGAGAAGGCATCCACGGGCCGAGGAGTTCATGACGCCGGCGTCCACTATGAGGTCAACTCGGCGTAGGGAAGCTATCTTCGCGTGCCCCGGGTCAGCGATTCGTGGAAATCGATGCAAAGCCGCCACTCGCTTGCTTTTGACGAGAACAACGTCGTCAACCACTCAGATATTCTAATTCCTGGACAGATTTGCTCGGGAGGAGCTTGTCGAATCTCTTCTAGCTAACTGCCTTCATCTTCCGCAAAACCTCTGGTCACCTGGGCGAAAGAATGGACTGACGTTCAACCTGTGGGTGATCACCATCGGGTCGATTCTGCCCATGTCTTCCTGTTTCCAGGCAAATACCTCCATGTTATGCTTTAGAAAACGGATGAGAGGGCTTTTGATGTCTTCAACTAGCTTAGATCCTATGTAGACGAGGTGTTCCGCTAGTCGCTGCCGCATGTGCCCCAGTTCTCCGAGGTGCAGGCTCGTAAGTTTACCCTCGCCTCGCATGTCGAGCTCGCCCATATAGACGCCACAACCGCCTTTGCTTCATTGAAGTCGGTAACACTGGCTATGCGCTGCCGACATTCATACTCCATTCATAGCTGAAATTTGATAACCATGTGATAAAGTGAGGGATGGCCTCTATTGTGGATCGGTGCAGAGTAGGCCTCTACCCCAAAGAATACGTTGTAGCCGATGGGGCATCTACTATGAGTTCATACCGTTTGTCAGAACCGCATGGGGTCTCCCAAAGTGAGCACTAGCTGTATCAACCCTAGGAGCATCACTCTTTCTCCAGAGAACCCACGTAGGCAGGCATTGACTGGCTCTAGCTTCTCCCTTCCAATGCCCATTTTGTCAAAAGCTGATGTGAAGATGATACCGGGTCAGCTTCCTTTGTTTCATAAGGATCCCGTGGATCGCTTTATCGGGTTACTACGCCTTTATCACAAGTGATCGTCACGGATGTCAAAACTTCCAGCGCCTGGAGTCCGAAAAGGTTATGGTGGTATCTGTACGAGGAAGTTTGATACGACTTTACTTCTAATGTTTCCGACCATGCTGCGTGAGGTGGGCCTTCCGGGCTGAGTCAGGACTCTCCGCCTCCCGCAAACCTCCGAGATCACGTGGATTTCTCTCCCAAAGGCTACCGGTGCTAGTCAGTCACCGACGAGGTGGTGGTGGTCGGACTTATTCTACTCCCTTCGAGGCACGTAACGACTCAAGATGTCCGGCCTGGATCGTATCCAATCTCTCTTTCTCGCCTGGATGCAACACGGCTCGTGTCAATGATCCCCATGGAACCTGCAGATTTAGTATTGTCTCTTTGTCGGGTCTCGACTTTATCCCGAGATGGCCACCTCGTAAATCTTCTTCATGTCAGACTTCATGTGAGGACCTCGTGATGACCGAGGCCGTCGTGGGGTGTATTGGGCCGAGGTGAATATCATTACGCAGCCTCAGCCGAGGTCTTAGGTGGTCTCGACGCCTCATCTTTGGGGGACCGCTTATCCGCTTTTCTCCCTTGCCTCCTAGGATTCCATCCCCGTCATCGCCTTCCGGGCTCTGCCCCGCTTTCTCACGTCGGCTCTTTCCCCCTTTTAAGTAGAAGAGCCCTTGCTCGGATAAGAGGGCTTCTTCACCGTTGATATACTTCTCTATTTCACAGCACCCCGCCATGCTCGCCCTAAGGGTTCTTGAGATGAGAACACAGTCTTCGACCGCACCTCAAATTTCTACGATGAAAGCCAGAATGGCGAACTTTCGCCTAAATATCCACCTTTAACGACTGAAGAATCTTCCGACATATGACCTTTGCTTCTTACAGCTCGCTTTATGGGTCGAAGGTGATAACTTGTTTCTCAGACGCCCTGTTCTGACATAAAGTGCAGACTGATGCAATGAAAGCTCGTGAATGGGATGAGTTGAAGACAAGTGAGTCTCGTTAAACCAAGCCACCGCCGGGCCTCTAGCGTGATAGCCGAAGGCCTCAGACCGTGATGGGTCCCGAGCATCCGTGTGCCCCATGATGTTCTTATATGTATTGAGGTGATCAATGGGTCTTTTGCTCGCTGAACATTTCCCGATTTGCAAGATTATGAATTTTGTCTAAGAGGGAAGTGCAACACCCCTACCGTGAACTGGGATTCAAGCCATTGCACTGGTGGCTGCCCATAAAGACCGGAGTTCGGCCTTACCGCTTCCTTCATGGGCCGAGCTCTCACTGATGTCCTGAACCTCCGCTCCCATGACTGCCTCCCTCGTTTCCCCACGATAAGGGATGGGTCCATCGCTTCTATTGTCCCTACCATGCCTCTCCTCATTGCAATTCTCTCCGGGGGGTTTGCAAGGATCATGCTCCCTGGCTTGGCTAGTTTCTCCTTCTCCATCTGCTTCTCGAGGAGGGTCGAGGTGTTGTTGTTCTTCTTGGGGTAATGGGGTTTCGCCTTCTCGAGCCTCGTCGCTACCCCCGGGGCGTTGTATCTACTCGTGAGTTTTTCCAACTTCCCGCCAGACGCCAGACTCGAGCGCCCCATCTCGACTCGTGATTGCCGCGGCGTAGCTTTGAAGTGTGCCTCCGTGAGGTCGCTATCTGCGTTGCCTTTACCGGTCTTGCATCCTCAGATCGACGTGGTCTTCTTATGTCTGAGTCGATACTCATCGTACCATCAGATCGCCTTTATTTGTAAAGGAACTGGCTGCTCCTGGCTGCACGCGCTAACCGATGATGCTTTTTCAACCTAATCGGGCTTCGAACTCATGGAATTGGTCGGGCCAAATCACGACCGATGTCTGCCTCTTTACAAAAAATAAGAAACAAAAAGGATCAATGGGGATCACCTGCCTCCGATGCCTAACCCGCCTTCCTAGTGAGAAGATCAACCCGCCAGTGGAATGAATTTCAGACGCACCTTCACCGGCCGGGTGGCCTGCATTTATAATGGGTGATCATGATAACTTTCCTAGTTTGATGATTTATACGATATTTCCCAATGGGTAAGTGGATTCCTTATCGTTAACTGATTAATAAGGGATAATTGATGAACAATTATTAGAAATATCCTACTTCCTTTAATCGGGTGGAAATCGAAACATTTTCCTTTAATAATGGATTCTTTGGGTCAATATATTACAAATTTTCAAGGTGAATCTGGCCCTCGCTTTCTGGGGCCTGTGCTCGAGGATATCATCAAGGGTCGAAAGCACCGTATCGGGCATGCCTTTAATCCTGCCCGCATTCGGGGCTCGTGTTATGGGCCTGCGCGCTTATTATTGTAAACCCGATCAAAAGGAAGCCCAATTTTCCTCAAATTTGTTGATGCGTCAGATAAGATTAAAGATAATAAATACATATATGGTTTGTTGAAAGACGTTATCAAGGAAGTTGGAGAAACAAATGTAGTTCAAATTGTAACAAATAATGGATCAGCATTTGTGAAAGTGAAAGTTGTCGATTTAAGAAATACAATCAGATTGGATTCCATGCGGCAAAGATATCGCATTGATTTAATGTTCAAGACATTGGTAAAAGCGGATAGTGTTGCTCACTTGATCAGAATGACCGAAAGATAACCAACTTCATTTACAATCATGGTTAGTTGTTTGCAAAACGCCGATAGTTCACGGTGGTGAGATATAAAGGCGCCATGGAGCAACAAGATTTGCAACAAACTATATCGCCTTTAACAAATTTCTAAAAGAGGTTGATTTGAAGAAAGTCTTATTAGGAAATGAATGGTCATCTCACAAGCTTAGTCGGATTGAAGCTGGACATGAGGCTGAAAGACTCCAAGTGTTTGATCATCAATAGTGGAGAAGGTGGAGAAGCTAGTGTCCATCTATGAGGCACTATACACATGGCTGTGATTGTCGATTCAAGTCGTCCCAAATCCATGCCATATGTCTACGAGTTGATTCTGCTTGATGAAGGAAAATTCTAGATCGATTCAAAGCTAAAGAGTGGGTGAAACTTATCATCGCAAATTCCATTGGATAGAACTCTTAAGCATCCTCTTCATGCAAAGCAGTAACTAATTAATATCCTCTTCGCCATCATTCACATTTAATAATATTATGTTTATATTATTATCGTAGATACTAATTCTCAATAACTATTGCAACATACTATCTAAATCCAAATTCTCAAGATATACCGAGCTGGTCAGAATCCCGAGCTACATCGTTCGTTCATGATGTTTTTTCTAAATTAGATCCTAATGTTAAGGCCTTTGTAATTTTGAAATGAGGTAAATTAATGAGTTTCTAATTCTAATTAATTGATTCAATTGATTTTTTATTTTAGATTTTTTCGGAGTTACTTGAATTCACACTTATATTATTCCGTGATTCAAAAAAAGGGATTTCGTGATCTGCAGCAATAGGGCCACAAGATAAAAAATGGTTCCTTCGTGCGAAAGCACTCATTATAAGTAAATTTTATAATTATTTTATTATTAGGTATTGAATATAAGTAATTTTTTATCATAGCTTAAATGGTGGTTTTTATATGGAAATCACGCTCCAACATTAAGGAGTTCGCCTTAAAGGTTCTTTCCTAAACCGCATCATCTTCACTTAGAAAGAAATTTGGAGCACATTTGCTTCTAATCTTATACCAAACAAAGAAATCGACTTGCTTATCCTAGCTCCAACAATTGGTTTTTATTATTACAACATGAAACTAAAGATCCGTGATAGCGGAGGCAGTAGACTGATAAAGTTGTCGAAAATACTCTTCTATTTACTTGAAATTTCAACAGTTTGGTGAAGAAGAAGAGAATTCCAACTATTTGAATGGGTTGTAATTCTCTCCATTTAGATGATGAATATGGAAATCCCGATCCATCGAATTGTCGACATGTCTTAGAAGCATGTTAATGTTGAGTGTGTTTTATTTGAAGAAGTTCATAGTGAAAGTTTTAGTCAAGACACAAGGGACTCATTTCAACCCAACAAGTATTCTCGAATTCCTCTTTGATTCAAGTGTTGAAATATAGTAGTAGCACTGCGATTGCTGGTACTTCTACTATAGGTTATGATGGCTCAAGAGGAAAGGGAACCAATTATGATAGTGATACTGGAAATGATGGTGGGGATATTGCAGATCCATAACAAAGTCAATATCCTTTGAGCCCATTCACTGGTGAAGATGATTTCACACATGCTACATAAGATGAAGACCACGGGTCTAGGAGAGCCGGTCCAGGTATTGGAGCCATTGGAAATCCATATAGAGGAAGACAACGAAGGATGACACTCATACAATGAGGATTCGCACGCTTTGAGTCCATGAGTATTGGAACTCACCCACAATATCGAATGAGGGCAACATATTTCCTCCTTATACAAAATGAGTTATGGTCACCTTCACATCCTCAGTTCTATTGGTGAAGAATATGGAATGGTTAACTATCCTCGGATCCACAAATGTCATTCCAAATTCCATATCAAAGTAAGGATTTTAAACGAGTACGTGGGCTTCAACCCCGCAATTTCCTATCCACGCAGAGATTTTACGGGTAGGAGTCAACAGATTTATACATGGTAATGTCTGGTTACAATCACATTATCTGAATACCTATCTCTTGGTATGAATATTGTCTTCATCAAAATGGGATCCCTTCACAAATAATGTAAATGGAGCCACACTTATCTTCATTTTGGCTTTAAAATGTGACTATTGTGATGTAATTCGATAAATTATAATGAATATCGCCTTCAACAAGTATATATATTCATTTATTTACGATTTTTAAAGTTCAACAAAGTATTCCATGAATTTCAAAGTATTTTTATTAATTTTTGCATTACCGATATTTTTGTCAAAATATTCACCGATATTTTCTGATATTTTCGATATTTCCGTAAAATTCAAGTACCGATATATCTGTAATTACCGATATTTTGTTCCTTAGTTGGGGTTATATATTATCCTTATCCTTGTGCTGTGACATCAAAGATACTAACTACAGTAGTTTGTAACTTTAATTTATTGCCATAGTTAAAGCACTATATGAACTTTTTTTCCCGGGTAAAGTTGGTTGTTTCATTAGAAGCAACATTATTAGAGTTATAAAAAAAATAAATAAAAAAGCGCCCTGAAATAATTCTTTTCCTCTGACAATTATAAATACAGAAGGGAGAAGTATGTGTAAGACCCGAGAAAATTCCAATTTTCTGGAAAAATGGCAAAATAGTAATTTCGGTAAAAATTAAAAAAAAATTTCTAGATCTCGGATGATGAAACGGATTTCACCGTTGGAATCGTCTCGCGAAATCTAGCTACAATATGTCGATTCCTCGTAGAATTTATATTACCAAATTTGCACGCTTCGAGGCACTCGGTGCTCACACAGAGAATGCGCTTGGTAGACATGCTGACGCGACAAAGTCACCCACTACATGTACTCTTGTGACACATGTTGCAATATTAGAGAGATGATGGAAATGGACGGCCTAGAGTGTGTCAAGTGTCAAAAATCCAAGATAAGGGACATGGAAGGCATTATTTGAATTGTTAATGAGATAATAAGACAAAAGTGAATAGTGGTCTTCTTCCTTAAGGAGCCAAAACGTGCAGGATGAGAAAACGTGATGCAGAGGCTAGGGTTTCGTATTTTGCAGAGGGTTTCGGCTTCTCTTCTAGGATTCCCGACGACGGACCGTTTGATTTCTTCGGCCAAGAAGGAAAGTTGCTCTATCGCTAGCGAGGCCTTACGCTATGGCACCGGTTTTATGAGTTTCGGCTAAACTCCGTGGAGGCAGGGTTTTTGGTCCTAATTTGGTTTACTCGACGGCTGGTTAACGGCCGCTTTGATTTGGGCGCCGTGAGTGGCCGTTTGATCGGTCCCAAATCTTGGAACCGAAGTATGGAAATTTTTGGAGCCGGTTTGGACAGTCCGTGACAGTGTATGGACTGTTTGGGCAGCTTGTGGTGTAATTTATGTAATAAATTGTGTTTTTGTGTGTATGAGGCCTAAAATGGGCTAGCGGAATTTGGTTCGAAAGAAGAACCGATGTTTGACGAAAGGGTCGCCTACAAAATGTACCCCACTCTCGCTTCGTTTTCTTAGACTGTAAAAAACAAATCCCGCTTTATGAAATGGACCATAAACGTCCATGTGTCTTGCATCGAAATTGTTTGGGGCGAATGGCTTGAGTTGTGGGAATTCAATAGGTTAATGTATGTTTGATGTGTTAACATGATGTCAGCTAAATTATGGAATATAATTGTGTGTGTATAGGCCATTGAAATGGGAGGTTTAGCTCAAGAGAGCCACTAGCGCCGTTGATCAAAAATTGAATTACATGTGGTGTGATTGTAAATTTGAGAATATTGCATAATTGATGTTATTGATTGAAATAGAGTAACATGTTGTTGTGATTTAATTTATGTCAATATATGCATGATGATATATTGGCATGTGTTGTATAAATTGTGTTGAAATGGCATAATGCATTTACATGCACCGGTAAATCCTAGAACAGTGTGTGCATGGCATGAAAGAAAAAAATAAAAACGAACATGGTTGCGAAAGGAATTTCAATGGATGATTTTCCGGAGAATGGTGTTGGGAGATGATCCTACAATTACACGTCAGAGGAGCCCATGTATTGTTTTGAAAGGTTCTCCAACACATTCGCCTCGGAGGGTAGTCCTATATTTTACCAAACTCCTAGAGGTTTTCTTTAGAACAACTGTGTTTTGTTTTGAAAACTGTTTTCTCTACATGGCCTAGGCAAGTGTGAGGGAGTTGATGAGGACTCGAGATACTTGCCTGTGGTGATTTGAGACATTCAGTTAGGATCACGAATTAACTTGGAGTGTGTGTTTACATTGATCATTGCAATGCACTTAGTAGAGGTCCATTAGGTAATTCCACCATCGGGCTATTGCTCACCCCGTCGAGGGAATATTATTTCGTACAGTGGATGCCTGCAAAGGACGCTTCATCTTGTAGACCAATTTTGAAGAAAGTCGGGTCAGTGGGCTTTGATGTTTTGGTATAACATGTATTAAAATTGAAATTTTAATATGTGTTTGTATTAAGAGAAATGTTATAACTCTCGTAATCATTTGGAATATAGTCGGGTGAAATTTTGATGAGTATCGTGCGGGCCTCCAAGTGGCCATTTTTATCAGCAGGTCTCTGATACAGACGATAGATTTTTCCGCAGGCCGACGGGCCACAACTGACCCCCGAAGCCGGGGCGTCACAAAGATGTTTCAGCGATTTATTTGAAAATAAAAAGATAAATGGGTATAAAGAATTACAATCGGGGTCGCTAAGACATTCACCAAAAATAATCTGGTTTTCGAGGAACAAAAGGCATAATTAGGCAAACAATACCAAAATTTTACCCTCTAAATAACAATCCAACTATTCCAACCGATAAAAAGGGAGAAAAACATTTCATTCCTAACTCCCTCTTCCTTTTTCATAGGCCAAAGGAAGAAAAGCCATAACCCTATACTTCTCATTTGCTTGATCCGATCTCTCAGCTTCGTATTCATCCTGAATCTCTCAACTATCTTTGAGACCCACGATCCATTTGCCTCTCGTCTGCCTCATCATCCGCGAAGGACTCCGGTCTTGTAATCTCAAATTATAATTCTCGGCTAGCTTTTATAATATATTTTGTATAATAAAGTAATGTATATTTTTTCAAATAAATACATCAAAATAAAATAAGCAAAACTAATTTCTATAAAGACTAGGTAAATTAGTCATTTACTAATTTAGGACCCAAGGTCATAATTTAGTCAAGAATATATGCAAAGTGAAAATAAGACAAGTAAAGATCAGAATTAGATGCAAGCATTTAAGGACTTAACTAAAAATGGGAAAGAAGGCAAAATGTAAAAGGCCAAACATGGCCTTATTTTGGAATCAAAATATCTCATTTTTGCATATGAAGGGAGAGCTCCTACAGAGTATGGGATAAGGAGAAAAAGAAGAGAAGGAGAGGAAGAAGGAAGAAGAAGAGAAGAGGAAGCATGAAGAAGGAAGGAGACAAGAGGATCAAAGGTATGGATTTGTAAGGGTTTTCTATGGATTATAGTATGAACTTGTATGAGATTTGTATGGACTTGTTCAGATGGATTTTTTTATGGGATACTTGTTCGAGGTTTGGAAATAGTTTTGTTTGTGGAAGAATCATTGTTGGTTTGGCTGCGGGTCCTCACAGAGGAAAGATTTATAGAGAAAATGTTGGGTTTTAGGAGAGATGCTATTCGTTTTTTTTCAACCCATGTGTTTGTTTCGTCCATAATTTGGCCATCACTCATCCAAATTGAGTGATTCAAATTTATGATTAAACTAGACTTCTAGGATAACAAATATTCCTGAAATAAGTATATCCAAATTTGGACTCCATGGAACCCAGAAAATTTGTCAAAGTGATGTCAATGAAATAATTTTGATACATTTTGGGTTCCTAACGCTGGTATTTAGGTCATAAGCTGAGTTTCACTCATCCAAATTGAGTGATTCAAATTCTCGCAAACTATATTTAGAACAAATATTCTTGAAATGAGTATATCCAAATTTAGACCCATTGGACCGAAAATTGGCCAAAGTAAGGGACCACCCGTCCTCGAAATCTGCCTTCAAACAATCCAATGAACTGGAGTAATTCCGGTTGTTTAAATCATAACTTGAGTTATACTAGTCCAAATGAGGTGATTCAAATTTATGTACAAACCAGATATCGGGGAGAATAACTTTCATGAAAAAAGTAGGGTCAAAATTGTAGTCAAAAAATATCAGAGTCGTTTAATTGTTTTAATTGGTTATAGAAACTAAAATAGTATAAAGGTTATATAAATGTATTGTTATATTAAATAATGCATCATAGAAATATGGTTATGATAACTTGTGTTATGAAAGTTAAAGATAATACATATATAATTGTGTTATATGAAAAAGTACAATTAAATGTTTATAAGAAATTATTTAAAACGAATATCTCATGCGATACGAGCATCCGTAGGTATTCATGTATATGAGATATCTTTTCTAATAATTTCAAAAGATTGTTAAGAAACATAATAAAAATGATTGTCCGCTAAGACCGGTAGTTAGATGATAGGCAGCGTCTATAAGGACTGCAGATACGGGGCCATGTATATCGAGTCTCAAGCCAGTCGATGACATAGGATCCCATTCGATCATTATACGTCTACTGGGGTTGGCACAGATATAGATCATCGGTTCGCATAGTTGATAGTACTCCTTCAGGTACATACAGATAGAGATCACTGCCTCATGCAAAGGATAGTACCTTCGTATGCTATTTCCCGGGATCCGCTTCTGGGCGTTTTTTAAGTGCATATGAAATATGTTAAAATGATAAGTATATGTAAAAAGTTATTATGATACGCGACGATAAAGAGATATAAATATAAGAATGTGAAGTAAAGTGAAAGATGACATGAAAAGTATATAAAATATGATAAGAATGAAACATGTTATGAAAAAGTAGATATGAGAAATGGATAAATATATGTAAATGTTATATTTTCCATAAGTATATGCATGTGTATAGCGATGATCCGCATACGGTCAATCTTATATATGTATTTATTCCCACTAAGCGCAGTTTAGCACGAGTGTTTTCTAACCGTAGGTACAGTAAGAGAAATCGCAGGACAAGCATAACTACATAGCTAGCCAAAGGCCACGATCACTAGGGTGCTCAATGAAGACCTTTGGTCTATTTTGTATGTGTAATTTTGTTTATTTTGTGTCAATGGGGTTATTGTAAATATTGAATACTTTTATATACTGAGCTTCAGACATATTTTGTAATCCACTGCATGTAATACATACAAGTTAAATGTTCAACATTATATGAATGAACAAGCTTAATCTGGGCTTAAGTTTATAAAAAAAAATGAAACTCCTCGCTGAGGTCACAGCCAGTCAGCTTCATGGTGTCTCCTCCCTTAATCACGCTTCGCCTTTCCCACCGCTGGGCATTTTGACCGTGTTTATGCGCTTTATCGAATTTTTCACATTTGATTATCTCAAGAAAATGCAGATTTTCCCGAGAAACTTTGCTTTCAGGTTGTTTAATTAAGTGGAACGAGACAAGGAATTGATTTTTCCAACATCTAATTTCGAGTAAAAATCCTCGCTTTCCTTGTGTAGAAAATTCGGGATTGTGATTCTACTATTTTTCTATCTCTCAAACGCTTCGAAGTGCCCAGATGCCAATCGATAAAACGGGTTTAATATTTTATTTTGAAAATAGTCTCCGCTTTTTTTTTTCTTGCGTTTATATGTCGTCGATATTTTTTATCAAATTATTTATTCGATTTGATTTTATTTCAATTCTCTAGCTTTAGCCACCATATAAACATGAAAAAAGAAAAACTAGTTTGTTCATCATCAGTCAACCGCTTAATAAATAATTTTTGGGTTTTTGAAGATTTCCATTCCTTCTTTTAATAAGGATGAAGAGGAGAGGCATAACCGGAGACTATTATGCGGTGGATGGAGAATAAATTATAGGTTTTCAAAAATAAGTCCATAAAATATCTTACTCTTTCCATATCGACTTCCTATTTTGATTGTATTGATTATTGCTCCTGAAATAATTTTTAATAAATAATTTACTATTATTTTTTAACTCACTTCGTCTCCTTACTCCCTAAATATTGCTATATTAATCGACTCCGTCTCCTTACTACCATTTTGAGATGGATAAACATTTTAGCTAGAGTCTCTTTTACTGATTTTTCTCTATTTAGATTTATTTGCAAAGCTTCTTTTCTATACATTCTTGGGCATTCTTCATTGAAATGTTTCTCCATGGATATACTAGCTTATGTTGTAATATATAGAGACACAGCAGGTATGAGCAGAGAGAGGATATATATATATATATATATATATGGTATATATATTGGCTTACTTCAATGATGATTTATGCATTTTGTGGATTAAAAAGCTAGTTCATTAGAGCTGGGTTTGAGATCCAAAATAAATCTAAAACCCATAGGATATGATGAAATTTTTATCTTTTGTTGTCTTCCAAGAGCATTTATATGTGTAGAAACATATAAAACAAAGACATAACCCTTCCATCCTATGACTATGCAAGATTTTGCTGCCATTCTTACATACATAATTTGTAAGTTACCCATTTATTGCTATGATATTAAACATGTCATTTAGATACGTTAATTAGCAAAAAAAACGAGTGTATGATCTAATATAACATTATCTAGAATTAAGGACTTTTATATCCCATATGTTTAATTGTGTAATTAATATTCCTTCAAATTGTATATGTGTCTCAAACAAGAAGTATAAATTTGAAGAAGATGGAAAACGAAATGTTATGTTATGCCTTTGAAGGTGGGCAAATGGTGAAGGATGCAAATGGGTTAACTGAATATATGTACACAAGTCATTGGCAATATTTGTGAATGTGAATATTTCATACGACGAATTTGTTTCATTAATTTGTGCTAAGTTAAGGGTTGAATCAAATTCAGTGAAATTTCACTACACATGTAAATTTGATCCATCTTTAATGGTGTTGTTAATTGATGATGAAGAATTGATGAAGATGTTCGCATTCAATGATGTTTACTGGCTGCGGTATACGTGTCGCCAAACATCGGAGGAAATGGTGTAATCTTACCTTCGTAGATATATTAAGTTAAACTCATCATCGCTATGGTATTTGGTCTATTTAATTTGTAAAATATATGTTCAAGAATAACTAAAGGTTTCAGGTCTTATGAATAGCTACCCCACACCTATCGCTGTTCTAATTATGAAACACGCTCATGAAAAATCGACTCCAAATCGTATCATTAATGGATATTTCGGCAAATGGCCCAATAATAGAGTCTTATGGGTTGTTTAATAGAGGAGCTGAAACATATGTGCCTCAACATAGTACTAAGCGATTTCAAAATGCAATTATGGGCAGTGGACAAACGTTTCCAAATGTTTCTGCATTTTGGGATGCTTTATACCTAATGTCTTTATCAGGGAGATTTCGGTACTACTACAAAAGAAATAGTTATAAGTACATTACCGTTATATGCACAGTGACCAATTGTGCTTGGAAAATAACTTGTCGTGTTGTTGGTGCATCGGATGTTGTCCAAGTGCACACATTCTGAAATGAGCATAGCCATACTGTTGATGATGTGGTCGCCTCTCAACCAGTGGTGAGATCTAATCGTGCCGCTATGGTCATTGATGAGGTTATTCGATCTACTCCCGTGTACCAACCACGACAAATTTGTAAAGATTTCGTCAGAGAACATGGCATGAGATCGACTTATTGTCAAACGGCAAATCAAGGAGAAGGCTATGAGAATATATGGTCAACCTAAGAATTACTTATAAGTCATTGGCCGATGTGTGGAGCAAATAGTCCGCAGTAATCCGTGATCACTGCCGAGTCGACCTTACTAAGTGATGGTAATTTTGAACAACCTGCTTATCGCACATGATGCGTCCATACAAGGGTTTTTCACGTGTGTCGCCAATTATTGCCATCGACTCATCTCACATGAGTGGGCCCTATGGTGGGTGCTTTATTCTCCCGCTACATATCTTATGATGCCAATGACAACATGTTTCATTAGCATGGAGTTATGAGCTCGAGAATTATGATGGTCGGGTCATGGTTCTCGTGCACTTAAAGAAATTTATCAGAAGGAGGTCACATTATATCATATAGGCATCCTGTCTTTCTCGTAGTGTACCTGAAATTGAGTGCAGAACCATGCTTATTGCTATTGTCATCATGAGAACTTTAGTGGCTGTTATTTTAATAAGCATGACACAAAAGGGAACAAGGGAAGGGAAAATGCACTTGAATGGTTAGATAAAATCGCTTTCTATGCAAGGTCGAGACCGATTGGCAATTATCACATGCTCAATTGGCAAAGTATAACCGAATCATCGGGCTACATGGATTGAGAAAATGAACCCCGAGCATCACTACGCCGAAATTCCCTAGAAAAGACGGACAAAAATGACTACTAATCTCACGAGTCTTTCAATGCTCGTTAAGAAACGAATCTACATCACTCCATCGGTAAATTTCCATTATCGAATATATGACTAAGTTTGGTGCGTTTGTTCGCGATAAAGCCGAGTCAAATGCATGGAAGGGTATTATGTACGTAAAATTGAAGAGAAAGTAAAATTAATACTAAGTGTGCGAGGTTTACTCGTCACCCATTCATAGAAACCTTTGCGTCAGATTTGTAGGTGATTTAGTGTCGAATGTAGACATTAAGGAACAATCATGTACATGTTGGCGGCTTGGGTAAAATGTCGAGCATTCCATGATCATGCATGCGCAGCTTACTTCCATAGGCAAATGTCGCGGATTTTGTTGATGAAATCTTCAAATCCCCAGCAAAACAATTGGTATACTCAGACACTTTTCATGGTATTGAGACACATGACATGCCAAAAGTCTAAGACAATGGTATTGTTTGAGATGTCATAGGAAATGTATTATTCTCTTTAAAGCCACCCTGCGTTAAAAGGCCTCCTAGAAGACCAAGAAAAAAGTGTATTGAGTCACAATTTCAAGATAAGCGGACTGTTTATTGCTCACGATGCAATATGGCTGGGCACAATAGAAAAACTTGCAAAAATCTTTTGACATGATTAATGTTGTTGATTTTCATATTAGTGAAATGTCATACACCTTACCAACAAATTTTTGTTAATTAATGTATTATGAACTAGGGCGTGGTTTTCTAGAAGTTTGGTAAAAATGCTATATTATTATGTGGCATTATGTTTCTCTTTTCGTATACTTATGTTAATATTCGCTTATGCATGAATGTGTGTATGAAATTTTATATATATTATATTTCAGGTTTTATTAAGCATGGACAAATTTCAGCTGAAACGTAAGCAATATCTTCCACAAGCAAGGCATGAGGTGATGAGATATAACTCATATCATTATTTGTAACATGAGACATTAATAAACTTATTTGGCCAAGATTGCTTATTAACGGTATAGTTTGGTTTGTTTTATGTAACTTTAGGTGAACTCCCCAAATCTCGTTGTTCAAAGAAATTCATCTATTATTCATCAATTGCCCAGCATAAGTTGAAGCATAGGGGGTCTGGCTTGGTGGACTCACACAACCTTGCATGCCGAGAGATCCGCTTACGAGTTATGCCACTATCTTATATCACACTACGTAAGGGCATATCATCGTATGAGATCGAGAGATCGTACTCGGCAAGAGATGATGCCATGTATGTTAGCGGGTATCCTTTAGGTGGGACTCATGTTATTGTCCATTCATGTGTGGATTAATATCTCTGCATATTTGCTCAATAGGTCAGAAGAAAGTCTAATAGACTTAGAAGTCGGCAATGAATTCTAGAAGGTGTTCATTATTTTAATACAAGAATCTATTTTTGCACCAAAATAAAGAAGTCGAGGGCATACATGACTTATGGACCTTATATGGGGATGGTGAGGTTAACGCGGAAAATCGGAGCAAATTTATGCTCCAATACTTAGAAAATGGAATCAGAAATTCCAAAGTGGCAATGATGCATACATGTGCGGTTGCTTGCTCTTCCATCGTATCTCCACTTTTTCGCAGTTGATGTCATTATGAAACGTGCTATAACCTCGGTTATAATGAGTACTCATTTGTCCTCAATTTGTAGATTTTTACCTCGTGAAAAACATATGTGGCCAATGGGTGGATGTCTCGTAGCAATGCCCTTTGTTATAACTGAATGACCCGGGCTAGTCGATCACGACTAATTCAATCAAATCACAATGTTCGGTGGATATGGAAAATCGGCGTAAGACGCTTAAAACGCAGATCGATATTTCCATGGTAGACTTGTATTTTTAATATATCTTATATTAATTATTTGTTAATGTTAACATACTTAAGGCAACATATTCAGAAATCCAAATTGGGCAAGAAGTTCCACCTCCATTTGATCAAGCAGTACATGAACCCGATCATGCACCTCCATTTGCTAGAGAACAATTCAATAGACATTATGATGACTCCACTAATGTAAGGATCTAATTGCATTAGGTTAATTAATTGTCGCTAATTTTATACTATAAGTATTCAAGCTCGGGGTTTTCTTCTTCTAACTTGACAGTGGCATTCAACGTTGTCTTCGCCAATCAACACAACAAATTTTGCCAAATGGCGTCCCAATGATTTGCGATTTCCAAATACACTTGAAGGGCGTTTAAATGCATACATGAAGATAACAAATGGAACTAAGATCATCCATTCATTCTCCTCTATTCAATCTCAACTAACCTACGATATCATAACAATGATTTTGCTACTCGACCTGGGTCTACATCCTCACCGGGAGATCAATATTTACGAGGTTCCAACAAATGACTTTGATGTTGAAGTCGTTGTGAGAAATATGATGTCATCAATGCAGCAACATATTCCTCATCCAAGAAATGAACCTCAGTTGGATGATGGGAATAGAGCTACAGCAGAGCCAATGACACCGCATTATGAGGCTCCAAATAACCGGCGTTGTCTATCCGTCTCGCACTTCAATCAAAGATAGAAAAATGCGTCGAAATGGATGTCAAAGATGATGCAGGAGATTCTTTTGTGAGAGTGGCAACTAATAATAAAAGAGAAAAGAGGATGGCATGAAGACTCGTCAAGAGAGCTGCAGCATGCAAATCACCTTTCGTCCAACAATGTGCTCAAGAGTACCCTAGGCTTTCCCCTAAACAGAAATGTGTAGCTGATTTCTCCTTAGTTGCTTTTATGCAATTTTGTGTTTTATACGCCATTTTCTTAACTATTTGATATAACAGGGAGGTATTATATCGAATGTATGGAATGTTTGTCACCAAGAGGAGATGGCATGCCTGAAGGCACCACCTGGTACGATATCACATGGTTTATAGCTCTATAAAGCAATTCAACTTATTTTATCGCAAATTATTTTATCACTAATATACGGTTATATCCATATGCAAATTATCGAATGTATCATTGCTTATCAATGCACAACAAGGACCATCACGAAAGGAATCACTATTTTGATCCTTCATTCGTGGTGGTTAACCAATACTACTTTAAGAACAATATATGTTAATCTTGGCTTGCATGTTCACTCGCTTTACTTAATTGTGTTATAGTGGTTCTTGATCAAATCCTTAGACAAGCAAAAAAAGAATTGTTGTTAGATCGCTCCAACATTTCGAATTTACAACGCTACAACCATTGCCAAAGCACTTGTAAAGGCATGTGATGTCAGATAATCTTGATGCTATGCTTACACCATTAACAAACTAACGAATGATATATTCACTATTATAGTTATTCATTCGTATGTGGATACTCATCGGGTATGTACACATAATTAACCTTCACACAAAGCTGTTGAGTTACTATCTTCGCTAATGACTCCGTGGCAAGTACATGAAAGCGGCCTTCCTAAGATTGTCACATTCTTTGAGATAATGTCAAGGCCTCATGTGCATACATATGGACATAGGGAAATTGGAGCATGTCTACTCGGATGTTATGCAGCAAGAAAATTTGGCCATTATTTCCAACATATTCTTCAAGCTAACAAAGATGTTTATAGGACAAACAAATTATCATTACTTTAGTTTTTTTCACAAAATGAAAAATTAATTTCGTAGACAGCATGACTGTGGAATTTAGCGGACTAAATATATGGAACTTTGAATGGCACAACACTAACAAATTGATTATCGAGGTAAATGCACTGATGCAATAATATGTTATATATATATATATATATATATATATATATATATATATATATTTCAATACATTATATACGCCGACCGTGACTTGTGTTATTTGTGTTTTGTAGAAGAAAATGGATTATTAAGGGTGGATAAAGTTGTTATGTACATCGTGATGCAATGTATGATATGTTGAATGGGAGCAAATTCAGAAGCATGCAAGTGTAATTTAACGTCAGAGTCGCTTGGTAGCCATTTTTTGTTCTTCTAGATAATATAAACATTTAAACTTATTACATCATATATTATAGAAGTTGGAAAACTAATATGAGGTGTTGCCACCCAAATCAACTAACAATGTAATCATATACTCCATACTAGATATCTTATACTTCAATCGTATGACTAAAATTGGTTAGGTTATGCACCATTTAAAAGGTAGAACTTTTTCTGTTTGTTGCCTTATTTTTTCATTTATGTCCTTGGGGTTGCAATAGAATGGTGTTCAAGAAAAGGCACTTAATTTTGAATGGTGACAGATAAGCTCTTGAATCAACAACTATGATGGTTTTATTGTTTAATGAGTTCATTTAGAAACAATCCAATCTGCAATCATTCATCGAAATTTTGAAATTAATTGTTATCTTCAAGTCAGGATTCAAGTAATAAATTAGAGAGTCCAATAGAGTAATCATGCATTTCATGAAATATAAATGGATAAAATCGAAGCCTGACATCAAAATAAAATATTTAGATTTCTATTAAGGTAGTGACTGAGATTACATTGGGCGTGAAGATCAAGATATTAAATAGGGGCATATGTGCATCGGGTCAAAGGAAAAGGTTTGAGTTTATTTTTACCTAAAACATTATTACATAAATAACTGGGTTACAACTTTTTCCCCGAGTTATGGAACTGAGGTCAGTCAAGTATGAATTCAAACATTTCACATGAAGACATTTCGCTTCCATCGAGTGAGTCTTAAATATAATCTATGCATCATGAAATATAACTGGATGAAACTGAAGCTGGATGCTAAAACATGGTAAATAGGGTTTAGGGACTTTCTATTGTTGCACACTAAACTTGTAAGGTAGTACCCGCATTACATTAAGGTAGTACTTGGAAATATATCAAGAAGATCTTGCAATTTAGTCAGCTGAAAAAAGGGTTTAAGTTTATTTTACTCTAAACATTACTATAACCTGGGCTTACAAACTTTTTTCCCCTACCTAAGGAGCGCATGCTCACTCTATATTAATTCCCAAACATTTCATACATACTTACTTTGGTCTCCACTGAGATCCAATATAATCATGATTTCACAGAAATGATAAATGTAGATTGAAAACTGAAATGATTAAAACTGCAACATGGGTTTGTAGTGGATCTTCATTAAGGCAAGATACGATACCAGAATAAGAAGACTTGCATTACACTAAGCACTTTGAAAATATATTAGCACACTGCGGCACTCTAACACAGTGGAAAAGTGTCTAACTCTATTTTTACCTAAACATTACTCATGTATAACTGACACAACTTTTCCCTAAATTTAAGGACCGCATGTTCACTTAAGTATGAATACCCAAATATTTCCTTCACATACATACTGCATTTAGTTCTCCGAACAGGAGTCCAAATATAGAATTCATGATCGTTTAAATATGTCCTTAATTTAAACTAGTTGGACAAAGAAAAATGCCAGAATAGGGTTTAGGGATTTTCTATTAAGGTAGTACTTCATACTTGCAAGGTAGCACTGCATTATATTGGCAAGAGAAGACTTCTGAAATATATTGAAAAGAAGACTAGTGCACTCTGGCCTATGTGAGGCCAGCTCTGAGTTTATTTTTACCAAACACAACACACAGATAACTCGTTACAACTTTTTCCCTGTATTTAAGGACCACATGCTCACTCGAAGTATGAATTCCCAAACATTTCACATACATACTTACTTTGTTTCTCCATCAAGGAGTCCAAATATAATTCATGCATTTCATGAAATATAAATGAAATGAAAACTAAGTTTTTGGACAACAAAATGTGGTAAATAGGGGTTTAAGGACTTTCTATTAACAGAGTACTCACTCTTGTAAGGTAGTATCCTCAGATCACAATGGAGCAGTATTACTTGAAATGATATTGAAAAGAGTACCCAAGATTCTACCATAGTAAAAGGCTGTTTTATTTTTACTCTAAACATTATTACATTATAACCTAGTTACAACTTTTTCCCTAGCTAAAGATCTATATCACTCAAGTATGAATTCCCAAACATTTCACATACATACTTTGGTTTTCCATCGAAGAGTCCAAATATAATTCATGCATTTCATGTAATATAATGGGATGAAAACTGAGTTTTTGGACAACAAAACGTGGTAAATAGGGGTTTAAGGACCCTTTCCGCACAACACCCGAAGGTGACACAGAGTAACAAATTTACTACACTTTCCTACAAGGACCTAATCTTAGCACAAAGTAAGATTCCCTAACTTTCATATATATGTTTCATTTCATTCTACATCCAAGGATGCAACTATAATTCATGTATTTTATGAAGTAAAAAAGGGATGAGAACTGAGTATTGATCACGAAGATGATAAGAAAAGGGTTAACAGACCCTCCCATTAAGGTAGTACTTGAAACTATTAATGTAGTACCTAATGCATATTGATGTAGTACCTAATGCATATTGATGTAGTACCTACAGATTATTAGATTAGTACTTACGAATAAATGAGGTTGTAGTGGACAAACATTACACAAACATGTTAATAAGTGGTACCTACTGTATCAAATTAATCTTCACAATCATTTAGAGGGGCATGGTAAGAGTCAGTCTAATTATGCCTTTTGTTCCTCAAAGAGCAATGAGCTTTGGTCAAATAATCATCCCCAACTCAAAGATCTTGTGTCAATCATCTTATTCGCAAATAACAGTTTCTAAATATTTCTCCACGCGTATCAGCCGAATTTCGAAAATAATCAATGTTCTCGAAAAGACTCGAAAAGGAATGGAAAGCGAATACAAAATAAAAGATATAGAAAAAGTATGCATGATGATTGGGTTTGATAATAGGCTACTGCCCTTCCAAGGTTCCCAAAGCCTCTTTAAGAAGTCTCTGTGCTTCTTCTCTCCTCCTAGAAAAGCAAAGGAAACCACAATAAGCGCAAATAGTTAACAAATCAAGCCACAGTTACAGTGTGCTTTAGGAAGTTCATGATGTTGAAGGAAATGAACGGGAACGGAATTACAATGGCCTCCATGGTTTCAAGTGGACATTAAGGGCCTATTTGGTTCATGTTTTTGAAAATTGTTCTTCATAACAGTTTTTGAAAAGACAGAATACCGTTTTGGTGTTCTCTGAAAACTCTTCTTCTCTGAGTTTGAGTGTTTTTTTTTTTTTTTTTCTCTGTGTTTTTCAGAACAAAAAAAACTGAAAATCAAACATGTTTTCCTTGTTCTCCTTCTTGTTTAGAACATAAAACAGCTTCAAAAACTGTAAACAAACAGCCCTAAACCTTGACAAAGCCAGTGGTTTTAGTCGGTACCCATAGGCTTCGTTTGCTTACACACGAGATGATCATGAAGTTTGTGGCATGGGCAGGGAGGATGTTCCACCTATATCAATAAAAAATAAAGAAGTAAACTCAACCAAAAACGCAAGACTGCTTACTCCCAAATGTCATACAGGTATCTCGGGGTTCCTTCAGGAGTCTGTATTTGATTACGGAGAATCTTCTAAAGATTCCAGCAAAGTTTTAGACCAAATCTACTTGAACTGCTTTTAGCAAATGATGGTTGACTTTGTTAGAAATGAAGTGGGTTGAATTTTGATAAAAGCAGACACCTCTGATGACAGTCTTCCAGTTTTCATATCAGGATGGCAGTCCATAGCAGGCCAATGTTTCACACGATGGGCAGAGCTGTACAGGAGCTTCAGGGTTCCTGAGGAGTGGGATGAGGAGCTTTGCTTTACATCCCGTCATGATGATCATACTATGATATTATGTGAAGGCAGCTTGACTAAGATTAGAACTCTGGGGCAGAGTTGAACCTGATGAGACCAAGAAATTCGGGAGTGGGGCATGTAGAAGTCTGTAGTGAAAGGCTTTGGAGGAGGTTGGCTACCTAGAAAAGGTGGTGGACATATCCTTCTCAAGAGCATTAGTCTAGACTCAGAATACATCTCACATCCAACTCTATAATTTTGTTTCAGCTTCTAAAAGTTGAAGAAGTTGCCAGGGTGCTTTAAAGGATTATAAAAAACATCCTTAGAATGAGCGGAATTGTCATGCATTTGCCAAATACAGGGAGAGTTTTAGAGATCTTGATTTGCTAGCTGAGGTTTACTCTACTAAGTGCACTGGGAAGCTCACCAGAGAGGGACAGCTCTAAGTAAAGGCCAACGAAGGTGGTTGCTGTGCTGTCACACATAGAAAGGGATGTGGACAAGCAAGGGTGAGGGATTTTTCCTTAAAATACATTTGTTTCACCACTGGAGATGGACTTAGAAGAAGTTTTGGGATAATAAGTGGAAATTGATCTGCCTATGAAAACAAGTTTCTCAAATAAAGCTATTGTGATAATTGCTGATCTGGAGTGCAGATATACTATAGTAATAGTTTATGAACTTACTTTGAATTGGATTTCAAAAACAAATATTCAATTGAGGTAGTTCTGAAACATTCTGTTCTCAAATATCATATTTTCCAAACACCCTCTTGAGATTTAGAGAAGCATACCTCTTGATATCCTCCACTGCTTGTTTACGACGTTGTATCTGAAGTTCTAGAATGTGAATTAGTGTTGCCCTGGCCTGAAAGGCAGAAGAAACTGCATAATGAGGCATATTCAAGAGAACCGAAAAAATATAATGAACAAGAATAAGGAGTACTAAAATAAATCAACTAAATGCAACCTGGTGTGGTCGCAATGAGTTGAGAAGGTGATGTAAGTTCTTGAATATGAGGGATATGTCCTCAACCCTTCTTGCATATTGCGGATGGTCTCCTCAACAAGAACATCAGCAAGCTCCAAATGCGCAACTGCAGTTCCCTGTTAAGGACCGAATTCCTTCTTGAAATCTTGAAAGGAGTACAAGTTTTATCATCAGATAGTAACATGCCACACATTTACAGTTATTTATTCAAGAAAACTAAGCAGAAAATAACTGGATATATGATTTCATTTAAATTTTATATCAGGAGTACAAAGTCCACATAATTTTGTCAGTGGAAAACTATCCTCACTTTTTTTTTTTCATCAATAGGCCTATGTTTGATTCTTGGAAAATTCAAGGGAAGAAAAAAATAAGAGAAGATGAAAGATACTTCTCTTGTTCAGTGTTCATAAAAAGTTTCCTCACAATTGCCTAAAGAAGATGGAAGAAAAATATTCTAGCATTTTCTTCATTTTTTTTCCTAACCTTTTCCTCGGCGTCTAAACAAAAACCATTTTCCTTAACATTTTTTTCCTTTTCCTAAGCACTTTTCAGACACTAAACATAACCAAAATGAAATGTCACATCATTGATTGGATGTTAAATGTCACACCAGCAACTGAAAAAAATCAGTAAACAGAATGATGAGTTAGTTGGCTAGATACAAAGAACCATGGAAATAAATGAGAGGAAAGAAAGGCAGGAGGATTTAGATGACTGGATATTAAAAAACCATGGAAATAAAATCAAACAATCAGAAATATAGTATTGATGTTCTCTAGGACGCTTGTGGTTTGTTCAAAGGATGATAATCCAGATAGCTTGTAAGACTCGAAATCTTATGGCATCACAAAGTAATCAATGTAATTAGACTATGATGATAACCATCTGATAACCCGAATGATAGTTGTTAAAATTGAAGAACAATCATAACTTAAAAGGGGACAAACTGTCAGGAAAACTTCATATCTTCATCAGGCACTATCAACAAGCAAAACATAGGCAGAGTTCAAGTTCAACATACCAACATTGGGTCCTTTCGGATACAGCTGACGAACTCCTTGTTCTTCTAAGCTTGGAAGTACATCATCAGTCTACATCAATGATGCACAAATTCAACTTCATAGAACAATCAGAGGGGGAAAAGACCCAGTAAAGCAATCATATGATAAATAACAAATTTACACAAACCAAAAGGTCATTTTTCAAATCATCTTTCAATAAACCACAAGAAAACACTTTCGGTTTGTTTAATGCGAGTGTTTCATCTTGGACGAACAGAACAAAATCAAATATTAGATGCAAAAGTTTATTTTCTTTCAATCTCCTCAGTTTTTCAGTAATCAAACAACCGTAAAACAAGTACAGAAACGCCGAGAGAGAGAGAGAGGGGGGGAGAGGGAATCTCACAGTGTAGGTGGCACCAAAGAGAGTGTAGGTCCCTTCGATGGGAGGTGGAGGCTCTGGTGCAGATTTAGGGTTTTGTATGTAATCTTTGTAGAGTCTGTAATACGGTGGTGGTGGGGGATAAGTAGCAGTTGACATTCTAAGTTATCTTTTCCTGTTGAATCTAAAACATGAAATAAATTAAGAAAAACAAGTCGATCTCAGAAGTATAAAACCCTAGTGCACTTCGCAATCACATAGAAAATCCAAGAATACAGAACAAATTTAAAACGCAGACTTAAAAAAATTTCATGGTTTGGAACCTGAGGAAGACCAAGTATCGGAACTTCTTTTCTTTTCCTTCTCGTTTCTGCTCCGTTTTCTCGGCAACCAAACATTACGAAAGAAGGGGGCTAATAGAACAAGTTTAGGGCGGGCGCAGCATCTGTGCCGTCCAGAATGTGGGGCCTTCATCAGAGATGACGTGGACGGCTGGTGATGCCAAGCAACTAATGAATACAGACAGTTGAGATGTTCGTTCCAAAATGCCCTTCATTCTCCTGGAGAGTTTCAGATTTCATTGATGGGCATTGTAGTCATTCAGGTACACTTCTGGAATTCCATTTTAAAATTTTTTTGTGCCAACGGAACTAAGACGGTTAGAAATAGAAGTGAAGTATACAAACAAAGGGATCTTCACCAAATTTTGAGGTATTTTCTCTCTCTCTCTAAAATTTTCACATTTTCTCTCTCTGGACTTTCATGTTTAGGTTTTTGGTTTTATTCAATCTTTGGATGATTTTGGATTCTAGGGCACGCAGCCACAAATTTGAAATTTTCTCTTCAGATCTCCAAACCATTTTAGGGAAATTAGGCAATCTCCTCCTCTCTGTTTTTTTTTTTATTTATTTATTTTAGGATGTTGTAAGAATGTTTGTTCTGTGTTAATTCTTCAAAATCATGGCATGTTCAGAAAAATTGAAGCTTTTCATTGTATCCTCTAGGCAATAAGTTCCCCTAATTAAGTAGCTCTTAGCTATAAACTTGTTTTGATTTAACTGAGTTATTTTGTAGAATATATTCATATTGTGATATGAGATTTAGTTTTTGCAGTTGATAACAACTTAGCCGAGTTAATGGATGGAATCCAACAATATTTGCTGGCTTTCTACAAATACTTCTGACCTCAATTGTCCAGCAATTTAATCTCATTTTCCTTTCCCCCGTTGAACTGCTGTCTTTGGCAATCCAATTCGGGATTTATTGCCAATACATTTCAAACTTTGCAAGTTTGGCATCTTTTCCGGATATAGTGTTAAAAACAAAGATCTGTGAGTTGATTGCTTGGGTTTGTGCTCATAGTTGGTGTGTTTTCGGATTTACAGAGATTTTGATTTTGTGTCAAAATTGTGAATATATTTCCAAGTTAATTCATTCCTGGCTACAAGATAGTTTCTTATTGTATCACAGTGATTCGTTATTGTTGAAATCATAATGTAGGTGTTTCTAAATCATGGATCTTCCTGCAATTGATGTGGAAGTTGTACCAGAGAAGTTCGAAGATGTAAAAGTAGAAGGTCCTTCTTTCCCTTGTGATCTTTTCGACACAGAAGTAGTTCACAAGATAGCACAAGCGCTCCTCCCCGGATTAGCCTCAGCTTGTGTTGACAATACAACAGGTGGTCTCTTCAGGAGCCCTGCTTCTGTGGCAGTTGACATCAGAAAAGAAATGCTGGAATATCTGACCCAGAGAAGCGAATCCTTTGTTGCAGAATCTGTAATCCCGAAGGTGGTGATACAGAAGTATCTGAACATCCTTTCGATATCATTTCTGATTTTGTTGATGATTTTGCAAGCTCAAAAAGGAATTTGTTCAGCCGGGTTTCTGGGTGGCTACTGAGTGAAAGGAGAGAGGATATGATAGATGATTTTGTGCAAGAGATGGAAATTAATGGTTTTTGGTTGCTAGACAGGAGGGAAGCTGTTGCACAGACTTTGCTTAAGAATGTCGACTTCAAGAACGCATTTCACTGCAATATGAACTTCGGCTCTACCGAAGAACTTGATGAGCATAACCCGAATTGTGGTTTTAGGTCTATAAACTGCATGAATGAGGGCTGCAACAGCAGCTTTTGTGCAGCGCACATGGAGAAGCACGATTCAATTTGTCCCTTCAAGATAATTCCATGTGAGCAACATTGCTCAGAGAGTCTCATGCGACGTGAGATGGACAGGCATTGCATAACTGTCTGTCCAATGAAGCTTGTGAACTGCCATTTCTATTCTATTGGTTGCCAATCCACTGTCCCTCACTGTATGGTTGAACAACATCAATCAGATAATCTTGATTCTCACTTGTTGTATGTTCTCCAAGTTACTCACAAGGATGTGTCTGCGGAGGATCTCAAACGACGGGTGGAGCAACTAAAAGAGGTGACCTTTTCTTCCCCTGCTAGTCTGTACCATTTGTAATTGCTTTGCTTTGGTTTCCATAATCTTAAACCTTGAACTCCCATGCTTAAAAAATTCACAAATTAACAAGCATGAAAAAAATTTTGGGCATATTCCCCTTGACACTGATTATCTTATCTGTTTTTTTTGGTTTGCTCGGAAAATGAAAATAAAAAGGAAATTTTATAATCTTACACCCCCTGAAAATTCCGTAATGAAATAGTGCATTGTTTTTGTCGAGCTTCTATTTTAAAGTGTTAACATTATGAAAGGGATTATTGAAAATGATGGATCTATCATGCAAGAAAGTTATGGCAGTAAACGAATTCTTATGTAGCTCTTATAAAGGATCATGTATCTAATTGTAATTTGTTTATTTTCAATATTGTCTTGCCTCTAGAGGTTCTTTTACACTTCCATTGGGCATAATTAAAAAATTTTTTTTTTTCAATGTTTGCTTTTGGCCTTAGATGTTTTTTTACACTTACACTGTGCATAATCTTGAAATTGAATGATATACAGCATATTTGGCAATATATTAGATTGGGCATAATTTAAAAAAAAAAAAAAATTTCAATGTTTGCTTTTGGTCTTAGATGTTCTTTTACACTTACATTGTGCATAATCTTGAAATTGAATGATATACAGCATATTTGGCAATGTATTAGATTGGGCATAATTTTAAAATTTTTTTTTTTTTCAATGTTTGCTTTTGGCCTTAGATGTTCTTGTACACTTACATTGTGCATAATCTTGAAATTGAATGATATACAGCATATTTGGCAATGTATTAGAGAGCAAGTCTAAAAACCAGTTTTGGAGAATAGTTCTTATTAACATTTCTATCTTGCCCGAAGACTTGTATAGGAACTTAATTTTAGTAAAATGAACAAGGAGAAGATAATGATGATGATGAGGGGGTAACGGATAGGGTAAAAGTGATGTCTTCATGTTTCCTTAGGTTCTCAAGACATACATGTAATTTGTTTTCAAAAATCAGTCTTTTCAGAACAAACCCTAGAAAACCCCACTTTCAGGCGAAGGACCCTTTCTTTTCCAGTTTGAAAAACATTTGCCAAACAATCCCTTGCTTTTGAAATGTTGGTTTGTTTTCAAAAATCAGTATTTTCAGAACAAACCCTAGAAAACCCCACTTTCAGGCGAAGGACCCTTTCTTTTCCAGTTTGAAAAACATTTGCCAAACAATCCCTTGCTTTTGAAATGTTGGTTTGTTTTCAAAAATCAGTATTTTCAGAACAAACTCCTAGAAACCCCTACTTCAGGCGGTAAGGACCCTTTCTTTTCCAGTGCCTGAAAACATTTGCCAAACAATCCCTTTGCTTTTTGAAATGTTGGTTTGTTTTCAAAAATCAGCATTTTCAGAACAAACCCTAGAAAACCCCACTTTCAGGCGAAGGACCCTTTCTTTTCCAGTTTGAAAAACATTTGCCAAACAATCCCTTGCTTTTGAAATGTTGGATGGGGTCAATAATGGCATAAGCTTTCTTATAAACCTTGTTTTTTATTACACTTGCAAAACTCAGTTTGTTTTCTTTTTCATCTTGATGGTTCCATCTATTTATCAATATTCTGAAACCAATTGCTTGGTAGCCTTCTAACATAGTGTATCTTTTCATGTATTATGGCAGGTATCTCCCAATGAGCTGGCGGAAGCTAAAAATGTCAGATCTTTAACCTCTAAAGTGAAGAATCTTGAATCAACGCTTGGGCCATTAGAAGTAACTGTCCCCAAAACAGAGAACAAGGAGAACAATGAGAACACAGAAGTAACTGTCCCCAAAATAGTGTTGTAAACAATGGGTTTTTTCAATAAAAACAAAAACGAGTTGTATCGCGTGGAGCAACGAGTTTTTTGAGTTTATATATTAAAACGTTTATGAGACTATAAATGGATTGAGAAAAGGGGGAGAACTCGTGAGAATGGGCAGCTTGAGTCAGTGCAATCTTCTTCATCCTATTTTCCTCTCCACCAGTACCAGTTCTCCTCCTTGTTGTTCATGATCCAGATCTCTCGGTTCTGAAGGACTGCTGGATCCTAGGGAAATAAATTCCTAAGGACAGTGTTATACATACCTCAGTCCTCGATTACGGTTCTTAGATCACTGCATCTCCAGTTATTGTTCACAGTGAGTTACTTGTTGCAGCGCTCTGCTGGCTGGCTGTTCCACAAGCATCACAGGCTTCTCTCCTCTTGATCATCCTCGTAACTGCTTGCCATCAATACCATTTATGGTATATCTGTCGTTTATCTGTTCTTTGTTGATTGATATTTATTTAACAAATAGAGAACAAGGAGAACACAGAAGTAGCTCTCCCCAAGACAGAGAACAAGGAGAACACAGAAACAGAGAACAAAGGCTCACGAAGCAACTGTCCCCGAAACAGAAGAAAGGAGAACTCAGAAACTCTGCAGTTCGATAAGCACATTCCAGTTGAAGCTGAACACTGAAATTATGACCCTTCCAATTACGCATTTTAAAATAGCTAGATTCATTAAAAGATAAGAAAAAGTACACATATGATATGTTGGATGTTTCCCCTTTTTACATTCAAAATTCATACATTTGTTTGACAAATCTCACTTACATATTTGTTGATCATCAAATTGATTTTTTTATCCTTCACAGCCAATACTCTGCTAATCAATATTTTCCTGTGCTGTGCACTGATCATTAGCAGAATCCTATATACCGATTTGGAAGGTCTAGATTGTTTAACATATATGCTTCTGAGACGCAGCAACTCTGATACAATTTTTTTTTTGTCCATTTAGAAGTGATGTGAGGATCTGTAGTATGTCTTCCATGAGACCTTGTTTGGAGTTTAGAGTCAAAGTAATTCTTTTTTTTTTTTAATTTTAAAATTACATGAGTAGTCTACTTTTCAAAATTATTATCAAACTAGTCTCTCACATATTTGAAAACCACATTCACCAAATGAGATTTTAAAAATTAACCGTAAAATCACATTCACTAATTATGGTTTTAAGGTTTACTTTAAACCATGTTGATAATAAAACACTTTTATTGTCTTAAAAAAAATACTTTTCATAAAAAAATAGTTTTCAATTTTTAAAATAAATAAATATAAAGATATTAAAAGACTTTAGGATATAATCAGTCATTTTAACAAAATATAAAATTGATTGATTAAAAGTAATGAAATGATTTACGTTTTGCATTAAATATATTTTTAAATAAATTATAATTTTAACATGAAAAATAATATCATATTTGATGCGTTGTTGTAAAAAATAATCATAATTTCATATTTATGTAATTTTATATTTATCCCTTTAATTTCATATAATATTGAAAATTTATTATAAAATATTAAAATCATAAATTTTTTAAAAATATAATTTAAAATCAATTTGATAAAATAAATTAATAACATAATTTTTGATAATTTTAATTACTTGTAAATAGCAAAAATGTTATTCTACAACGTAATACATGTTTATAAATTAAATATTGAAGACAATTAAATTTTTATTTAAAAGGTAATAAAATAAATTTTAACAAAAAGAAATTTAAAATTTTAAAATAAATAAATATAAAGATGTTGAAAGACTTTAAGATATTTTCTTTAAATAAATATTTATCTTGATTACAATTGCTTTAATTAGATTTATAAAATATGGTAATTCTGTTTAACAAAATATAAAATTGATTTTTTTGAATATATATATATGAATTATGTTAAGATGTACTATTGTACCAATAAGAAGGAAAATATAACCCAATTTGACCATATTACCTAGAAATGTACTATGATCACGAAATTGATAAAAACAAGCTAGTTACTCTTCATTATACCCAAGTTGTCCATATTACTTTCAAATGTACGATAATCATGAAATTAATAAAAACATGCATTTTGTGAATAACTCTTCATTAAACCGAAAATTGTCCTTTTATTTGTTGACCGGTGGAACCACCCAAAGGCACATAGGAAAGAGTGATAGAGTGAAGGGGAGAAAATTTTCCAACAAAAAAAACCTAGCTTTTCGTCCATCTTTATTTTAGAGAATTTGGTTTAAGGCGAGGTTAAAAGGGAGTAAAGAGAAGAGTGAGATATAGAAAAAAAATTATAAGTCCTACTCAAGATTTTTCTTACTTTCTTATGGCTTTTTTTTTCCACAATAATCTACAAAGTCTTTTAACTAATTAAATATCTTGTAAGTATAATCATACAATCCCTTAATACTTAGAATTAGTCGTAAACAATCAATTTAAACAAATGGACAATATAGCAAAATATCAAAGATATGGGCGACCATGATCATATATATAAGAAAAGTTCATTAATAATATATATATATATATATATATATATATATATGGTACTTGACTTTGTTATACCAGAAGTTACTGCTACCAGTTTCCTAGGATCGCAAAGATTACTGGTTTCCGGCCTATATACCTTAATTAAAATATAAAATAAAATATTTTTGAGGCCATAAGATTTCGGGAGAAACCCCTTTGGCGATGTCCCCTAAGGTTTAAAGCAGATTAAGATTTAAACATATAAATAAATGAAAGTAAATGGAAACATTAAACAAATTTCATTGAAAAGAAACACATCTTTATACAAGAGGAATAAAGCTTCAGCTGAAAGCTTTTTTGAAAGTTTATGTTGAAAGCTTTGAGATATATCACAAGGAGAGTGGAGATAGAGAGAGAGGTTGGATATTGGTAGAGGGCTCAGAGATATGTGAGGTGAGAGATATCTTGCACATTGAGAAGGCTTTCTATGCCAGAAAGGAAAGCAAACTTGGGATGAGAGGATAAGGATAAGATCAAAGAAATATGATTCCAGGTGTTCATTGGGCCCCATCTTCAAATCAAATTCTTCAAACTTTATCATTTTACAAAAGATATGGATAAAGGAAATTTGGATATGATGGGTCTTCTAATAAGATTACGACACATGACGGTGAACAATGCCATTAAAGGGAATCTTGCTCCCGGAAAAGTGATGCAAGAAAAGATTGTCATGCAGTTGTTTTTCACGTTTCTTTCACAGCTGGCTTCTGTCATTTTGTCACATTCTTTATTCTTTTTCTTATCTTTGTCTTCCACCCATGTCAAATCTTGTCTTCTTTTTAATACTTTTTTAAATGCTGTATTAAAGCGTATCAAATCATGTCTTCTTTTTCTTCTTTTTCATCTTTGTCTTCTACTCATGTCAAATCATGCATTTATCAAATCTTACCGAGAATCGTTTCTTATCGAGAATCGTTTCTTTGATCAAACATCTTTATCTTCTTTACTTGAGCCTTCAATAGATCTAAAGCTTTCGGCTGCGCAACTTTTTGTACGAGATCTTTTTTAAGGATCTCGGCTACCGTGTGTCGTTGGACTAACGAGCTTTGGGAAAGCCTCGCATAAGGTTGGGGTGTCTTTGCCAACTCTTAGTTTGAGGTAGGATAATTTATTAATTTGACCCGATGAACTAGGCTCCAATAAATCTTAAGCGCGAGTTTAAGGTTCTACACCTGCCCGATATCAGGCCTCATATCAAGATGATTTTCTAAAGTTGCAAATTTATTCATGTGTTCTAAATTATTTGTATGTTATATTTTGAATTTCTTTCTTTCAAAAGTTGTGTTTTTTAATTTTTTGTCTATTTAATTTTCTATCTTATCTTCATATAATTTTTTCATGACTAAATAATCTTGTTTAGATCTATCGTATTTTTTCCTTAGAATTTCTAATTCTTCCCTAAGTAAATGATTTTGGTTTTGAAGTGGAGTGAAAAGGGGAGGAAAGTCATGTGTTAAGTCTAAAGTTTTTGTCTGAGTATTGCATGGTTCTATTGGTTTTAGGAAAGATTGGCCATGATGATTTAAAAAATGTTTAACTAATGGTCTAACAAAATAATTACTTCCTAAATTGGTTTTACATTGGTCTAAAGCCTGGGTTAAATTGTAAAATCCTTTGAAAAATGGTATAGGGTGATTTGAAATATAAAAAAGGACTTCTTCCCATGTTTTAAAAATGCATGTTTTATGACAGCAGTAGATAACATAAAGCTAAATTGACATTGTCATTATTCTTTTGTGAAAATATTCCTAATAAATGATTGAACAAGTAATAAAATATTTTATGTAAACTTTTATTGAATGCGGTTGTTAAAAATACGGCTAAACTAATCCAAAGATTATTTATGATACATTTTGTTCTTCATCTAATTCTATATAAATTTACCAGATTGAAAGTAATATTACTTCTAGGGTATACCTTAAGAGAATTATTCCGTCGATACGCTTTTCTTGATCTTTAATGGAATAATTTGGGCCGATGATGCATTTTCAGCGGGCCAGGGTGGAGCGTGTTGGAATCGTGAAATTTGGGCGGAACTATTGTCGTTGGGCTGTCCGCTGGCTCACGGGCCGTTGGAGATCTTCTGCTTGAAACAAGAAACAAAAGAGGATCGGCGGGGGCTGCGGATTCAGGCTCAATGCTGAAATCGGTTCTTTCTGTATTGGAAGAGAATATCCATTTGCTTGGGAATGAAGTATTGGTGCATAAGTCATAGCATTACCTTTCACCAATGAGGTGGCCTGGTATTTATAGTATATGTTTTCCTAATTTGATGGTAGTAGGATCCTCTCTCATTGGATACTGGGGATTTTTGTCATATCATTTGTCAGTTAATGGGATAATTGGGGCTTGATTATTGAGAATTATCTTACTTCCCTTGTTAGTGAGATTTGATTTGATTCTGAATGTAGGCTTTTTAGGTTGTCGTGTTGTATTGGCCCTTGGGAGGCGAATGAGGCTGGGCTCAGTTTTGGTAGAACCCGGGGCCGAGCATTTCGCGAGGCTGCACTTCTTGGGCTTGGTGAGTGGGCTGTGGCCTTTATTTTAAACCAATCGGTTGCCCCCGACCCTTAGTTCTGTGGCGTGGGCAAGGGAATTTGTATCGTTTCTCGAATCAGTGCAACTTCCACGTGGCAGCACGTTGAGTTAGTTTAGTTGGGCTTTATCGGCCCGGAGTCATATGTCCTGTGATAATGATGACTTTTCGACTTTCGCGCTCATTTCCTCTAGTTCCTTCAGTTTCTTCCGATAACATCCTCTGACCGTTAGCCTTGTGTTCCCCTGATCTTAAATCTTTTTACTTTTCTACGAGTTTGGGCTTCCTTTTTCTTAACATACGTCTAACCTTTTGTGCAAAATCTCTTTTGGCGTTTTGTGATACCTTAGCAGGGTCACCTTTTCGATTCTGTTCTAGGGTGGTACGTCTTTTTCCTTTTGTGTCTCTTCGAGTAATATAGCGAGGCGCTAAGGCTAGCTTGGTGAGGTCTTGTTCTTACCATCTGATACTCTCATGGGTCCGGGTCGTTCCTCTTCTTTGCGCATAGGGGGTGACTCCTCTGCGGTACCCGATTCAGGGCGGACAGGTGGTGGATCCGATCGTTTAGATGTGGTTGCTCTTCGAGACGCCCCGAGGGGAACCTCCTCTCCCTTTGGGTAAAGGCAAGGGTAGAATTGATGAGATTAAATATCCCGTGGGATTGGAATATCTGAAGTCAGCCGTGCAGAATGCTCTGGCGGTGGGACCTAGCAGAGTTGAGCCTTTGTATGGGGAAACTTTCGCGAGGCGTTATAGGCCCCCTTTTGGTGTCCAGGTCTGGTCTCCCAACATTTTGACCTCCTACGTGGTCCAAGTGCCCAAGATGGTGTGCTTCTTTGAGGTGGCCTTCGACAATGGCCTTCGTTTCCCTCTACACCCCTTTATAACAAGGGTCTTGCAACATTTACAACATGCGCCCCTCTCGGCTTTTGCTTGATTTACGGGGTATTAGTTAATTTGTTGGTTTTCTTTAGGGATAAGGGCTTTGGTGTTCCCAGTATAGCTCTGTTCCTGGACCTCTTTAGTGTGAAGGAAGCCGCTGAGGGCTTTCTTTATCTATCTAAGCGTGCCAGCGCTCCTCTGATCATCTCGGATCTCCCATCTTCCCATAAATTTTGGAAAGAACGTTACTTTTTTGTTAGTGGTCGCGGTAGGATGCGACCCTTGACAAGGAAGACACCTTTGTTCGGCCACGGACCACTCTCGAGAATCTACGTGAGCTTTGCTTTGGTTTAGTTCGGTTTAGCTTTCGTAAGTTATAGGGTGTCCCTAATTTTGCATTGGCTGTGCGTTTTTCAGGTATTCGCCCTGATCTCAGTCTTGAAGATAAGGTCGTAAAGCGGAAGTTGGCCAAGTGTCTTCCGATGCTACTCACGAGCTTATTAGAGGTCGGATATTCCCGGGGATCTTCGAGGTTGAGGTCCTCTGCCACCGCTACTTTAGGCCTTCGCCCCGTCCGTTATGAAGTTCGCTCATGATGGGCCTTAGTTGTCGACCCGCTAAGGGAGAGCTTCTAGCTCGGGTGGAGCCATTTATGGAGCAGAAATTCAATTTCTGAAAAAGGGCAAAATCGTAATTTCGAATACAAAATTGTAATTTCGGTTAAAAATCCGAATTTATTCTCACAGATCTCGGATGATGAAGCAGTTTCATAGTTGGGTCGTCTCATGAAATCTAGTTAGCACATAAAATTTCGTAAAATTTCGAGACAATCGGAGTTGACACGTTTTTCGAGGCATCGCGGTTCGAGTGCCGTAAAACGATTTTCGATGCGACGAAAGTCACATATAACACGTAATCATGTGCCATAAGTGGCATGAGTAGAGAAATGATGAAAATGGACAGCCGAGATAGTGCCGAATGTCAAAACTGGGAAAAGAGGGACATAACGGTCATTTTTGGAAAAGTTTAAGTCACTAAATGACAAAATAGTGTATAGGACCCTTCTCCTTCATTAAGCCAAAAACAAAATGTGAAATACAAGGAGCACATCCAGTAGCCACTTTCGTTTGAGTTTAATGTGAGAAGGTCTGACTTCTCTCTAAAAATACGGGCGATCCGACCGTCGGCAGTCTTCGGGACAAGAAGGAGAACTGCTCTACGTGGAGAGGGCTTCGCGTGGGTACCGGATTTAGGGAGTTTCCTCAAACTCCTTGAGGTAGGGGTTTCTCCCTACTTGGGTTTTATTCTTCGGTTAAGTACCATGTAAATGTTTCGGTTGGTTGAGGCCTTGAACGACCGTTTGATCGGTTCCAAACCTTGGAATCGAAATGCTTAGATTTGAGACCCACGAACAGCCCGTATCATGTTACGGACTATTTGGAGTTAAGCCTATCAGTAGAGTTTTCTATAAACCATGTATTGGTTTGTTTAGTAAATGGCGAGTGAGGCAGGTTCACGAGTGAACCGATAAATTGTGCTTTGAAAGGAACAGTAACCTAGGGTTTTACTGTTCCCGAAACAGTGATCACAAAATAATTTTTGTGAAAATATGTGTTTGGTCGAGTGATTTAAATTGAATTGTTTGTGTTTGATCATTAAGTCAAGTGAGCTAATTTTGATGTATGAATTGATTAATTACATGACATGATTGTGTGATTGGATATTATGTGGATATGTGCATGTTTACATATTTGCATGTGTTATATGAGTTATCGAAATGACATCATAATGCATTTCATATGCACTGGGGTAGCCTAGAAATTAGGTGAGTGCATGACATGGAAAAATTGAAAGAAAACAGCGTTTTTGAAAGGAATTTCACGGGATGAATTTCGAGGAATGGGGTTGGGGGGCGGTCAACGGATCATTTCGGATGAGGACATGGCCCATTTCGGAAGGTTCTCAACACATTCGCCTCGGAGAAGTGATCCCATGTTTTTTGAGTAACCGGTAGTATAGTTTGAAAACAACAAGAATTGTTTGAAAAGATGTTTTCTCATACATGGCTTAGGCGAGGTGTGAGTCGGGCTCTCGGGTATGGAGTTGATCATGTAGACATTCATTAGGATCATGTATTTGCGAATGTGGTTATTTGGAGCATTGCATATGCACTTAGGTGGAAGTAGCCCTTGGGGTGATTCCTTCACGAGCGTGCTTCATTTTGTCGAGGATATTATATTTTACGGTATAGGGAGGCGACGATTAGGCGGCTTTTGCCGTCACTTGAGAGGCTGTTTAGAAGAAAAGCCGGATTGTGGTTTTGGTTTTGTGATTGTATACATGTATTAGAAGTCTCTAATTTTAATATATGTGTTGTATAAAAGAGAATAACTCTTTTGAAACTATTGGATATAGTTGTTATATCATGATGAGTATAGTTATTGGGCCCAAGTGGTCGTTTTACTCATGTTGTGATTATGTTAATTTGCTTGGGACGGGTTTCATGCGGTATTGTATTTAAGGTAGAGCTCCATGTACAAAGGAGACTCTGCCCGATTTTATGAAGTGGCGTCGGGTAACCCGACATCCACTTGTATTCCGCGGGTTGATGGGTAGTCAACGGACCCCCGGGTTTGGGGCGTCACACCTTGGTATCAGAGCGTAGGTATACGAATACCTAGGGAGCTCGGGTTTGGTATCCATCACCACTAGGTGGTTTGATGTGGAGTATGGGTATGAAAACCTGAGATTGAGGGCTTGAGGCTTGGGCCGTGAGTCGTGTAAGAACATTACCACTTGGTGTGGTTACGATGTTAAGTTTAGGTATTGGATTACCTAGGAAAATCACGGGATAACACTAGGACACGGCATGCATGTGTTTGGTGTGTTTTATGTGATTGGATAAAATGATGTGTGATCATGTGATTAATTGATGAATTGTGTGCATATATGCTTGGTTTATAGCATAGGATGAAGTGTGGAAGATTTTAGGAGTTTTACAATGTGTAAAACTGGAACAAGAAAAAATAAATAAATAAATAAATTTAAGAAATTTATTTGGGTTATTGAGAAATGAAAACAAAATGATGTGGAGAAAATTTTTGGTTTTACAGTGAGTAAAACTGGAAAAAGAAAATGAAGAAAATAAAGTTCATAAATTTATTTGGTCTATTGGGAGAAAAATAATTTTCTAGGTTTTACAAGTTGTAAAAGAAAGCTGAATAAAATTGAATAAAATAAAATTACATAAATTTATTAAAGTGATACGGAAAAATATATATATATAGGCATAAATTTTTTTTTTTTTTTTTTTTTGTGTTTTCCAGTGGTTGGAAATGTGAAAAAAAAAATTTTGATGAGAAGAAATATTTTTCTCAAAGTTTTATAGTGTGTAAAGTTGAAGAAAAATGAGTGAAAATAAATTTTTTATAAATTTATTGGATGTATTGGAGAAGAAGAAAAAAAAAAGTGTATATATATTTTTTTTGTGTCTCCAGTGGTATAATTGAAAAAAAATATATAAATGAAAAAAAAAATTTGTGCATAACCGTTTTTGGGCTACAGCCCAAATTATATTGTGAAAAAAGAAAATTTTTGTATTGCAAGAAAGGCATTGTATTGTGATATAGTGGCCTTGGATGTGCAAGAGAGGAGGATTATTACAAGTTAATTAGATTATTGAAAATTGTATTGCAATACAATTTTTGTATTGTAGAGAAGAAGGCTTGAGTAGGCTAGGATTGTATTGTAGAATTGTATTGCAATGAGACTTGCAAGTGGGCTGTTGGAATTGTATTGCAATACAATTAGTGTATTGTGACCTAGTCTTATAGGCAATGGGTTGTATTGCGAAAGACTAATGGAAATTGTATTGCAATATCTGAGAGTGTATTGCAGGGAAGAAAATTTGGAAAATTGTATTGCAATATAATGGTCACGATAGGTAAGTGTGTTTGCAATACAATTTTTTTGTATTATGACCAACAGTAATCCGTGAGCCGTAATACATGCTTGATGTCAAGTGAGCGATGTGATTGACAGGTCATTGCATGAGCTGATAGAATTTAGGAAAAAAATTCTTTTTTTGAAAAAATAAAATCAAATAAAATTAGACAAAATTTTCGAAAATAAAATTTTGTTGAAAACAATGTTTTAAATGCAAAATTGATCGCCTTTGTAACATCCCGAAATATACCCTAGCAGTTTTCGGACTTGTTTAGGGTATATTAAAAGCTAAATGGAATTTTTCGGAAATAAATAAGAGACCCGGAAATTTATCATAAAGCCAAGGGTAAATTAGTCATTTACCACTTGAGGACATAAATGACATAAATCAATAAGTTGATATGCAATTATGGAAATTGTGAAAAGATGGGATGCCAAAAATAGAAATTTAATAAGTTAAGAGTGCAAATGGAAGAGAAATGGGGGGACCAAAATGCAAAAAATGAAAAGTTAAAAGCAAAAATGGGTTTTCTTGTCTTGGCCAAACATGGCACCAACAAACATGGGATTTAAGACAATTTGGTCTCTGTTTGGAGGACTTGAAGCAGTAGAGAGAGAGGGGAGAGGAAAAGAGAGAAGAAGAAGAAGAAGAGAAGAGAAGAGAAGAGAAGAAGAGAGAAGAAGAAACAAAGCCAAAAAGGTATGGAACTTTGGATTTTTGTATGGAACTAACCTTGGGTATGAATTCTTGTATGAATTTCCATACAATTGCATGGTTATTAGTTGTACCCTAACCTAGGGTTTGTTAGGATTTCATCCTAACCAAAGATGTGTTGAAATTAGGGTTGGTAAAACTCAAAAAGGCACAAGATGATTATAGAATCCTCCTTTTAGGTTGGATTCATGGTTAATAGAGAGTAATTGAGTTAGGGTTTAGAACAAACCCTAACTAATCATCATATTTGGGTTGAGTATGGGTCATAACCCATATTAGAATGATTTTGGAGGAATTCATGAAAGAATTTTGAAAGACATGTAATTGAAAGATGAATTGAATGAAAAGAGATTCTGAGGTGAATTTAAAAATGGTTTTGATGTGTGTATGAAGTATATAGTTGAATATGGTGGAAAAATATGGAAAAATGGAAGAAAACAAACAATCTGGGCACTTTTTGGTGACATGTACCAGTACACTTTGAACATATACCGGTACATGTTAGGTTCTGGTCATTTTGGGCCAACATGTACCGGTACATGTTAGGGGTGTACCGGTACATGTGATGCTCGGTTTCCTGTTTCGACCAGTTTTCGTATTTCAGTCATAACTTGCTCATTTCTTATCCGATTTGAATGATTCAAGTGGCTAATTAAAATAGACTTCAAGGAGAACCAAACATCAAGCATCGTCAAATTATGATTCTAGGTGGCCCAAAAATTCACTCAAAGTGGGGCCATGTACAAGCCAAATTCTGGTTTCAGTTTTGAACATAGAGTAGTCCCGGGTGTCTAGGACGTAACTTTAGTTTCGGTGCTCCGATTTGGGTGATTCCAATTGGAATAGAACCCTTAGCACCTTAGCTTTAAAAGAGTAAAAAGAGATAGTGTCAAATATGAAGTTAAGACCCCGGAAAAATGAGTAATACAAATTGTCCCTAGTAAAATCGGTAAAATGACTAGTTGGCATGAAAATGACATAACTTTATTTTAGATGATCCGATTGGATTGATTCCAATTCCTAAGTAAAGTACAATATGACAGTATATGAAAAGTACATAGATTGAGTATATCTTTGAAAAGATAATACGAAAGTGAAATTGGAATTGAAATGTGATTATGATCGGTTATGAATGCTAATTGTGAAATATATATGAGTATATATATTGATTTGAATTGTGTTATTCAGGAAATGTTTGTCACACATATGCATGTGTGCATGTATTTGAACTATAAGCGAAATTACCGCATAAAAGTAAATTGATTTAGAATGTAACATTGAATGACCGACATGACGAGATTCACCAACTGAATTCGTCATGAAGGAAATAAATAAAGATTTGAATGTGAAATCACATTTTTATTGAATGACCGACATGACGGGATTCACCAACTGAATTCGTCATGAAGGTAACCGTAATTGTTAAATGGAAATCACATTGCTACTGAATGACAAACATGACGAGATTCCCTATCGAATCTGTCGTGAATGTCAATTCTATAGTCAAAGTGACTCATACTGTTAAATGTGAAATCACATTGCTACTGAATGACAAACATGACGAGATTCCCTATCGAATCTGTCGTGAATGTCAATTCTATAGTCAAAGTGACTCATATTGTTAAATGTGAAATCACGGTAACTCTTCAGATGACAAACATGGCAAGATTCCCTATCGAATATGTCGTGAATGTCAATTCTATAGTCAGAGTGAAAACGCAAATGCAAAGTATATGATATGACATGATATGAGAAGCATAACATTGCTATGCAATGAAAGTATAGACAGTTATAAGAACAAGAAGTATAGTATAACATGATATGAAAATAAGTATATAAACACAAGAAAAGTACAGAAAGTATACAAAAGCACAAAGTATATGATAGATAGATAAGAACATACAAATGTATATGAAGTATACGATAGTACAAGTATGAAAATGAAGAATGAAAAGTATAACAGGAAAACAGTATATGAAATGAACAGTACAGTATATAAAAGAGAAAAGCATATGAACAAGTATAGTATATGAAAGCATAGTATACGAAAAGCATATGAAAAGTATAACAGGAAAATAGTATATGAAATGAACAGTACATGAATATAGGTATATGAAAATAGTACATGAATACAGTATATAGAAAGTACAAAGTATAGTACACGAAAAGGATATGAACAAGTAAAGTATAGAAAGTAAGATAAAAGAGAAAGGTATATGAAAGTATAGTATATAAGGAAAACATAGGAAAATATAGTATGAAAAAGTATCGGATGAAAGCATACAAAAAGTCTTAGTATATGAAAGTATAAGAATGTAGATAAAGAGTACGGGACAATATAAGATAGGTTATAGGAAGAGTATACGAGATATGAAAGTATATGGAGACATGCAATTATACGAACATGAAAATGAACATGAAAGTACAGGAAAATTGCAAAGAACATGACATAAGAAATAATATGAAATAGATCGAGTATACGATATAAGCAAATGACAAGAAATAGGTAAAGTATATGTGATAGAAACATATGATAGTATATGATATGATAGTAAAGATATAAGTCTTATACTCCTATGGGAGATATGAAAGATGAGAAGTATAGGGATATGTAAAGTAGAAAAACAGGAATACAGTAAAAGTATAGATAAAGGATATGTCAAAGACATAGAACATGTAACCGAAAGAGATTGATATGCAATAGGCAAAGTATATGTGATAGATAAGTAATTAAAGTTATATGAAATGCATATGTATAAGCTTGTGACAATCGCCATTGGTGGTTGTCCATGCTTATGTTCCCACTAAGCGTAAAGCTTAGCACGGGTGTTCAATCCGTGTAGGTACCGAAGAGGAGGCTAGAGGACAGACATTCCACACAAGAGCAGCCGACTCGTAGATGTGCTCACCGGGCCGTCGGCTCCGTAATCTCCGATGTCTCCTCAGAATAGAAATTGTACATGGCGGGCAAATGGACTTTGTATTTGTGTATAGATTGTGATGGACACCACTTCGGTGGTAGTTCTTTTGTGTATGTAAATGATTTTTGTTATTACAAAAATTGTTTGTGTACCACAGGTACAAGTACAGGTTTTAAAAAAGCAAAGAGTCCCCGATATGTGGTTTCGCACCTCGAACCTGGGCTCGATTCGCCTAACTGAAGCTCACTAAGAATCATGCGGATGTACTTTGCATTACCTCGTAAATGCAAGGACAATGTGTATACACTGATTTATGTATGATTAGTGTCTCTGGCCGTGGTTATGCCTTAGGAGATATCAGGATGATTTAACCGCCATGTTGATTGTGTAGATGGCTAGTAGAGTGACGGTGACATGTGAGGACATCACTTCGGTACGGTCAGCACCATCGACATTCGACCAAAATTGGGCTAAGATTTGATCAGCGTGCATTCACGAGACCGTAGAAAGTACAGCCGTCGCTATCACAAAGCTAGCATAGCAAGTAGTCGAAGGTCCTATAACCCCGCAGGTTTAGGAGCACATCATCCTCCGATATCCAGAGGGGAGGAGACTGGCTGGTTGCATCAAAGGTTTATGCATCGGCAACATACCGAGGCGGAGATCACCTCCATATGACCGTGATCGCAGAATGTGATTCCGGCCAGAAAGCAGGCCCGTGTATGAGATGGGCTAGACTTCAGAGATTTAGAGGTTATGACATGGGCAGTTTCGTGAGTCGCTCATGGTAAGTACTTTCCGCAGACCACAAGGCATGGCGTCAGAGTTCAGAGTCGGGCTGTGGGCGACGATCGTGATGGACTACGTGGCTGGGATTCACGGAGTTAAATTAGTTACGATGATTACGTGGCCACCGACGTGGCCAAAGTTAGGAGATTCGAGAATGGGTTGAAGTTGTCCATTCGGGCAGGATTGTAGACTTCGTTTCACGGATTATGGACTCCATGCTGTGACGACCTCGACCATAAAGAGAGAAATCGAGGATGCACGCGAGCACTCGATGTGAGTGTCGTAGCAAGAGGGAGGATCAACCTTCTTCTAGTTCTGGGAAGCAGGCGTAAGACTTCGCTTCATGAGTTTCAGACCAGGCCGTGATCGGGCATCTAGTCGCCCGTGACGAGGACATGTTACTTCTACCGACACTGGGTACGTGAGACGGATCGCTCCCAGAGACGTGGATCCCAGGCATCGGGACAAATACAGCCCCAAGAATGTGAGAGCAGAGAGAGTACAATTCATTCCTCCACACCCTAGCAATGGTCGAGGAACCGCTTAGTTTCGGGTGCTATACGAAAGATCTTCTAGCACCGCGGGGCCGTGAGGAGCCAGAGGGTGGGTCGAGGCCGGCCAGACTCACAGTGGGTGAGACTTCTAGTCGGCAGGCGCACTATATGTTATTTCAAGCCGCACTGGGCATATGAGGCGAGATCAGTTCTAGGAGGCGAGGTCTCATGGTGCGTAGGCCGAGCATACAGAGTACCGATATGTATAATGCTTCTACCAGATTTGCCGAATAGAGTAAACATTTAAACTGATGCATCATATTCACACTGTTGCATTCAGGTGATGGATTCGACTTAAAGGTAAAGGCCTCAGAGAAACCACGAGCATGTTCTTCCCTAGCGTAGTGGTGAGAGTCGGTTCGACAGCTCCGGATTAGTGAGGAGAGATCTTGAGATTCTACTCATAATCCGGATCGCGTCACAAGATGGCACATTGCATTCAGGTGCACGAACATCGCCAGAAGCGTCAGCGCGCGCATCGGTATCGGTCATTCACCACTGTGAGCGTGGGTTGAGTGTATTCGACTACGTCCAATGAAGACTCATAGTCTCGAATCAGAAATGAAGAGTAATTAAAGTGTGTTGGGCAAAGCAAGAAGGGGGCCGCGAATCCCCTAAGGTGAGAAGCCCGATATGTGTGTAAAGAGACCCGGGGAGATATCCCGACTTCGGGGAGGGTGTAAGAGACCTCGTGGTATATCCCAAAATTTCGTATGGGTGTGTAAGAGACCCGTGGAGGTATCCCGAATTTCAGATGGTGTAAGAGACCCTGAGACGTCCCAAATTTATGTGAGAGGTGACCAGTGGAGAAACCAAATTTCTCGTGAGGGTGTGGCACCCGTGGAGAATCAAATTTCGTGGTGGGTGTAAGAGACCAGGAGTTATCCAACAGGGTGTAAGAGACCCAGTGGAGATATCCAAATTTCAGTGAACGAAGAATGCAGGTAAGCCGGTGCTATGTTACCCGAGAGAGAAAACACACGGCCGATTATCACAGCTAGAGCTGAAAGATAGAGCCTGGAGTGACTCGAGATGAAACACACTCCAGCCAAGTTATCGCGCACGAGTCGAAAGTGAAAGGAGTCGGGAGTGACTCGAGATGAAAACACGCACAAAGTATCAATGCCAGACTTAGAGTCGAGGATAGGAGCCTGAGTGACTCAGATGAAAACACATGTATTACGGTTATCACGCAGACTTAGAGTCGAAAGTGATGTGGAGCTCCGAGTACCCGAGGCTCAGATACCCTTGGAAATTGCATTGCGTTGTCGAAATACTCAAGGCTCCTAGTGATATGGAGATCCCATATGATATGGACTAAGTTGACGGTCCATGAACTGTCAAGAATTGTGGCCTCGGGAAGGTCGCTTACACACAAAGTAAGGATTGTGTGGCTACACGTCAGGTGGATAATATATGTGTTAAAGGACACGCCACGAGCATACGTCCTCGGTCATAAGGGTAGAGGACACTGCTCCTTAGTGGAATTCGCCACAACAATAGTTATCGACAGTATACGAATGGCACCATATGAGGTATCATGGGAGGCCATGTAGATCATCATGAGGTCGGGACTCTGAGGGGCGAGAAATTCCATCACCTGGCCCCTGATCCGATTAGAGACACTCGAGAAGGTGAGCTTGATACGACATGCCTTCTCACGGCTCGAGTCGGCGTAAGAGCTTACAGGCCGATGTGCGACGCCGACCCTTAGAGTTCGGGAGGCCTGGGATCACGCCTTCAAGGTGATGCCTAAGAGAGGAGTGGTCAGGTTCTGTTTAGGAAGTTATCGACGAGGTTCGTCAGGCCTTCGAGATACTCCGAGAGGGTAGGCACCGCTAAGGCACGGCGCATGCGCACGCCAAAGATGTCGTGTGTCCATGAGGTATTTCACGCCCATGCTCCTAAGTATACCCGCATCCAACTCATGCATTGATCGTAGACGACGAGGTCGACACCGACGACCTCGCAATATGACCATGGCGCATTGATACCGTGATCGGTGCTTCATGACAAAGACCGTGAGGCCAGTGAGGTGCTGGCGTACCATGGAGGGAGGAGTCCACATGGGAGCCGCGAGGACGCGGGCCACCTATCTTCTTGTTTAGGGATGAATATATCATGTCTAGTCATATACGAATGACCGCTACATGTACGATAGAGTCGACGCAGATACGCATGCGAAAGGACAGATTGTCCGTGACTGACCTAAATTCCTTTAAGGAGGGGAGATGTAAGACCAGAAATCTACCGAAAGTACAAAATCGTAATTTCTGATTGTGGTAAAATTGTACCCTGCTAAAAATCCAAAATTTATTCTTCTAGATCTGGACATGAAACGGATTTCACTATCGTGAGCCGTCTCACGAAATTCAACTTAAGACGTAAACTCGTGAAATTCGAGACAATCGGAGTTGGCACGTTTTTCAAGGCATCGTGGTTCGAGTGCCTTAAAACGATTTTCGATGTGACGAAAGTCACATATAACACGTACTCATGTGTCATAAGTGGCATGAGTAGAGAAATGATGAAAATGGACGGCCGAAATGGTGTCGAATGTCAAAACTGGGTAAAGAGGAACATAACGGTCATTTTTGGAAAAGTTTAAGTCACTAAATGACAAAATAGTGTATAGGACCCTTCTCCTTCATTAAGCCAAAAAAAAAACGTGAAATACAGGGAGCACATCCAAGAGCCATTTTCGCTTAGAGTTTAGTGTGAGAAGGTCCGACTTCTCTCTAAAAATAATGGCGATCCGACCGTCTAGCCTTCTGGACAAAGCAAGGAGAACCGCTTCACGTGGAGAGGCTTCGCGCTGCACGATTTAGGAGTTTCCACAAACTCGAGAGACAGTGTTTCTCCTACTCTAGGTTTTATTCTTCGCTATACCATGTAAAATGTTTCAAGCTGGTTGGAGCCTTGAACGATCATTTAATGTATCTCCAAACCTCGAATCGAAATGCTTGGATTTGAGATTCGACGAACGCCCGTGACGCGTTACGGACTGCTTGCTAAAATGTGTGATGAGAAGTTTTCTATAAATCATGTATTGGTTTGTTTGAGGCCGAAAATGGCCGTGAAACCCTGGTTCACCAAGTGAACCATAAATTAGCTTTGAAAGGAACAAGAATCAGGGTTTAATGCTCGAATGTCATCACAAATAATTCTTTAAAATATGTTGTCGAGTGATTTAAATCGAATTGCTCGTGGTTTACCATTAGCTCATGAACTAATTTCGATGTATGAATTGATTAATTACATGACATGATTGTGTGATTGGATGTTATGTGGATATGTGCATGTTTACATATTTGCATGTACAGGTGAGTTATCGAAATGGCATCATAATGCATTTCATATGCACCGGATACCTAGAAATTAGGGAGTGCAAATACATGGAAAAAATTGAAAGAAAACGAAAATTTTGAAAGGGAATTTACACAGATGAATTCTCCGAGAACGGGCTGGGAGACGGTCCAATGCATCATTTCTGATGAGGACCAGACTGCTTTCTAAGGTTCTTCAACACATTCGCCTCGGAGTATAGGGCCCCATATTTACCGGACATTTCAGTATAGTTTCGAAACAACAAGAATTATTATTTGAAAAAGATGTTTTCTCATACATGGTTTAGGCAAAAAGAGGGAGCTCTGCGGAGGGCTCAAGAGTTGATCATGTAGACATTCAAGTAAAGACTGCCGTATTCGCTTTGAATGCGTATTATTTTCGGGAGCATCAGATATGCACTTAGGGTGAGAGTAGCCCACTTAGTATGATTCCACTAATGAGCATTAGCTCACTCCCTGTTTATGATATTATATTTACAAAAATGTGGAGTTTGTGCGAGTAGACTCAAGTACGCTCATAGAGGGGTTGTTTAGAAGAAAAACATCGGCTTGTTTGTGATTGCATACATGTATTAGAATTCTAATTTTAATATATGTGTTGTATAAAAGAGAATTGATTAACTTTCAAACTGGATATGTTGTCAGATCATGATGATATAATATTTGGGCTTCAAGTGGCTCGCTGGTCATGTTGCGATTATATTGGGCCGTTTCTATTATGCCTACGCAGCAGATCAGATTGGGCAGAGTTCATTAGCAAGGAGACTCTACCCGATTTTCTAAAGTGGTGTCGGTAACCCGAACCGTTTCATTGGTCATCGGAGCCAACGAACCCCCTGGCTTCGGGCGTCAGACTGGGTCCCGGAGGTCTTCCTGAGTGTGAAGTGAAACCTGGTAATTTCGGTATGGTCGCCCATTGTGGGGTAAAGTCCCGAGAGGTTAGGACGCCTCTTCATCACCTTCACTCATGTCCGCTACGTGGGCAGCGTTGTCGCTCCCAATGGTAGTTCTGCAGCCCTGCCCGGCAGCTCCGCTTCCGTTTTGCTGCCAAGGCTAAAGATTCCTCGAGGGGGGCTGCTGGGCCTCCGTTGGAGGTTATGCCTATACCATTGAGTCCCCCCCGCGTTAGAAAGTAATCGAGCCTCTCTTTCGAGAGCCGGAGGGAGTTGGGAGGAAGCCCAGCTCTATGGAGATGGGGATTCGCCTTCAATGCCGAAGCCACACATGCGGCCTGCCCATCCCGGATTCTGATCTCAAGAGGTCGGGTGCCCTGCCTGTTGAGGAAGCCTTGGCTCTATCTCTCCAGGGTCGCCCAGAAGTTCCCGTGCATTGTCAGTTCCAGTTTATCTTGGTTTGAGTTGCGTGTTGACTTTATGATGGGTATCGGCTGCGTGGCTACCCATCCTAAGAGCTCGCTAAAAGGGCCAGCCGAACGAGGGCCACGGGCCAAAGCTACCGTGAGTCTACAAAGCGAGAGTGGTCGCTTTTACCGAGCGAGCCGAATCGCGAGGATCCGTGCAAATATGATGTGAGGAGGCCATGAAGTCAGTCCGATTTGAGGCATACCACGCACAGCGAGAGCGCCATGGTAAGAGTGCCTAAATGGCTTAAGATGACCAGGACAGCCGCGAGGGGTCAAGGATGGGCGCTAGATCGCCCAGATGATCTCGCTGGCTAGGGACGGTTGAGACCGCCTGTGATGATCTCAGCTAGTGGCTAGGGACTCGCCGCAGGCTGCCCGCATTGAGCTTTAGGTGGTCGCAGTTATCGCAATCGCCCCGTAATGAGCCGCGGTAGTTTCTGCAGCTAATCAAATGTAGTCGTTAGGAGATGAAGTCACAGAATAAAGTTAAATGCTGTTAGATAGAGCCCATCGCGCTTCCAAGAACGAGACTTCGCCTTTACGCCACCTATGAGTGCCATGCTTTGGCGAGGGGACCTGAGGCGTGGAAGTTCGTCGTCGCAGGGACTGAGCTTTACAGCAAGTTCGATCGACGGCGCCGCACTCATTGGCTTCATGGGACCCTTCCCGGCCCGGACCGCGTGCATGATCCGCCTAGTCTCGATGCCCTTTTATCACTCAATCACTCAAAATCATATCGTTGTGGAAGAGATTTCAAAATTTGGGCAAGCCCATAAACATTTACATTTAACAAAATACATTTACAATGAAGGCATTCAAGCCTTTTTTAAAATGATTTACAAAATAAATGTTTAGAGTTCAAATTGTTTTTACAAAATATCAATATCCAAAAGAAAACATGGAATGAATGCACATGCCTGAGCATAAATTCAAATTTCTTTATGACTCCGACGCCTCGATCTTAGGTCGCTTCGATCGCTATCTATCACTTCCGGTACCCGCGATTGCAAAACAATACGCTAAGCATTTTCATGCGAGCGGTTCTATACAAATTCATTCCTCAATTTCGCTTTAAATCAAATCAAAAAATTTAACAATTCAAAACTTTCAAACCTTTATGGATGATCAACAAATACAATACATATACTTGTTTTATATACAATCGCTATGGTTCATTGATTGTCACGCCCGAACCTTGGGCTCGAATTCGACATGATCCGAACCGAGTCTTGAAAGCAGACTTAGAACTGGACTCTTACCTCGATTTTTTTTTTTTTTTTTAAACCACATCGGAGCAATTGTGGGTATGACCCACATCATATAAATATAATCCAAATATCATGTACATATCAAAGACTACCAATCGAGTGGTGTCCATCAAAATCTAAACATCTATAATCGAGTCCCATTTACAAATACAAATTGTACTTTTTACTTATACAAATCGTGAGCACGGAACCTACATGTAGTGAACCCTACAAGTGTGTCAGCCCACCGTATGGACATGCTGGCCGACGTCCTCCCGTACCTACAAGGATTGAACCCGTGCTAAGCTTTACGCTTAGTGGGAAACATATCTTATAACTTATACGCATGCACATGCATATACACAATTATAATGCGATAACCATAATGTGATATTTAATTTATGTATTCATAACATGGACTTATACAAGTACTTAAGCTCATAACAAGTTTATGTTTATCTTGACCCCGTAGGAGTTGGGTTGTGGCTTATTCTTATGCAGACTTATACTTATAATAGACTTATTTTTCAGCCTGGACTCTCGTAGGTTACGCAGAACTTATCTTATGCAAGGACTCTACTTATAAATGCACTTACATTCATTCGGGACTCCCAGCAGCTACAGTAACTTATCTTACGCAGACTCTTACTTATACTACTTGAAGTTTACACTTGTCTCTGAGGTACCCGTAGGTATCACAGTGGATTACTTTAACGTGTAATCGGTATCATGGAACTTATTCTTATACCTAAGTACTTGTGGCAATACTAAAAACTTATAACAGTATCGTGATCTTACTTGTACTAATGCAAGATATCCCGGTCTTACTGAACTTACCTGTATTTCGAGCACATACCTAAGATTTCTGATCTTATACGTGTATTACAGTAACTTTACACATGTATTTCGCATCTCATACATGTATTGGCGTGACTTATAATTGTCTTACGCATCTTATACTTGTGCGAAGGTACCTCGTGAGGGTACAATAAGTCAGGAACTAATCATAATCAGATCACATGTGGTTAGATCGACGCATGCATACATATCGTATGGACATTAGTCCGCAAAGTGTGTACGCATCGTAACGTATACATATACTTATTTTACGGATACGAGAGTACCCTTAGGTACTACTGGACTTATACTTATCTTACGGATACGAGAGTACTCGTAGGTACTACAGAACTTGTACTTATTTACTGATACAAGAGTACCCGTAGGTACTACAGAACTTAATCAAATACAAGAGTACCGAGGTACCACTTCTGAGCTTATTCGCATAGCTGTGACGTAACTTACCGAGATAATAAGAGTACCCGTGAGGGTATTACCAAACTGATCGCAGACAGACATATCTTACAGATACTGTGGCTTATCAGATACGTGAGTACCCAGAGGTACCACAGACTTATTCAGATACAGACTTATCGATACGGTGAATTTATCGATATAGAGTTATCGACATGGAGGACTGTAGGTACTACTAGAATCCTAATCACATAGAGTACCCGTGAGGTACTACGAAACTTATCGATCATCGATACGTGAGTACCCCTAGGCAATACAACTTGATGAAATACGAGTACCTATAGGTACTACGTAACTTAATCGGTCACGTGACTCGAATCCTTATTCAGATACCCGACGTAACTTATTCGATATTGTGAGTTAATCGAAACTAACTTATTCAGATAACTGGAGTACCAAAGAGGTACTACATAACTTATACAGAGAGACAGGAGTACTCCATAGGTACTCACAGACTTATTCGTATACATAAGTGTTCAGGTACTACGTAAACATTTTCAGATACAGAGTACCCGAGGTACCACAAGAGCTTAATCAGAGATGTGGAGTACCCGTAGGTACTACGTAACTTATTCCGAGACAGGACTTTGTCAAATACAAGAGGTTCGTAGGCACTACTTAATCCTGCTCGACACAAGAGCACCAGAAAAATACATAGCAAATACAGAGGCACCCGTAGGTACTACAGAACATATACAGAGGTACCCGTAGGTACATTCCGCATCTTTACCATATTCCGCCTCTTATTCTATTTAGAATCTTATCATATAATTGTTAGATACCTAGACCAAGAATACGGAATGAGTAGGACACAAGACAATAAGTACCCGAAGGTACAAGATAGACGTAGATGTCACAGACTAATCGTAGAGTACCGGCAATTAGTGTGCCGGCACATCGTGAGAGCGCTTTAGCACCAATCGTGAGAGTACCGGCGCTAATGTGCTACACGATCAGAGAGTGCCGTGGTCATTCAATAACCGGTCTTAGCAATTTTACAATTATATGAGTTCAATAACTTACTATCTTATAGTAGAGCATTATTAGCCACATTATACTTTCATGACAGATCGTATTCCAAATACTGGTAAGGTATGATGAGCATGTAATCACACCTTAATCATGTATTCTTATTCTTCTATGAATCTACGTTACCCGTGAATTGAATCAACCAACTCCGATCGCCCAAATCCAAGTTATGGCATTTTCATGCCAACTAGTCTGCTTAATGATTTTACCAAGGGACTGTTTGTGGCCATCATTTTCCGGGGTCTTGACTTACATTTTGACACTATTTCCTTTATACTCATTTAAAGCTAAGGTGCTATGGTTCTATTCCAATTGGAATCACCCAATTCGGAGCACCTAACTCGAAGTGCTACGTCCGAAACATCCCGACTTCTCTATGTTCAAAGCTGGAAAGCAGGTGTTGCACATGACCCACTTTGAGTGAATTTTTGGGCCACCTAGAGTCAGGGTGGAATACTTATTAAATATGGTTTGTTCTCCTTGAAGTATATTTTAAGTGGCCACTTGAATCACTCAAATCGGATAAGAAATGAGGAAGTTATGGCCAAAATACAAAAACTGGTCAAAACTGGAAAACCAGAACAAGTTCTACCGGTAGAACTTAACTTCTACCGGTAGGACTTGGCCAAAAATGACGGAATCAAGGGTTCTACCGGTAGAACCTTCTACGGTAGGAGCACCCAAGAATGCCGGAATGGGTGTTTTCTCACATTTTCCTTCACTTTGAAATCCGGATCCACTCCCACACTTCCTACACACCTCAAAACCATTCCAATTCACCTTGGAATCTCTTTTCTATTCAATTCATCTTTCATTTCTCATCTTCTTTCAAACCTTTCCATGAATTTCTCCCAAAATCATTTCAATATGGGTCTTAACCCATACACATACCAAATACACAAATTTATTAGGGTTTGTTCTAACTGACCTTTTCTTTGCAATTAAGCGTAAATCCGACCTCAGAAAGGGAGGATTCTATACCCTACTACTGTTCCATATGGGGTTTTACCAACCCCTAATTTCAAGAGATCCAAGGTTAGAATGAATTCTAACAAAACCACAACTTTTGGAGACAAGTTAACTAAACGAGCCTTAGAATTCCATGCCAGTTCGGTTTCCATACGCTAAAATCCAAGTTCCATACCTTTTTGGAGCTTGGCTTCTCTTCTTCCTCTTCCTCTCTCCTTTTGCTCTTCCCCTCTCTCTCTACGTTTTTCTCTCCCTCAATTTGAGACCAATTTTGGTCTTTAAAATCCCATCTTTTCTAAGGCCATGTTTGGCCATGAACCATTTTGGGTTAAGTTTAACTATTGCCTTTTTGTCCTCCAAGCTTCCTTAATTACATTTACAACTCTTAATATTTATACTTTGGCTATAATTATATTAACCATGTCTTTGATGTCCCTCTTTGGACAATTTACGGTTTTGCCCTTATAATTTGCACAACTTCCGAGTTTCTAAGTTTCTATATTTTCGCAGTTAATTTACGAAAATTTTAATTTATGCTGACATAATACCCTAACATGTTGAAAACTACTAGGGTATATTTTGGGGTGTTACATTGATCATCCCAAAAATACACTTTCATATTCAATAAATCATGCATTAATCAAGTCATGCATTTCACAATGCTCTTTTCAATTCCAATATTTCAAAATCTAGATGATTCAGTGCAACACAGAATTCGAATTCTTCCACAATTCCAATTCAGTTTATCTGATTTAATTCGATTATAAATCGATTCGGTTATCGCACGCTTGAATTTAGCGCATGCGATATACGGGATAACGAAGTCACCGCTTGCAGTCCCATTTAAGACGCTTTGTTTTGTCGATGGTTTTGTAACGCGGTCTGCGGTCATGTGGGCCTCTTGTTGGTTATAAAATCGATTAGTGAACATTCACCGTCACAGTCCCGCAAAATTTCTTGATCGGGTAACCGCATCAATGCAATCGTTCGCGATCTTTATATTTTGGCCCTATTGGTATACCAAATCTATCCTTATCTGAACTAAGCGGTTAACATTCTATTAAGGGCATTGAATCTTTTATAGCAAAGTCTGATTACAATATAACTACATTTGTATAAATAGTTCACTTTCAATAGTCATGCGATTTTTCATATGCAAACATTTGATAATTTCTTCAAATCATTTAAAACAATTCAATATGCATTTCTTATGCATTTAGAACAAGCACTTCAAATATTGAAACGAGAATAGGAAATATAGAAAAAATATGCAAAAACTTGAAACGAGGAATAGAAGTAGGTAGAACAAACCCAAAAGATTTGCACTTTGTTTCAAGTCCTCAGAGTCTCAATCTCAGTTTGGCTTTTCATATAGTATTTTATTCCAAACCATTAAAGAACAATATTATTTGTGCAGTGGTTTTGGTTAGGATTAATTTTGGAGTTTAATGAGTTCCAATTTCAACAAACTATATATAGATGGATTCTTGACTCAATGGGATTTCATAGAGTCAAGAACGCAACGGAGTTCAGGCAAAGGAGTTATGATAGCCAGGGGATTGGAGGTCATACGTAGTCACACCCGGTAGGCGACTGGCCAGCGGTGACGACCTCGGTAAACTGGTCACGACACATAGTCTGACACCTACTATCCTCCTCAGGCATATGAATGAATTCTTGACTCAATGGGATTTCCATAGAGTTCAAGAACACCTGAAACGGAGTTCGGACGAAGGAGTTATGACCTTCCAAAGTTGGAGGTCATACGTAGTGCCTTGACCGAGTGACACAGGCCCGACTGAGCTGACCTGACCTCAGTAAACTCGGTCTGACACCTCAGTATGACACCTTCTATCCTCCTCAGGCACATGAATAAATTCTTGACTCAATGGGCTTTCCATAGAGTCCAAGAACACCCGAAACGGAGTTCGGACGAAGGAGTGTGACGCTGAAGTTGGAGGTCATACGTAAGTCACACCCGGCCAGTTGACGCCATTGACTAAGCTGACCTGACCTCGGTAAACTCGGTCTGACACCTCAGTCTGACACCTTCTATCCTCCTCAGGCATATGAATGAATTCTTGACTCAATGGGCTTTCCATAGAGTCCAAGAACACTGAAACGGAGTTCGGACGAAGGAGTTATGACCTTCCAAAGTTGGAGGTCATACGTAGTCGCGACCAGTGACTGGCGGCGGAGCTCAGGGATGACCTGCGGCTGAGGCCTGCAGGTGAGGCTGACCTCTGGCCGAGCTGACCTCTGGCAGCTGACCTCTACAAGCTGACCTCTGCTGACCTCTACAGGCTGACCTCTGCTGACCTCTACGGGTGCCTACACATCTTCAGCCTCTCTTGGTTAACCTCTGCGGCCTTGAAGTAAAGGATGCTAGCTTAGTCTACAGAGGTCCGAGATTGAAAATTCAAAAGCCTAACATCAAGTTCATTGATGTGGCTATAATTTACCAGAAGGACTCCTTCCAAATTCCTTTATTTATTACCCAAAATCAGTTCCTGAGTCTGGGCTGTGCGCCACGACCACAATGTGACAGCTTCTCATGGTTTAAAAAATCTGACCAAACATTCCCCTTAGGGCAGACAACCACCACACAACCCTTAGAGTAGAAGATAACCAAAATAGGAGAAGACCTACCTCTTGGAGTTTGTCGAAACTCCCCGATTCCGGTCTCTACTTTCAGCTCTTGTCACGAGGAAAGACTTTCCCTCTTGCTTCACCAGAAACCTATGGTCGGGTCGTCGAAAAATCCTAGAGAGTGAGGAGCCTCTCTCTCTCTAACTCTCCTCTCAAATATCTTCTTCTTTTCTGGATCACTCTTAACGTATTTTTAAAAAAGGAAACTTCCTCCCTCTTTCCTACATGCCCATGCCTCTCCTTGATTTTTCTTTATTTCTTTTGTATTTAGGTCCCTCCATTTCTCTGTATTCTTCGATTTTAAGTCTCTATTATTTTCCCACCCTTTCGTTTCATATACAATTTCGACCCAGACCGCTATAAAGCACACTTACGATTGACCCTTAGGTCCACAATTTACAATTTTCATACATTTTCTCTTTTTCCTTGGGTTTATTTGCAGTTCAATAATCATTTAATCAATATTCATCTAACAATTCGAGAGAAAAATACCCCGAGTTGGCTCGATTATACGAATATATAATAATTTTTATTATTAAAATTAAGGGTATTTTTTGAAGCGTTAAATTCTTGGTGGCTTGTTTTCAGGAGAATTTGTACGCCTACCCGGGTTTGGACCTTAACTTTGATATTCCGGCGGCGTGGGCGGAAGAGTCCTTTCTTACGATTGTTACGGAGAGCAAGAGTACTTGGCCCGGGCTGCTCCCCTCTTCTCATACGCTAGGCCCCACGTCTAAGCCATTTGTTTTCTTTTTTTGTTAGCCAGGCTCAGAACCACGGATGTAACGCAATGTCGTTGGGCTTTGGGGCTCGATGAATACGATTTCTACTACTCGCTCTTTTTTTTTTGCGATCCCATATCTTTGCTTCTGGTGGCTGGGTCCCGGTGGCTATATGGCCTTGTCTGAGCGGTCGAGCTCTTCGGAAATAAGCTCTTGAGGCTCCGTGGGCTAATCTGCCTGAGCTAAAGGCGCTCGCAGGCTACCGGTACCAGTTAGGCGGTTCGGCTTAGCGAGCTCTTGAGGCTCGTGGGAATTTGTCTGCGCAGGTTGGGCGGCTCTGCTTGGTGGTTGGCCTTTCTGACGGAGTTGAGCTCTTGGCCCGAGAGCTCTTTGAGGCTCAGTGGGCTAATCTTCTGAAGTGAAGCATTTGGATCTGCAGGCTGCAAGCCTTAGTTGAGCGGTCGACCTTTTTTTTGAAGCGGGCTGAGGGCTCGGGTGGGCTGTCTGTGCGAAGAAATTTGGGCGGCTCTGGGCTGCAGGTGTGGTTGGTCGGGCTCTTCAAGCGGAGTTCTTTGAGGCTCGGTGGGCTGTGCTGGTGACTGGCTCCTAGGCTACAGGCCTTAGTTGGTGGTCGAGCTCTTCCAGGCGGGCCCGCGGGGCTCAGGTGGGCTTCCCTGTCTGCACGGCGAGTGAGGGGCCGCTCTTGGGCTGGGCACTTAGTTGAGCGGTTCGGCCTGGCCCAGGCTCCACACGGGGGCCATGGGCTAATATGCTGAGATGGGCGGCTCGCGGGCTCGCCAGGCCTTGGTTCCGGGCGGTTGAGGGGCAGAGGCGGAGCCTGCGAGGCTCGGGGTGGTGGCCTGGGCGGCTCTGGGCTACCGGGTGTGGAGTGGGCGGTCAGGGCTCTTCAAGGCGGCTGGCTGGGGCTCGTGGGCTAATTGCCCTGACGTGAACTGGCTCCCTAGGCTACGAGCCTTAGATTGGCTTGATCGAGCTCTTAAAACTAGTGGCGCTGAGGCTGTAGGCTATCTACTTTGGTGACCGCTCTTAGGCCTAACGGGGCTGGTGGCTTGGTCCGACCCAGCCCAGTATTGAGCTCCGTGGGCTATCTGCCAGTTGAGCGGCTCTGGAAGCTCTGGGGCAGATTGAAGCAGTTCAGCTTTTGTGAACTCTTGAGGCTCAGTGGGCTAATCTGCTGGAGTGAAGGCAGCTCTAGGCTACGAAGCCTTGATTGAAAGACGATTAAACCACAAAAGCTTAAACTCACGAGTGTGGCCGATTTGACTTCCACTTCTTCAAGGAAGATGCGAGGGCGTCTTTAATGCTAGTTTTTATGGATAATTGGATGACATGGAGAATTGGAACCGTATGCAATTTTAAATTACTCGACCTCGCTATAAATTACGACTCCTCTGATGGGCTAAGTACTTGAACCTTCTTCCGCTTTTTGGCGTCATGGAATCTGCGTGATGGGCGTCGAGAACTGGCCGTCTTCACGGGAGATCCGGGAATCCACAGGATGGCGTTTGGATTCAGATGGCCCTCTGGCTGTAGGAGTTGTGTTTTCCTAGTTCCCCACTTTTATGAGAGTTATGTTATTCCCTTTGGCCGGATTCGATGTGGAGCTGTGCTAGGGAATGCATCGAGAAGGCGTGTGTAAAGAAGAACTTAGTCTGCTTTTCCATTTCTCTCTTCTTCCTTCTCTTTACTTTCTCTTTCTCTTCTTTCTTCTCCCTTTTCCTTGTCCTTTTCCTTCTCCTTTTCCTTCCAGTTCCTCACTCTCTCTTCTTCTCTTTCTCTTTCTTCCTCCACTTTTCCTTCTCTTTTTCCTTCTGCTTTGGCACTCTCTTCCTCTCTTTCCTCTCTCTTTCTCTTTCTTGAGATTTTTGTTTGAGGGCTGCATCTGCACATTCTTTCGAGATGTGAGGATAGCCTTTGTGATTGTAATCAAATTGTACCTTTATTGTAATAAAGAACAATATATTTTTTATCTTAAGCATGAACTTGTGTACTTTGAAGTGTGTAACTTTCTCGGGTATTATACGGGCGAAGTATGCGCCCTTTTTTATCCATAAGGATATTAAATGAAACAATCCAACGAACACCGCAGGTTATTATCTTAAAGTGATGATGTTACTTTATTAAAGATTGCAATCAGAAATTACGATAATAGCGGCGAGAGTGCTCGGCATTTCAAGAATGAGGTAGGGTACCTCTTCTTAGTGCAGGTTCGTAGTCACGGTGCGTGACGAGACCGCGATATAGGGGCCTTCCCAGTTGGGCCCTAGTTTTCCATGTGTCGGATTTTTTCTCGCAAACATAAGCTTTTTTAAGACTAGGTCGCCAGACTGATAACTCCTGGGTTTAACCTTTTGGTCGTAGTATCTTACCGTCTTCCTTTGGTAGTCTTCTGTACGTTTCTGGACCTGATCACGCTTTTCATCCAAGATGTCTAGGTTTAGGCGGAGAGCCTCTTAAGTTTATGTTCCACGGCTTTCGATTCGATCCTTGAGTTTTAATCGATCTCGGCGGGGCTACGTATCGGTGCCCGAAAATTTAGGCGAATGGGGTTTCACGAGTTCAACTGTCTTGTGTGTAGTTACGTATTGCCCCCAACACCTCGGGGGAGGTATTCTACCCATTTGCCTTCCGGATATTCCAACTTTAGTGCATCCGTTAGATTGTGGATGGGTTAAGGGGCGAGAGTAGTAGTTCACGATCCGAGCTCGGTGCAATCCGAACTTAGGATTGTTGAATTGCTTCCCATTATCGGACACGAGGCCCTCGGGATACAAACACACGCATATTATGGCGTGACTAGACGAGTTCAAATGCCTTTTGTTAATTGATGGTAGCGAAGGCTCGAAGCCCGGCTTCATTTGGTGAAATAATCCCTTTGCTTCTGGCTTGATAAAGCTTGCATTGGCCCTTTCGAGTGAGGTCCCAATATCTAGCGCTCTTTAAAAGCGACTATGGGCTTGTGGCTGAAGTCGATGGCTCGGATGGGAGGTGAGGAGATTTTGGCGTGCTCTGACAAACTTTGCATTTCGACTAGTTATGTAGCGTCTACGGCATTTGTGGGCGATAGTATCCTGTCGTCAGACTTTTTCCCACAGTGCGGGCTCCGTGTGATTTCCACATACGTGGCTATATGTACTTCCCTCGATGCGTGGTGATCTCCCCTGCCGATACACTTGAGGATGAGTGTGAAAAGCCTAAAAACATAAAGGCTCCCGATGAATAGTGAACACAGAGACCTCGTCTGGCTTTGATGCCTCTTTTGGGTCGTTTTGGCGATAGTCATACATTAGAAGTGGTCTAAGTAGAGTCCGTCGGCTCGCTCGGACATGACAGGGAGACCTCTTTCGTTCTTTGAGAGATCCACGGAGGGCTGAAGATGCTCGGCAGTGTCGGTTGTTAAGGGTCTTCTTGGGGAGGCGTCGCCGGTTCTTTAGGCATCTGCTTTCATGAGAATTTTACACTCTCGGTATGTGTACGGCGGGCTAAGTGAGCTTCCTCAGTAATTCCCGCACCTTTCTAAGATACAGGATCATTTTTTCGCCCTTGGCCTCGTAGGTGTCTTCTATTTGCTTTACTACCAACTAGGATTCGCTGCACACCTCAAGCTGATCGACTTCCATTGAATGGGCGAGGTTGAGTCGAACTATGACGGCCTCATACTCGGCCTCGTTGTTGGAGGCTGGAACCCAGTGCGGCGCATGCTCGATATCTATTCATGCGAAGAGGTGGGAATCAGCGGACACCCTCCTGGAAGCATTGGCGGCCGTACGAGACGACTTCCAAATGGGAGGTCGGGTGTCGTTTAGGCCTCCTCGGAAGCTCTGAGAGTGAGATTCCATGACTACAAAATCTTGAATCTTGCTATTGTTGTTTTTGGTTTGTATCGATGTCGAACTCGCTCGGCTCTATGGCGCTATTGATCTTCGGGTCTCGGTTTGTGTAATGCACCTTGGCCGGGTGTGCAGTGGGATTTGATGGTATGCGCTTGGAAATGGGCGGAGTTCCAAGCTTGGTTACTAATGCGGGATCGGTTCTCCATTTTGGATACCTCTCCTCTGCTCGAGCTCATTTGTAATAAGTAAATTTGGGTGCACTCGGTCTTTGTCTTTGATCGGGACAGTAGTGGTTGAGAAATACGACATTGCCCGGTCTGAGTAGGAGCTCTCCTGAAGGGCTTACGAATGGGAGGCTTAGATAAGTTTTAGCATTGTGAAGATATGATGCTTCTTTGCGGCCTTACATCCCTTTGGAAGGCTTTTGGTCACGGAAGAAGGAGTGACCACATATCGCTGACCTGGACACAAAGCGACCGTGACTATCCTTAGTAAGGCATTGTACTTCTTTTATGCTTGACGGTGAGGGCATGTCGAGCCACGACTTTTATTTTTGTCGGGTTGGCCTCTGTTCACGGTTGTGACTATAAAGCCCGAGAATTTTTAATTTGAGACTCGAGCGCATTTAGCGGATTGACTTCATTTTGTATTCTTTGAGATCGAGATGCCTCGGCCGGATAGAACTATGTGGGCTAGAGCCGAAGTTATTCTGACATGTGTCATCTATATATATACCTCCATGGATGACCACATACCGGAACATCTGTTCACCAATCTTTGGTAGGTAGCTCCTGCGTTTTTTAGCCTGAAAGGCATTACACGATATGATAGGTCATGACTTTGTAGGCGAATAGGGTCTTCTCTTGGTCGTCGTGTTCCATGATGATCTGGTTGTAACCAGAGAAAGCATCCATAAAGCTGAGGAGTTCATGGCCGGCTGTGGCTATTAACCACAAGGTAGAAGGTTTAGGCCTCCTTTTCAGCGCCCCGACCGGCTCCGGCTCTTTCGGGGCTCGGTCATGTGCTCCTGCCTCGTCGCGCATCTTCGAGGCTAGATCCCGTATATGTTTGTCGGCCAGCTTTTTGCTTCATTGGCGCCGAGTAACGCTCCACACAGCCCTTGTGGCGAGGTCTCCTCGAACCATTCCTACTCCATTTGTGGTAGGAAACTTGATCACCATGTGGTAAGCGGAAGGGATGACCTTTATGGCGTTGAGAGGAGAGATACCTTGATATGCGTTATAAGTGGGGCGTCTACTATGAGAAATCTTACTATTGTCGTCGCCTGACACAGGGGGGTCCCCCAAAGTGAGCACTAACCGTATCGACCCCGAGTACTTGCTCTTTCTCCGAAAATCCTCGTAGGTGGGTCTTGACTTGACTCCCGACTTCTCCCGCCCACTGATGCCAGGTTTATTGGCCGTCTGCGAAGATGATGTAAAATTTTGAGCTCCCATTGTCAGACAGGACCGTTAGTTGTTTTGTTAGCCACAAGCGTATATCACTAGGGTCGTCGTGAGGATGTTGACACCCCTCCAGGTCTGAATTAGAGAAGGTTATGGCGGTGTCAAGTCGAGGGAGTTTAGACTGTCCTTGCACCTCAGCTCACCTCTCGACTGATGCTCATAAGCCAAGCCTTCACAGCTGTTTGGACTCCCCACCACCTGCAAATCCCCCTGAGATCACGTGGATTTCCCCCAGGGGCTGTTGGTGTTGGGCTAGGGTTGGCTGCCGAGGTGGTTGTGGCTGCTCCTGATCCTGACCTTCAGAGGCGATGTAGCGGCGGAGATACCCCTATCGGATCAGGTATTCTATTTCCTTCTTAGGCGTATGCAATCGGTAGTTAGTGTCAGGTGCTCCCTATGGAACTCCACGTTACACAGTGTTATCTCTTTTGGTTGGGTCTGTCCTCATCTGGGTTGGCCACCTTATGAATTTTTCATGTTGTACTTCACCTGCGGATACCGTATTGCCAGGGTGAACCGAGGTGAACACGAAGTCGGTCAGTGGTCCATGCCTCACGCCCTCGCTCTTCTCGTGATCGCTCTCCGTCTCCCGGACGTCTTTGCTTTTGTCTCTTGCATCGCCCACTGTCTTCAGCCCCGCTTTTCCTTAGGTTGTTATTCTCTGCGGATGTGGAGGGCTTCTTCGCTGCTAATGTGGCTTCCATGAGCACCTCAAACATGGTCGCTGAGGATTCTTAAAGATGGAAAACATCAAGTCCTTCGACCGCATCTAACCCAACAATGAATGCTATGATAGCGAACTTCTCGTCCAGACGTCACTTTAAAGACTTTGATTGAACTCTTTGGACATAAGACCTCAGCTTTACAGTGCCGCTTTACGGGTCGCAAATGATAACTCTGGCTTCCTATATGTTATGGCCCATGAAGTAGAGATGAACGCATGGAGAGAGCTCTTCTAAACAGTGAGACCGACAATGGTGGGAGCCTGTTAAACCAAGCCAACGTCGGGCCCTTTAGCGTGATAGTGAAGGCTCTGCACCGGACGGGGTCTTGATATCCTTGCAGCTCCATCTAGTTCTTATAAGTGTTAAGATGGTCGACGGGATCCTTCGTTCCATCGAACGCCACCGCAAAGATCCCTAACCCTGCTTAGAAGAGGGGTGCCCAGTACTCTGCCATGGAACGAGGACTCCGCCTTGCTTCGCACCAAAGGTGTCCATAGAGTCCGGTCGCCCTTGGCACCTCCTTCATGTGGCTGAGCTCCCGCTGATGCCTCAACCCGCTTCCCAAGATCGCTTCCCCATTCCTTGTTGAGGAGGGCCTGCTCATCGCTGACATGTTCCCCCGAGAGCGCCTACGCTTCTTCTCTCGGGGCTGTGTGAGGCTCAGCCCCCCGCCTCGACCGGATTCTCGTTTACTTCGCCTCGAGAGCTCGAGGCGGTGGCTACTCCTCGAGGGGTGGGTGTTATGGCCTTCCTGGCCTGCCGTATTCCTACGAGCGCAGACCGCCGTGAATTGCTCTACTTTATCAAGCTGCTATCGGCGAGACGGAGTGCCTATCCGCGTGTATTATCTATATTTCTAATAATATCAAGCAGGAGGTCGGCATCTGAAGCCGCTTCTACTGGTCTTGCATCCTCGGGAATCGGGCGTACTTCGTTTGTATTCCGAGTTGATACCATCACTATTAAGAGATCAGCCTTATTTGTAAGGAACTATCGCTCCCACAAACAACGCTTAACCGATGATGCCTTTTTCAACTGGAATCGCTAGAGCGTGTTTGAATCGCCGGCCGAACTCGGAACCGGCCGGGCCAAGCTGAACCACTGCTTTGGACGTTGGACCTCCTAAAACAAGAAAACAAAGAGGATCAGCGAGGCTCGCCTGCCGCCCGATGCCTAAGTCAATTCTTTCCCCGGAAGAGATTATTAACTACTTAGTGGAATGGAAGTATCGTGCATAAGTCTCGTAAAAATTCTTTCAATCGGCCGGGGTGGCCTGGTATTTATAATATATGTTTTTCCCAATTGGATGGTGATAAGGATCCTCTCTCATTGGATGGGGGATTTTCTGTCCTTATCGCTGTCAAATTAATAAGGGATAATTAGGGAGCAGTTATTGAGAATTATCTTACTTCCCTTGTTAGTGAGATTTTGATTTGATTTACGTATCATGCGCTTTAGGTTGTCCGTGAGCATCGCCCTCTGGGCGAATGAATTGGCCTGCTTTGGGCCTGAGTCAGGAGCTCCCATTGCTTCGCCACTCGAGCCCGCCTACTTCGGGCTCGTGGGTGAGTCTCGCGCGCCTATTTTTAAACCCAATCGTGAACAATCCTGCTTATCTCGCTTCTTATTCATCCGTGACATGTACTAATTTATCGGGCCGCTAATGAATTTGCTAGACTATTATATTTTCCTTTAATATTTTCTATTTCTATTTTTATACCTGTATTAATTATTCTTTCTATAAAATTTAACCATCTCCTTTGGGAAGATCTTTTTTCATTTTTTAATTTGTAAAACTTTACTGTTGCTTCACAGTCTATTCTGATCAAAATTTATTTCTTGGAAATTATTAATATTCTAAAGTTGTCTATAGCATATGTTATGGTTAATACTTTTGCATCTATGCTACTTATATTACCCTTTTCTTTGTATTTTCCACTACTATATCTGCAAATTTTCCGTATTTTTACGAATGTTTGGCGCTAATACTTTTCCTCCATCCTAAGATACAATCTATCTGTTTCCACTATTAAGTAGTCATTTATTACGTAATTTAGTGGTGTAATTTTGTAACTAGGTCTCTTTGAGAGTTTACTTTAGCTTCGATGTCCTCTTGATTGCAAATATTTGCCCTTACTTCCCATTTTACTAAATGTATAACTTAAATCCTACTTAGATTTTTATAAAAGGTCTAGCATAGTTTAATAATCCTAGAAATTTTGTAGTTCTTGGTTTCTTTTCCATTTTTATCGTAAAGGTTACAATTTTTTCTAAAATGTGTGGTTGTAGTAAGATTTTACCATTTCCTATTATTACCCTTAAAAATTCTACAGTCTGTTGAAATAGTTGCATTTTACTTTTGGTAATTATAATATCATGTTCTTCAAACTTTTTTAATACTATTTGGAGGCCATTCTATATGTTTTTTTCTTATTCTTACTAAAAACAAAGATATCATCTATATAACCACTACAAATGAATCATTATCTCTAAAGATATTATCCATCTTTCTTGATCATGGTGCATTTTTAAACCAAATGGCACATAAGCCATTCAAAATGTCTTTCTGACAAGAAAAAGTCAGTCTAAGGCACCGCCTAGGTGCATCTTAACCCGCCAAAAATTCATTTACAATCAATTATAAATATAGTACACCTTTTATTTTTCTAATAAATATTCTCTTTATTAGTATATCATATCCATCATCTTTGTATTATCAAGCAACTGTAAAGTTAATTACCATCCTACTTTTCCTCTTTTGTTCACTATGTTTATTTACTAAGAAGGTCATCGATCTATGAGGTGAATCTGATCTTCTTATTACATTAAGTTTTAATAAATCATTAATATGTGTCTTATAATCTTCTCTATCCTTTTCAGTTGCTTCTATCTTAGCAATTTTTATTTTATAATTTGGGTTTTTTATTTTTAATATACATTCTACTTTATCTTTTTCCCAATATTTTAAAACATTTTCTCCTATAATTTCTAGTTTTTTCTAAATTTATCAATTAAGCTTTAGATTGTTCTTCTTTTATATTAATCATAAAGTAGTTTATACTATTATTAATATGGACTAATTTTACTAAATATATATCTTCATATTCTTTCTTCTTCAAAATCTTCTTGTATTATATTTGCAAGGTCGCATTGTCCTTCTTGCATTCGTTAATCTTTTTTTTACTAATAACTCGTTTTTAATGTTTAATTTGTTTATATAATTCTTCTGGACTTATAATTCCTGATTTCTTTTGTAATGGACTTATCATACAATGTCTTGATAGGGTAAAAAATCTTTATTAAAAGTTATTTGTCCATTGTCTTTTAATAGAAATGATAGTCCTAATATAACTTGATGCTTAAGATTTAAAGGTTTTATCCAAGTTTCTTTTAATGGTAAAGAATATTCTAGGCTAGAGTAGCAATTTGTCATAAAGGATATTTTGGCTGTAGTACTTAGATGGTTGGTATACCTATTAAGGCTTCCATCTACTTGTTGTGCTGTCATAGGTTTTTTTGCTAAGGTTATAAATCTTTTTGGTATTGTTTTCTCATCTATAATTACATGAGTACAGCCTGTATATAATAGTGCATATGTTTTTATTAAAAAAAATCTTCTATCCTTATTGTACATTCTATTTGGAGTCTTTATTTTAATTTTATTACATATTTCTATGACATTATTACATTATTATTTTCTTCATTCATAAATTTTCCGATTTCTCCTAATTTTTTTCTTTCCTATATATTTTTAAATTTTATTACTAAATCATTATATCTTTCTTTTTTATCTCAACTATCTCTTGTTCTATCCTATAAATTTTTTTTCATCTAAAGAGAGAGTATCTATATTTTCCTCGATAAAAATAGTTTGTTACTAGGATCAGTGTTGAAATATTCTTCTATACATATACATGTAAAACCCCGCAAAATCACCTTTCCTCTGTGCGGTAAAACGGTAATTGTGCTGAAATCGAAATTCTCTTAGATCTCGGATGACTAAAAGGATTATGCCGCTAAATTGCCCGAATCTAGCCGACCCGTAAAGCTTCGCCGGCTCCCGTGACAATCGGAAGATTTACTTAATTTCTCAAGTGATAAACGCCAAAGGATTCTGGCATGCAGATTTTACGAAAAATCTCGAAGTCAGGAAGTAGCTTGATTTTAAGTTCATTTACACGCGAACTAAAGAAATAAAATTTTGGGACGTAAATGGACCAATCGGGCAATAGAAATCGCTATCCAAAATGATAATAATAATAATAATAATATAATAATAATATTATAATAATAATAAAAAAAAAAAATCATCAAAAGGAGGGGAGGAGAGCGTCGGGAGAGGGAGAGCGCATTAGAGAGAGGGAGAATATATATATATATATATATATATATATATATATATATGGCAGGTATACATATATATTGTTTTTTTTTTTTTTTTTTTTTTTTCTTTCTCTTCACTTCTTCTCAGATCTATGAAAATCGGACCATAGGTTTTCGTCGCTGAAGGCAAAGTTGATCTACGCAATGAGAGCCACACAAGGTGGAAACCACAAAATCTTGAGTTTCACAAACCCGTGAGGTAGGGGTTTTATCCTACTTGAAGCTAGCACTTTGTTTAAGTAAGTTTGTAATGCTCGTCGGGCTTGAGGCCTGATTCAAACACTGATCGGTCCCAAAACTGGACCGACTGAATTCTTAAGAATTTTGATTCTCCATTTGACAATCCTGCACTTTGTAAGGTCGTTTGGGTGTTTGTTCTATAATTTATAAAATAAATCAAAAGGGTAGGCCATTAGAGATGATATTGTAAATTGCTCAAGTGAATAAATTTAGGTGATGGCTGGGATCACTTTAATGACACGCCAGAGTGCAAATTCTGAGAATACATATTGATATATTTGATATATTAGGCGGAATGGTTTGAAACACATAATCCATTTCACACTGAACCTTGTAATTAGGTGAGTGCATGGGACATGAATTCTTTCGAACGAACATGGCTGGGCGTAGCGAATTTCACAGACATTTTCCGAGAATGGGGTTAGGAGACGGTCCAACAGATCATTTCGGATGAGGACCATGACTGCTTTTAAGTTTCAACATTCACCCTAAGGGTAGTCTCATATTTTACCCACATCAAGCCTAGGTAGCAGATTTTCAAGAACAACAAGTTTCCAGTTTTGAAATGATATTTCACTACACACTAGGGCAAGTGTGAGAGTCAGAGAACTCGAGACATGGGAACGGCATTTAGACATTCAAGTAGATCACGACATTTACTTGAGCGTGTGTTTAAATCGATACTTATATACTTAGGTGGAGAGTAACCCATTTAGGGTGATTCCACTACTGGGCGATAGCTCACCCTGTCGAGGGAACATTTTTTCAGGTATATGGGTGTTCAAGAAGACGGCCTTTCTAGAGACTCATTTGAAGAAAGCCGGGGCTGTGGCTTTGAGATGTTTTACTGATTGATGATTAGAATTATAGATTTTAATATGTATTGTATTAAGAGAAATGTTATAACTTGAAAACATGTAATACATTCTATTGGGAGTGACTTGAGTTGAACCTATTGGAATATATTGGGCATATTTGATGAGTGTTGATGCAAGGGCCCAGTGGCCATTATTTGCATAAGTGGCCCCGTGATACGAGATCGTGATAGATTCTTCCGCAGTCGAATGAGAACAATCCGAATCCTGCCAAATGCCACAAATTGCATCGTATATTAGGTATACGACTACCCAGGGTTTGGGAAACTCGGGGCCATACCATAGTCTTGAAGAGATAAGATCACCACTTGCGGCTTGATGTTAGAGCTGAAGATACTTCTCACTTCTTCTCTTCTTCTTCCTTCCCCTTCCCCCCTCCTCTCTCCGGATAAATATTAGAACACCGCATGCAATGTGTTTTGTGTGACACTGATGAATTTGGTAATTGATGTAAGACCCGAGAAAATTCCAATTTATGGAAAAAAAGGTAAAATCGTATCGTAAAATTCAAAATTTTCTAGGATCTCGGATGACTGGTTTGATTACAGTTGAACTGTCTCACAAATCTACTAACAACACAACATTGGTTCTCCGCTTCACTCGATACAACCGGAATTTGCAGCTTTTCTCGAGGTATCTCGTATTTGCGCCTTAAAATCCATTACGTGACGGACGTAAAAACATCTATATCATGCACCATGTGACACAAGTTGCATGAGTATAGATGATGGAAATGGATGGCCGGTAGGATAGTGCCACAAATGTCAAAAAATCCAAGCTTCAGATTGATAGATGACATTTTGAATGTTAATGGATATGACAAAGTCCAAATAGTGTTATCCCTTTCCTTTTGAAATACAAAGCCGCATACGTGAGGGAGAAAAAAAACTGAATACGTTGAGCTTAGGTTTTGTTTTTTGGGAGAGAAGGTGCAACCCTCTATGGGACATCACTTTGCACCTGGACCGTTGCATTTTGGTCGGCACCGGTTAAATGATTCCACGCGATGAGAGCTACGCGACACTGAAAAGTTGGAGTTTTGACAAACCCGTTAGGTAGGGTTTTTATCCTACTTGAAGTTAATTTTGTTTAAGTGTTTTGTAATGTTTCTAAGTAATATGCTCGAACTGTCAGTTGACTGGTCCCAAAACTTAGGACCTGATTGTCAGGAATTTTCGAGAATTTGGGAGTTTCATTCTGGGACAATTCCAGATCGTGTGTGGGTTGTTTGGGTGTTTGTTTCATAATTTATGAAATAAATTGTGTGTTTGGTGTGTATGAGGCCGGGAATGGCTATGGATTTAGGTTCACAAAGTTGAACCTGAGAGAACGGCTCGGGGGTGAGTGATTCAAACTGAATTACTGTACTGCTAATTAAATTTCACGCGGCTAATTTTTGTAATGACCAGAAATTAGAGAATGACTTGAGTTGGTGGATCAGCTGAATAGATAGGTTACTGCAGACTTAATGTAAATATAAGACATAATGTGTGGAATATAATCGGTGTGTGCCATCGAGATGATATTGTAAATTGCTCATGAAAAATTTAGTATGTTGATCACTACGACATGTTGTGGAAGTGCAAATTTGAGAATGTTGCATATTGGATATATTTGATATATTTATAAATGGTTTTGGAATGCATGTTACCTATTTCATGTACTGGGTAACCTAGAGATTAAAAAGAAAGCGAGAATGAATTTTCTTCAAACGAAAGCATGGTTGCGAAAGGAACTTCTGTGATGATTTCGAGAATTGGGTTGACGCCACACCATTTCGATTTATGACCACATCAAGCCGAAAGCTCACAACCCAATCTTCCGCCGAGGTAGTCCCATATTTTTACCTACACTTGAGTATTTTCAAGAACAACAAGCTGTTTTTGGAAAGGATTATTTGCACACATTAGCAAGGAGGAGCCATGAGACTCAGATATGAATCTGGTATTTTAGATATCTGGTGCAGGGACCACGATTTACTTGATGTGTGTTTAAACTTACATTATATATAATTTAGCTGAGAGTAACCCATTTAGAGGATTCCACCATCAATATAGCTCACCCCGTCGAGGGAACATTTTTTCAAAATAGGCTTAGAGGTACTACTCTCTTAGAGACCGATTTTGAGGAAAAGCCTGTGCCAAATTGATAGTTTTGGATAATATGTGGCAGAATTATAGATTTTAATATGTATTTTTATTAAGAGTAAATGTGGCAACTCTCGAACTATGTGAGAAGAAGTTTGGTTATTATTTTATATGAGAAATGCTATAACTCATGAACTATTGGAATATAGTTTGGTATATGTTTGACGAAAGGTTACGTAGCCCATGCCATTTACTGTGGCGCTCAGATACAAACTATAGATTTATTTGACAGTAGTTGAACTGACCCCTGCCTTTGGGCCATGTTTTTGCATCGAGCTGAAGAAAACCATTTTACTTGGGAGCTCAGTGTCATCCATGTTTAGTCCCGATACTCAAATACAGGATGGTATCAAAGCTTAAGGCATACATTACCCGAGCGTACCGGGTACGGGCTCAGATATGCAACAGAAGGGAACTGGTTAGGATTACCCGGTGCTTTCTTGAAATCGACATACTGTACCTTCACAATTTCGGCATCGCAGCTTAGGTGTAACAACTCAAAATTGAAGTTTGCTTGAATTGGGATTATTAATATAATTCTTCCTAATTATATATATTTATGGTTAGACCCTAAGTATTTATTTTTAGGTCTTAATAATTATTTTCACATATAAATTATATAGATAACATTTTATAGTTATATGGCTTAATTTAAGTGTTAAAATAAAGTAAATACTTAAATGATACTAATTATAATCTCAATTAAGTTTTAATTTCACTAACTCAAATTAAATTGTAATGAGGACTAAATTGTAGTAATGGTTATAAGATCAGGGGCATTTTGAAATTGCCAAATTATTTCAAATCTTTCTTCTTCCTCCTTCACGCAGCCTCCCCCCCCCCCCTTCTCTCCCTCCGCGCCATCACCTCCGTCCACCCATTTCTGCCGATCGATCCGGCCGTCCGACACCGGAGCAACCCCACACGGCACACCCTTATCCCGCTTGATCTCGCCTCGAGGCTACCTGTCTTTCTGACCGCGTCCGGCAGCCTCTCTCGCCCTGCCACTGAATCGCTCCCGCCATTTCCGCCACCCGCCCAAACCGACCCTGCATCCAACTCCTCGCCTTCAAAACTTAAGGATCCACCCGATCGGTTCCAAGGTCGTTGCCGCGAACGGCTAGTGAGCCCGAGTTTGGGATCGCCGGGCCGACCCGGCCACCCGTGGGTCCTCTCGACGGAAGCCGATCACATTGGGTCCTTGAGCTGGCCGCGTGGATGTCCTGAGAACCCACCCCAGAACCTCAAATTTTCCGCCACCGCCGGGCGCGCACCCTTGAGCTGCATCTGTGACAGAACGCTCGCCCCTGGCCCGTGGTTCACGGTGTGATCGCTTCCATTCAGCTTCGCGGTAAAGCGAACTATACCCTAAAAACCCTAAAACGTAGGGACTCTAATCAGGTAATTGTCCGACAATCGACAATTGTTCAATGATGTATGCTGAATATGCCCATCAGATTTCTCGGACTACGTTGAATTAGTTACTTGTGTTGTATAATCCAAAGTAGTTAATAAGATTGATTGTATATTGCGAATACAAATTGTTGATTTGATGGATGTGACTCTTAGCCTGCAATAAAATTCACCAGTGTCTGCCCGATGTTTGATTTATCGTGTATATGGGAATGTTATTTAGCGTGTTCCGACTTGTTTTATTGCGGAGTTAAGTCCAGTTTTTAGGGGAGGTTCACACTTTCGTGAGAATTTAAATGTGCTTTATATCGGTTCCAGTCTGAATCAGCCTTAAACCAAGTCTAGAGTTGCTTTCTAAACCTCAATCTCGACATTGGATTATGTCTTTCTATTCTAGATTGTCCAACAGCTACGCCAGGCGTACCCGAGGCGCAGGTCAGCCCGAGACCCGATTCTTCCGCGAGTTGATATCATATAATGACATAACATCCGCATGCATTGCATAGCACTTATGGCATTAGGCTACACCCCATCATCAATGGCACATGATTATTACTACTGAACTGTGATTACTATGGTAATTAAATTATTTAGTTTGTTATGAAATATATCCGCAGATATGAGACTCGTTATGATGACGGATGAGTGTGTATCATAGGTGATATTGTCATGCATTGTATTTGAAATGTTGTAATGGGAACTATAAAGGTGACATACTACCTAATGTTACATCAGACCTAAAAGACTCTAAGATTGACCGATTATGTTATGTGCTTTTATGGTTACGACATGAGCCCCCGAAGAGCGTTTCCGGGATGCCCTGGAGGTAAGGTCCTCGGTCGAAGGTTACTGGCGCCGCTATAGAGTATGATATGTTAGTTGTTGGAGTTAAGGACTCGGCCGAGTCGCCCTCTGGCGCCAACTATAGTTTATCGATTAAGTGCCTGATCGAGAGTTATGACCCCGCTCAGCTTTTCTCAAACGCCATCACATTGGATTTTGAGAGGCGATGGCTTGTAGTATCGAGGTATAGGTCCGCTAGAGTTCTCGATTATTGTGATGATTATGTGATGATATGAAACTCCATGTGTGTGCATGCATACATATGTGAGTGTATTATTATATAGTCTCAATATGATATATATATTATATCAAATTCTATATGTATAACCCGTCAGTCAGAGGTGGTATGTATTATATGATATTATCCTCACTCGAGACCGACCGGGCCTCACCCATTTTTCTGTGCACGCATCCTCTGCACTCCTATAAACCGCTAATTTCTCTTCCTTCACGGCTAAGCATGTACTATTATGATATTATTAATCTTTGTCTATTTAATCTAGTGTCACCGCAAAGATTGGAATATTGTATGTTTTGTAACTGTATAATTCGTTCATTTTGTGTATGATGACGGTGTACGCTGGATCGAGACTTATTTCTCCCTATTGAGGCTTGGGGCATCCGAAGCATATTATATACATGTATGTGGATATATCGTCGTGTGATCGCATTTATTAGCCTGCATGAATATTTCAATAAGGCTTCACGTCGTGGCCTTACGCTTCCCATTCCCTGAAGGCCGGTCACGGCCCCTGTGTCGGGTCGTGACAAAGTTACTGCAGCACAGTTCATTTCCTACGGCCTGTAGAGTCTAAGTTTCCGGGGTGATCGCAGAATTAGGATCGAAGTTCGCCCTGTCTCCATTACCATTGCATCTAGTTTCGTCATCCTAGTAAGGTCTGTTGTTATCCGATACCTCAGGTTTACTTTTCGCATGAGACTGAGGTTAACGTAGCGCAGCCGGGCCGATGCCGCAACCAAGCAGCATGAGCACCGCCGAGACCGCACAATTCTAAGGATGAGGCCCAAGATGGTATCCCTTCCAACCCCGATCCACCGGGCCCATGGGAGAGGGCGCAGGAGACGGGTGCCCCGTGCGTGCCAGCCTGCATTGTGCACTACTGAGGAGCCATTGTGCCGAGGAGCCACAGTTAATATGCCTGTGCACGCCAAAGTACGCTAGATGCTCCGTGTGGCCGCCAGCCCACTATGGAGGCATTTCTGCGGGTATGATCAAAAGTGCACAAATTTCCAAAGAACTTATGGAGCATCACAAGAAAGCAGTCGCTAGTAGTTCTCACCGTGGACCAGATCTAATCTGGATCACATTCCTTCTGTCTAGCACACCAGTTTAATGAGGTTATATTTGATGGAGATCCGCTTAATCTAAATGGATTTTCTCGGACGGCGGGAGAAGAGAGCATTCGATCCGAGAGCATCCGATAGATCTGACTATCGAGATGGGGCGTGCCTCCCCCGCTGGCTCTAGCATTGCAGCAGGTTACAAGGATTACATCAAGCCGCCGAGGGTATGATACTGGCCCGCTCAGTGGAGAGATTTGAAGATAACTACATTTCTTTCGCTATGAGGCAAGAGTAATAAGATGCTTGAGCAACTGAAGAGAGATGATATGTCTCAGAGCGGAGTACACCCGTGTTCATGTATCTTAGTAAATTTGTTCGAGTTAGTTGTGTCGAGGTCGCGAAGACGAGGTACATCACGGCCTCTGACTACATTTCATATCTCGGCATGAGGAAGTGTAGCTTCGAGGTCACTGATTTAGCGAGACGTGATGGGAGACTCGACCTTCGCCTTCATGGTATCTTAGCTGGGATGGTGCTAACAAGAAGACCCGCACGAGGAGCAAACTAGTACACTGCCCCTCGCGCCAGTGATTATGGTGGTACAGTGGTACTGCAGGGTACAGCCCACAGACAGAGTGGGCTTTAGACCAAGGGGTCATAAGAAGGGTGGTGACGCAAACTGTAAGGGTTATAGAGGCCTGACTGACAGGCTTCAGCCTGCAAGAGTAGTTCAAGGGGACAAGAGTTCAGTTCGGGGCACAAGCAGCCGCTTAGCTTCGCACCAGTGATAAAAGCCCACAAGCAGGGCCAGGCATCGTGGCCCTCAGATTTAAGGCTTAGTGGAGCTTGTTTTAGGTGTGTGGAGAGTCACATATGGCCAAATCATGTCCTAGATTTCCAACCAAAGAAATTCTTCCTCAGGATTCTCGGCCAGTGTCGCCCGCCCGCCCATCGACGCTACCCTTCTCAAAGCGGGTGTGCAGGTGGATGCACAGGCCGTGATACGGAGGTAGAGCCCGGAGGGGGGTGATGAAGTGGGTAGGGCCGTGGTCGTTTCGAGCTCCTACCGCTCGACGGGTCAGCCGTAGCTTTACGCCATCCTCAGACGCCAGCACAAATGCCAGCTGTGACGTGTACTATTCCGGTCCGTTATAAATAGGCTGGGGTGTTATTAGATCCGGTGCCACATTAATCTTTCGTGGTCTCCTGGGGCCAGATTAGCCGGGTGTTCACCAGCCACTTGAGACTCCGCTATCGACCACTACCCTCCGAGTGCGATGCCTTAGAGGCAACATTTTACCTTCCATCGTGTCCATTTCTCGTAGTAGGCAAGAGACCTTCTCGGGCATCTTATTTTGTCGATGATGGATTTCGGTGTTGCCTCGGGTATGGATCGCCGCTGTGCACTACGCCACCCCGATTGTCGAAATGTAACAAGTGATTTTCCTCCGATTCCAGGATCTTATTTGGGTTTCCTGTGGTGAGCAGATACCAGCCCCTTCTAAATTTAATTTCACCGATTGGCGCCTAGACGGATGTTACGGGGTGCCAGGTTATCCGTCTCGTAAGGGACACGCAAAGAGATGTAGAGGTAAAGCCGATGATGTCCTCATCAAGCCAGGAATTTCCGATGTTTTCCTGCAGAGGAGTCGCTGTGGCTGCCACCCGACGTGAGATAGAATTTTGCATTGATGCTGGTACCGGCACAAATTTCTATCTCCTTGCCACCTTATAGATGGCACTACAGAGTTGAAGGAGTCGAAGGAGCAGCATAGGATTTGTTAGGACAAAGGTTTCATTGCCTAAGATTTCCCGGGTGCTCTGCATATTTGTAAGGAAGAAAGATGGTTCCTTGCGGCTATGTATAGACTACAGACAGCTGAACAAGGCGACAATACGTAATAAATATCCGCTCCCCCGAATAGATGACTTGTTTGATCAGCTTCAGGGTGCATCATGTTTTTCTAAGATTGATCTACGGTCAGGATATCAATACCGAATAAGACATGAATGTTCAAGACAAGATTCAGATTTGCACGCTATTATGAGTTCCTAGTGATGTCTGACTCACTAATGCACCGGCAAAATTTTTATGGATTTGATGAATGTAGGTTCAAACTCCTTCCCGATCGCTTGTAATCAGGTTCATTGATGATATCTTAGTATATTCCCTGTGAGTGAGGAGGAGAGCATGTAGAAAGCATTTGGGTTGATAGTATTGCACTTCTGAGGGAGCAAGACTATATGCCAAATTCTCCAAGTGTGAATTTTGGCTGGATAGTGTAGCCTTCTTGGGACATGTAGTATCGAGGGAAGGTATTCAAGTGGATCCTAAGAAGATAGAGGCAGTGATGGATTGGCAGAGACCAACCATCTATGGATCGAGGTTCAAGTTTCGGCTTAATGGGTTATTATCGCCGCTTCGCATGTGATTTTTCGAAGATCGCTGCACCCTTGACACGGTTAACCCAGAAGAATGTGAAGTTTCAGTGGACAAAGGCTTGTGAGGCGAAGCCGTAAGCCGAGGATTGTTTGACCTCTCGCCTTCAGCGTTGCAGCTACTCTTCTCGTACAGGAGGTTATAATGTAGCTGTATCAGGACGCTTCTAGAGTCGGATTGGGGTGTGTATTGATGCAGCATGGTAAGGTGATTGCTTATGCTTCTAGGCAGCTGAAGAGACACGAGCAGAATTACCCAACTCATGACTTGGAGATGGCGGCGGTGATCTTTGCATTGAAGATCTGGAGACATTACCTGTATGGTGAGACATGTGAGATTTTCACGGATCACAAGAGTTTAAAATATATTTTTCAACAGAAGGAGCTAAATTCTGAGATGCAGAAGATGGCCGGAGTTGCCAAGGACTATGATTGTACGATTCAATATCACCCGGGTAAGGCTAATGTGGTGGCAGATGCTTTAAGTAGGAAATCATCAAGGCTTCCCGCCCATTACTAGCGTTAAAAGCCGACAATTGACTAAGGAGCCGTATGAATCTGTATGATCAGGTTTGCGCCTAGAGGTGTCAGGAGTCCGAGCACTTTTAGCACATTTCGTAGTCAACCGCCCGATGGACAAAATTAAGACAATCTCCAATGCAGAGACCCACGCTTGATGAAAATTATGATGAGGTTCAACAGGTCGTGCAGATGATTTTGTGATCGGGGATGATGGGCACGCGAGATCGGGTACTTCAGTCAGGCGCCCCCGATGTTGATGGACTTAGAAAAGAGATTATGGAAGAGGCTCATCATACAGCTTCCTGCGTATTCATCCCGGTTCCACTAAGATGTATCATGATCTTAGGGGTAACTATTGGTGGAGTGGTATGAAGAAGGATGTACTGATTAGATCCTAAGTGTTTGACTTGCCGCCAGGTCAAACTTGAAAGCATCGTAAGCCGTCCTGGGTCAGTTGCACTCCACTCCCATTCCAAAGTGGAAATGGGAGAATATTACCATGGACTTGTGACTGCCACTCGAACTTCCTAAGTAGGTATGATTCCATTTGGGTGATAGTCGATCAATGACTAAGTCGCACACTTCTTACCCGTGAAGACAACTTTTTCCGTAGCTGCATGCTAGGTGTATATTGATAGGATTGTTAGTCTTCATGGATCCCCAGCTGATTGTGTCCGATAGAGGGTCCGCTCAATTTCTAGGTTTCGCTGAAACTTCCATGAAGAAATCTTGGTACTGGACGGGACTTTAGCATCAGCCTTTTCACCTCGGGACGGATGGATACCCGGGAGATGCACTATCTCGTGACGCTGGAGGACATGCCGAGGATGTGTGATGGATTTTCGAGGCCAATGGATTGCATTTACCTTTAGTGAGTTCAAGGTACACAATAGTTATCATGCTAGTATCTAGATGGCGCCACGAGGCATTGTATGGTAGGAAGTGTGTAGATCGCGCCAGCTGGGAAGAAGTTGGTGAGAGGAAGAACCGGTCTCGACTGGTCCAATCACTTCCGAAGATTCCTATTATTCGAGGCTCCACAGGACCGCTTCAGCGTACGTAAGAGCTACGCCGACCCCAAGAGGGAAACATGGAGTCGGTGTAGGTGAGTATGTATTCCTCGGGTTTCCGACGAGGCGTGGTGAGATTTGCAAGTGGGGAAATTAGCACTCGCACGTGGGACCCTTTTGAGATTGTGGATAGGGTTGGGATGTATCATCGACGAGCACCAATTTCGCCAATATTCATCCCAGCCTTTCATATATCTATGTTGAGGAAGTACGTGCCAGATCCTTCACATGTGCTACGGGCCCAAGAAGTAGAGATCAGTGAGGATTTATCGTATGAGGAGCGACCTGTAGCTATTATGGATACTCAGGTTCGTCAACTACGATCAAAAGTCATTCCAATGGTCAAAGTCCTATGGCAGAATCATTCGACTGAAGAGTGCACTTGGGAATCCGAGCAGAGATGACGCTCATACCCATACTTGTTCCAAGAATGAGGTATGTTTTTATTCTTAAATTCGAGGACTAATTTTCTTAAGGGGGGAGAGACTCAGAATAATTCAAAATTGGGCGCTTTGAATCGATTATTAATATAAATTCTTCCTAATTATATATATTTATGTTGACCCTAAGTATTTATTTTTAGGTCTTAATAATTATTTTTGGCCATATAAATTATATAGATAAATTATTTTAATAGTTGTATGGCTTAATCTATGTTAAAATAAAGTAAATACTTAAATATATATTCAATTATAATTCCTAATTGTTCTTAATTTCAAATTTTTAACTCAAATTAAATCAGAATTAGGACTAAATTGTAGTAATGAAAATAAGGGAAGGATTTAAGGGTAATTTTGGAAATTGCCAAATTTCATTTTGGCCCTTCCTTCTTCCTCCTTCACGCAGCCCCCCCCTTCTCTCTTCTCCCTTCCGGCGCCACCACCTCCGTCCAGCCATTTCCGGCCACTGATCTGGCCGTCCGACACCGGGAAAAGGCAACCCCGTCACCGGCCACCCTTGTCCTGCTTGATCTCGCCCAGGCCACCCGCCTCGGAATCGCCTCCCGCGCGCCTCCGCCCGCCGCCCGACCGCCTCGGGCCATTCTCCGCCACCTCCGCCCCAAACCGACCCCCGCATCTCGAATCCTCCGCCCCAAAACTTAAGGATCCACCCTTGATCGAAGTTCCAAGGTCGTTTTGCCGGTGAACGAAGGGTGGAGCTCTCGCCGAGTCAGATCGCCTGTGGCCGATTCCGCCATTCCGTGGTCCTCCGACTAAAGCTTTCTATCACATTTTTGGGTCCTCAGCTTGGCTTCGCGCGGATGTCCTAGAATCTAATTCGGCGAACTCCTCAAATTCTTCCGGCCACCGCCGGGCGGCGGCGATTCGGGAAGCGATCGACAGAACGCTCGGGTCTCGCTCCGTGGTTCGGTTTCGGTGATCGCTCGCGATTCGAAGCCAGAAAGAATCTATACCAAAAACGCAGGGACTCTAATCGTGTAATTGTCCGATAATCGATTTTAATTGTTCAATGATGTATGTTGAATATGTCCACTGTATTTCGGACTACGTTGAATTAGTTACTTGTATTGTATAATCCAAAGTAGTTAATAAGATTGATTGTGTATATTGCGAATACAAATTGTTGATTTGATGGATCGGGGACGAGTCAAGTACAAAAATTGTAATTGTGTGTCCTACTGATGTTTGATTTACTGTGTATATTGGGAATGTTATTTAGCAGGTTCTGGACTTGTTTTACAGGGAGTTAAGTCCAGTTTTTAGGGGAGGTTCTGCCGAATTTTCGGTAGAATTTAAATGTGCTTTATATCGGTCTAGCCTGTGAATTGTCTAGTCAAGTCTAGAGTTAAGCTTAAACCTCAATCTCGATATTGATTATGTCTTTTTCGCCCTAGATTGTCCAACACCCACGCCGTGGCGTACCGAGGTAGAAGCCAAACCGAGACCCGATTCTTCCGCGGAGTTGATATCATATAGTTTATGACACATCATCCGCATGCATTGCATAATTTATGGCATTAAAGGCACCCCATCACTAATGGCATGATTATTACTATCGGAATCAGAGCTTACTTAAGTGGTAATTAAATTATTTAGTTTGTTATGAAATATATCTCGTATATGAGATCGTTATGATGATGGATGTGGGAGTGTGTATTGTTAGGTGTGATATTGTCAGGCATTGTATTTGAAATATTTAGTAATGGGAACTATGGCGGGACATACTACTGTGGGTTGTCGGGACCGGGTGCGCACCGGTATTGATCAGATTATGTTATAGGTTTATGGTTATGGACATGAGTTCCCTGGTTGAGCGTTTCTCGGGGGATCATAGGAGGTAAGGTCCACACAGTTGAGCGTTACTCTCGGGCGCCAGTATGGTATGATATGTTAGTTCTTTGGGTTCAGGACCTGGTGAGTCGTCTCGGGCGCGACTGTAGTTTGTGGATTAAGTGTCGATTGGAGTTAAGGACCCTGGTCGAGCTTTTCTCTCGGGGCGCCAGTCACATTGGATTTGAGAGAGCCGTATGGCTTGTAGTATTGAGGTATAGGGTCCTGCTAGAGTTCTCGATTATTGTGATGATTATGTGATGATATGAAACCTGATGTGTGTGCATGCATACATATGTGAGTGTATTATTATATAGTCTCAATATGATATATATATTATATTGAAATTCTATATGTATAACCTGTGGTTGTAGAATTGGTATAGATTATATGATATTAACTCACTCTCGAAATTGGTATCTCAATTTATTTTCGAATGTTGCATGGGTCCTCACTTCTCCGGACCCTTGATAATAGTGAATTCTCTTATTGCAGGCGGTTACATGTACTATTATGATATTATTAATCTTTGTCCTATTTAATCCGTTATCCTGCAGTACTGGAATATTAGTATGTTTTGTAATTCAGATAATTCTGTTCATTTTGTGTATGATGGCGGTGTATGTGGGATTCGAGACTTTATTTCTCCTGATGAGGTTTAGGCGTAAGGCATATTATATACATGTATGTGGATATATATGATCGGGTGATGGATATGATGATCGGCATGAATATTTCCAATAAAGGCTTATACGGGTTTCGATTGGCCTTATACTTCCCATTCCTAGTGTAGGTCACGGCCCAGGTTAGTGCGTGACGAAGTTGATAAGCAATTACTTAGGGAGGCTCGGGTGTGGGTATGCCGTTTAGTCGATCACCCAGGCTTCACGACTTGTATCGAGGCATGAGTATACGACTACCTAGGGCTTGAGGGACATGAGCTTAGGCCATTGCTATTGCGGTGAAATTGATACTAGCGTCATAGCTTGGTATCGGGGTTTAGGTACCACAGTGCTAGGAGTTCATGGGACGGGTTTAGACCCTTTGCATGCATGGTGTGTTTCATGTTGTGTTGGATATGTGTTCCATGTTTATATGATTTAGTGATTGTGTGTTACATTGCGTGGAAAACATATACACGGTATGATGTATATGTGAAGTAATGATTTATTAATGGTTGTGTAGCGGAAAATTATATACATGGCATAATATATATAGGAAAAAAAAAGTGGAATGCTAAGGTTAGGAACTATAACCTTAGGGGTTCAGAAAACGAAATGACCAAGAAAGTTTTGAAATTGATTGAAATAAAAAGGAGTGGTTGGCAATTAGCACCACTTAAGGTGATGAACGGGTCAGTTCATGGATGTCAAGTCTATTAGTAATTGGCATGTGCGTTACTAGTTAGACTGGAAATGAAATTGAATAAAGTTTGTTGCCATTTGACATGTGTAGATGGCAAGTCGAGGCCGGGACGTAGGAGTCATCGAGGTGCTAATGACACCACCGATGTTGACCAGCAAGCCTTTCTTTGAGGTTGTGGGGTTCTTGGTGTGCCGTGCATAGAATTTGGAGTGCGGTTGGTGGTCGAGGAGGTCGAGTAACCTCCGAGAGATTTAAGTCACATCATCCTCCGGCGTTCACGGGGGGAGGGATCGATGGTGGCGGAGACCATTGGTTCCGGCGGTGAGATGTATTGGGGCTATGGATGTACCTCCGTGCAACCAAGATCGAGGTTAGGCTGCGTTCCGGTAGAGGGTGAGTCAAAGTGTGGTGGGAGCTGGGTTAAGACCTCTGGGATTTAGAGCGATGACTTGACGAGTTATGGGCTCTTTATGGTAGTATTCCGACCCCTTTGCTAGAGCGTACGAGGCCCGAGAGTTCTAGAGGTGGCGGGAGCGATGAGCGTGATGGAGTACATTGCGGATTCGTTGAGTTAGCACGTTTTGAGTGATGACTATGTGGCCTGATAGCGAGTCGGGAGATTTGAGAATGGGTAAAAGTTATCCGACTGGGGCGGAATTATAGGCCTCCGTTTACAAGACACGGTCTCTATGGTCGGGACGACTTTGGCGTAGAGAGAAGATGGATGGCGCACAAGGCATTCGAGGATGCGGAATGCCCGATGTAAAGAAGGAGGGATCGACCTTGAGTTTGGGCTTAGAGGTTAAGGCCTCTGGGAAAAGCCATTGTATGGGAAAATTCTCCCCTAGGATCTAGGGTGAGAGTTGGTCAAATATGGTAGACATATCGGGTTTGGATGTCATTCATGACATGGACTAGGTTGACGGTCCGTGGTTAGTAGGTGATTGTGACAGGAAGGTCGGCGTTTACACACCCGGCGGGGGTTGTAGGGTTACATGTTGTGTGGATTATATGCGGTGTTAGAGGACCTGGCTTTGTGAGCATAGATCCTAGATCTATAAGGGTAGGCTGGGAGGAGCATTTGCCCTTAGTGGAGTTAAGCTGCAACAATAATTATCGGTAGTATGCAAGCGGCACCATATGAGGCATTGTATGGGAGGCCGTGTAGATCAGATTATGTTGGACGAGGTGGGAGAGAGCTGCATCATAGTCATGATCTGATTAGAGACACCTCCCAGGAAGGTGAGCTTGATTAACTGACGTCTTGCGGGTACCGGGTAGACCAGTATCTTTGATAATCGGCGTTAACCCTTAGGATTCGAGTTGGAGATCACGTCTTCTTGAAGGTGATGCCTAAGAGATGAGTGGTCGAGGTTCGTAGCGAGGGTTATCGTCGAGTTAGTGGGGCCTTCGAGAGATACTCGAGAGGGTGTGTAAGCACGATGTAATCTGGGTTGGCTTTACCACCCAGCATGTGTAGTGGATTGGGGAGAGATTGAGGATGATACTGATGGGACCTTCGAAGAGGGACCAGTGTGCATTATGGATAGCCGGGAGCAGGTTTTGCAACGCAAGACCATGAGGCTATTGAGGGTGTTATGGAAGCAGGTAGTGGAGTCAGCGTGGGAGCGTACATAGGTTAGTCGTTCCCAATATTTAAATGGCCCAGTTACGTGCACGTAGTAGAGTGCACGTTGCATATACCTATGTTTGTAGGGTATCGAGAATTTCGAATGAATTCCTTTAAGAGGAAGAATGGGCAGAAAATTCCAATTTACGGAAAAAAGATAAAATCATAATTTCGTTAAAATCTGAAATTTTCTAGATCTCGGATAATGAGGCGGATTTATTGATAGAATCGTCTCGTAAATCTGAATAGCAGTCGAATTTCGTCGGGTCACAGACGGTCGGAATTGCACGTTTTTTCAGTATCAGCGTATCGAGGTCTTGAAGTAAGCGACATGTGACGTGACAAAAGTCACCCATAACATGCACTCATGTTGACAGGACCCGACCCGGATACCCTCCTAGGATTCCCCGGGTGGTCCTACCTAGTGAAGTTCCCACTGTACAATCCCTAGGGAATGTCCAATGGAACCCCACTTTAAAAAAAAATGTAAACACCTGCATTAATATAATGCCTCAAATATGTATAAAGTTTCATGACAGCTCAAATCCACAACCGACCTATATCAGAGGTCATGATGGAGACCCTAAAACTGCATTTCTTAGAATGATGAAATGGTAATTTAGGTCAAAATCGAAAATTTTCTAGATCTTGATGACGAAACTGACTTCATCGTTGGAATCGCCCTCGAAATCTAGCGCTACCATCGTCGATTCTCGTAGAATCTGAGACATCAATTTCACGTTTTTCGAGGCACCAAGAGGGATGCAGACACTTGGCACGTTTTGGGTGGCCAAGAGGCGCCACATGTCCAGATACTAAACTTGAGGTCAAATGTGCTCACTAAACACATAAGATCATGCCATCAGCGAAAAATCTCAATAAGAGATTTGATATGATAGCGCGTAATCTCTACGGTACTAAGGGAAGCTTCTGAGACTTGGCAAGGAGAGGGCAATTCTCTGACCAACCACGACCCAAATCAAGCTTTGGGGAGAGGGAAAGAGCAGTGGAGGCCAACAAAGAGAGAAGTTATGAGAAATCTGTGAGGAGAAGCTCTCACTTTCTCTAGATTTTCCCTATGAACCGTCCGGCGAACTTCTCGCGAGGCAAGAGCTAAAGTCGCTTCCCACTAGCAAGGGCTACGCGTGGGCAACGGTTTTGAGGAGTTTCGACAAACTCTGGAAAGGCAGTTCTTCCCTTCCCTCCTCCTCCTCCTCCTCCACTTTCGCTTACTTCTTTGCTTATGGCTGACTGATTTCTGGGATTTACAGTTCTGGATGGGTCATGGTTTCGGCCCAAAAGATTTCTCCCAGACCGGGAGCAGAACCCAGAGTGGTTTACACCACTCGTCGTTTCATGTGATTTAGGAGGCAGAAGACTGGCCATGAGTGAATAACATGCCGAGTGTGATTTCAGGGGCGCTCCCAAGATGAACCACTGATTGTAGTTCAATTATGAGTTAATCTTTATGTTATCGTTTAAATCGAATAACACGATTTATTAATTAATTTTGTTAATATACGCACGGTGCTGATATATTAGTACTTTGAAATTGTTTCTGTGTGTCAACAGATCGCACTTGTTTTTAAAGAACCCAAGAGGAATTTCACTATCAGCGTTGCTCACCCTGTCGAGGGAAATACTATTTCAGGTACCGAAGACGCACTTGGGGATGGGACGCATCCAGGGCCTTAGAGGCGAAGAAATGGCCAAGCCTACTTTACCTGTATTTTTGTAAAATTGGGGCAGACCCAATTGGCAAATTGTAATTAAATACAATTAAACAAATTCCTTTGAGAAATATATAGTTGGGTCAGAGGGATGTACTCCGCCCTATCAATGCTTTACACATACGGGTCTCATGACACGAGACATGCAGATTTCGCGGGTCGACGGTAGTCAAAGGACACCTTGGGTTGGGGGCTACATCATATCCACAAACACACATAATAAGGACTCAAATGAGTTCAATACTAAAATCAGAGCATTCTAAGAGTGTTTGTGAATTTGGGGTACAAATGAAACACATAAGTCCAATAAAATAAAGGCAGATAGATACGATAGAATATTGCAACCGCAATGGCGACGTAGAGTTTGACGCGAGGTAGTCTCACGAACTCCGCTCGGGTCCTAAGGAACAGATTAAAAATAAACTTCGAGATAATAAATCTCGAGGGTATAATTTATAGCGAAAATAATATTTTATTTTCAAAGATTCCTTCTCTCAAGACTTCACTGCCTACTTTTGCAAAGTTCCCGCTTAAAATCATTCCACAAAACCCAACTTATACTCAAGTATACAATATGAAATCCACGCCTAAAATTTAAACCGAAATTATAACTCGAATTTATTCACAATATAAAAATTGAGCATAATGTGTATAAAACCCTATGTTGTACAAATAATCATGAACCATGATGGTCCATAAATTATTGAAATGGTTATAGCTTAGCTCGTAAACCCATAATGCAATCAAATATACCCATCATATACCATACTACAATCATCATAAACCGTACTCATATAATTCATATCATATACCACTATTATACCCATCATATACCGTAATTACATTCATCATAAACCATACCATATACCCATCATATGTTTTACCATATACCCATCATATACCGTACCATATACTCATCATAAATCGTACCATATACTCATCATAAACCGTACCATATGCCCATCATATACCGTACCATATACTCATCATAAACCGTACCATATGCCCATCATATACCGTACCATATACCCATCATATACCATACCATATATTCATCATAAACCGTACCATATACCCATCATATACCGTATCATATACCCATCATATACCCTACCATATATTCATCATAAACCGTACCATATACCCATCATATACCGTATCATATACCCATCATATACCGTACCATATACTCATCATAAACTATATCATATACCCATCATATACCGTACCATATACTCATCATGTCCCTGTACTCATATGCCCATCATATAAATCGTACTCATATACTATCATAAACCGTACTCATATGCCCATCATATACTGCAATTATATACCCATCATATGGGTCATACCATATTCATCATAAACCGTAATTACATACCAATCAGATATCGTATAATATATACTATCATAAACCATGCACTCCCCACTCACGAATTTCAACCTCGAAAGGTGGCGCGGGTAATAATATCACGAACCGCCTGGTGACCCGACTACCACCGTGGAAATAATATAACCGCGGATGAAACCACCTCACGTCACCGTGGTAAAACCGTAATAAACTGCCGGGTAACCTTCCACTTACCTGGCCGTGGGAAATAATGTATAACCGTCTGGTGAACCAACCCCACGCCACCGCGGGCAAACCAGCGTAATAAAACCGCTTGCAAACCCGACCTCACCTGGGCCGGAAATAATGTATAACCGGGCTGCGAAACCAACCTCACGTCACCGCGGGCAACTAATAAACCTCCGGTAAACCCGCCATCACGCGGGCAACTAATAAAACCCTCCAAAACCCGCCATCACGCGGGCAATCCACAAACCTCCGGTAAACCCGTCCATCACGTATAACTAATAACCTCCGCAAACCCCGCCATCACGCGACCACACAAACTCAGTAACCCCGCCATCACATGGCAACTAATAAACCTCGGTAAACCCATTTCACTATAATATGGATACTAAATCAATCCTCCGGTACTATAGCGGTACATCACATAACCAACACTGCATTTTACTCACATATACTTTTCCAACGATGTCGTATTATAATATAACAACCAACACAAGATTCCACTACATACTTTTCCAACGATACTATATTATAATATAACAACCAACATGTGATCCTTAATTATATATACTTTCAATGATATTTGTATTATAAATTAACAACCAACACAAGATCCTTACTCACATATACTCTTCCAACGACGTCAGATATAATATAAACGACCAACACAAGATTCTTACTCACATATACTTTTCCAACGATAACAGATTATAATATAAACGACCAACACAAGATCCTTACTACATATACTTTTCCAACTTATTACCAGATTATAATATAACAACCAACACAAGAGGATCCTTACTCATATATACTTTTCCAATGATACCCGTGATTATAAATTAACAACCAACACGCATCCTTACTCACATATACTCTTCAACGATGTTGTATTATAATATAAACGATCAACACAAAGATCCCACTACATACTTTTCCAACGATAACAGATATAACATAACAACCAACACAAAAGATTCTTACTCATATATACTTTCCAATGATACCGATTATAAATTTACAATCAACACAAGATCCCATCACATTGCACTCTTTCAATGATAAGCCAGATATAATATGGGATCCACTCAACACTAAAGAGATCCTACCACATATACTTTTCCAACGATACTGTATTATAATATAACGAAATTATAACGACCAACACAAGACATTCACCACATACTTTCCAACGATACTATTATAATATAAATGACCAACACAAGATCCTTACTCACATATACTTTTCCAACGATATCAGATATAAATTAAGCACTTATCAATTTAATTTCAACAACTTAATCAAATATATTGATGAATTTCAATTCATCAATTCATTCCGAAATTGAGAAATACCACAATGAAAATATTCACCATAACCAATTTTAAGCACACAAAACTATAAGAATATTTGACATGCTTAAAATCATAAAAATCTCAAAATCCATTCCTTACATCAATAAATTTTCAAAGTGGTTTAAACCTCAATCCACGTATACCCGACATATTTAAATACCCTGAGACTCATCCATGAACTCGGTAAACTTCCAAAATATTTAAAATGTTGACCAAAGTCACATAAAAACGTGCTTGTTTATATGAAAGCAGTCATTATGTTTATGCATAACCAACCATTCGATCGAATGATATATTTATTAAATAATTAACCATAATTATATACCAATATAATACCCCAAACATTTAAAATATATAAACCACTTTCGCTAACTACGGTGTTCGATCCGCTCACTTTCCAGGGGATCGTCTCGAGCTCGGCGTGAGTGCAGCAATTTAATAAAATACCATTTGGGGCTCCAGCGACTAAACCCAGACATTGGATTATTTGCAAATGTGCTAGAATAATTCTTGAGACTACCAGAACTATCTGATTGGTACAGAAGCGGTCCGATTATGCGGTGTGCCCTAGGCGTGCAGATTGGGAGCTTTTCATAGGAGCTAATTTCTGAAATTGAACAGTCGATAATTCATAAAAACATCGATTTCGCACAATCCATCTTGATTTTTCCCAGAAAGCAGCAGGTGGTACTCAATTTTCAGTCCTCATCTTCATTAATTACCTAAATATTTAAAATGGAAAAAGCCCAACCAACAATATTAAAGTCGAAATACGCATATCAATGGAAAGCCCAAGAGACCAGGAACACATCAGTACCCTTATCTTGGTCCAAAGGTTGTTGTGGTGGCCGGAAAAATCAATCCAACAGTCGGCCGAATTTGTTTTTGTCGTATCTTTCAAACGGTGATGAATCTGGAGAAAAGGACCACGGAAATGAGTTCATAGGGTCCAAAAATGATGGGAGAGAGGTATGGGTCGGCCTGGAATGGCCGGAAAATGACAAAATCCGGCCACCCAGTATGGTGCCGTGTTCGCCGGCCGATCCGGGCGGTCGGCGGCGTGGCGAGTGAGGAGATTTCACGGCGACGGTGATCGGTGGTGGCGCTCCTCCTGGATGGTGCGTGTCTGGAGTTGGTGGCGGAATGCGACTCACGGCTGAAACCTTCGGCTTTGAAAATGGGTGAAAGCGACCCGGTCGAGGTTTCGGGTTTTGGGATTTTCTCTCGGGTTTTGGGGTTGGATCCTCGCTAACTTTTGAATGAAGCATATAGAGCCTAGGGTTGTTTTAGGCAAAATCAGTGACTTGAAAGCGATAAAATCTTTGTTGTTTGAACTTACCGGGGCCCATAATTTTTCTTATCAGTAAGTGGGTTTTGACGTTCGACACGTGCATGAACTACGTATCGACGAGGCTGAAATAGTGTCTTAAATCGACCGAAAATTATTCATCCTTGAAAAAGTCAACTTGACCCCACCTACTATTGGTTGGTCAAACTTGGTCAAACTTGGTCAAATTGTTAAAAACTTGTATTATTTAGTACGGGTCGTTACACATGTGACACAAGTTGCATGAGTAGAGAGATGATGGAAATGGACAGCCGAGATAGTATCAAATGTCAAAAATCCAAGCTTGGGGACATAGATGACATTTTTGAAATGTTTAATGATAATAGGACAAAAGTCCAAACAGTGTCATCCTCTTCCTTTTGAAATACAAAGTCATACGTGAGGGAGAAAAAAACGAATGACAGTGAGCTTAGGTTTTGTTTTTAGAGAGAGAAGGTGCAACTTCTCTCTAGGATTACGGGAAAATCGGACCGTAGGTTTTTCATCGGGGCCCGAGAGCCGCGAAAGTTGATCTGTGATGAGAGGCTGCGCGTGGACGCAAGTTGGAGTTTTGTGAGCTCCGTTCGGTAGGGTTTATCACACTTGAAGTTACTGTTTAGAAGTTTTGTAATGTTTGGTTGGTTTGAGGCCTTGAGCGACGTTTATTCAGTCGAAAACTTGGGACCCGGTGTGAATTTTGGAGAGAATTTTTGGAGCCCATTTGGGCAGTGCGAGGCGTGTAGAGCTGTTTAAGTGTTGTTTCATAATTTATGAAATAAATTGTGTGTTGGTGTGTATGAGGCCGGAAATGGCCATGGATTTAGGGTTCACAAAGTGGAACCGGTGAGAGAATGTGTTTGGGTGAGTGATTCAAATTGAATTGCTCGTGTTAAGTTAATTAGCATATTGAAATTTGAATTTTTGTGTAATAGTTGAGAAATTAGAAAATGACTTAAGTTGGTGGATCAAAGGAATAGATGAGTTAATACATGATTTTAATGTGTTAACATAAAGGACACTCAATTATGGAATATAGAATTGTGTGTGTAAACCCATTAAGGAGATGATATTTGTAAATTGCTTTCCGAGTAAGCGGAATTTGGGTGATAAATTTGATCACTATTGAATGACATGTGTTGGCGTGAAGTGCAAATTTGAGAATGTTGCATATTGATATATTTTGATATATTGTATAAATGGTTTGGAAATGGCATGTCGTTTCCATATACCTGCTTTGGGTAACCTAGAGATTAGGTGTTAGTGCATGACATGAATTTTTTGAAAAACGAACATGGTTGCGAAAGGAATTTCACATGATGATTTTCCGGAGAATTGGGTTCGGAGATGGGCCAACAAATCATTTCGGATGAGGACCATGACTGTTTCGAAAAGCTCACCAACCAATTCGCCTCGGAGGGTAGTCCCATGTTTTTATCGACACTTCGGTAGTATATTTTCAAGAACAACAAGTTTTGTTTTGAAAATGATTATTTTCTCATACATGGCTTAGGCATCGGTGAGAACTCGAGACATGGGAACAGGCATTTAGACGGTAAAAGTAGGATCCGTCGATATTTACTTAGTGTGTGTTTTAAATTGGAGCATTACATATGCACTTAGGTGGAAGTAGCCCATTTAGGGTGATTAATTTGATGAGCGATCATTCCTTTGTGAGGGAACATTTTTTTCGAGTCTGAGGGTGCTCGAGAGGGCTGACTCTTCTTAGAGACCGGTTACGAGGAAGAGAAAGTCAGTTTGTGGCTTTGATGTTTTTTGGATAATATGTATTAGAATTATAGATTTTAATATGTATTTGTATTAGAAGTAATGTATAACTCTTGAACCATGTAAATAGTTGGTTGGTTATTTTTTTGATGAAATGTTATAACTCATGAACTATTGGAATATAATTGGATATATGTTTGATGAGTGTTGATGCGAGAGGGCGAGTGGCCCATTTTTGCTCAAGTAATAGTCTCGTGATGCGGGGACGTATGGGTCCTCAGCGGGGTTGGTGGTCAGCCCAGACCCCGGGTTTAGGGCGTCCTGATTGATGTGTGAATGGGTGTGAATAGCACATTGATTGTTATGAATTATTGTTAGCCTGTAGCTTGGTGAGTAGCATAGGAGAAAATGTTTGAACTCTAGGATTGGAAAACATAACCTTAGGGGTTCAGAAAGACAAACTGAGCATGATAGTTCCAAAATTGAATTGTGTTAGTGGTTGGAAATTAGCACCATTGAGAAAGGGATGAGCAGGTTGGATTCATGATAGCTAAATCAATTAGTGGTGGCAAGTAGCACCCTTGGAAAAAGAGTGATGAATGGGTGGTTCATGGTTGTTAAGTCTATTAGTAATTGGCATGTGCATTATAGTTAGGCGAGATGAGATTAAATAAAGTTGTTGTCATTTGACATATGTAGATGGCAAGTCGAGGGCCGGAGTACGTAAGGTCGTCCCACGAGAGGTGCTGGCGAAGCACCACAGTGTTGTTAACGGGGCCTTTCTTTGAAATTTTATTTGGGGTGCGAGAGGAAGTGCGCATTGCCGCAGACTAGTCTGCATTGTGAAGTCGGGGAGGTCAGAGTAACCTCCAGATGTTTAAGTCACATCCTCAGAGTGTTCTGAAGGGATCCGATGGTGACGAGACCATTGGTTTCGATGGGTGTGAGAATGTATTGGAGGCTATGGATATTACCTCAGGTCACGGTCGAATCGGAGCCTAGGCTCATACATTTAGAAGGTGAGTCCCAAGTGTGGTGGGACTAGGTTAAGACCTATAGGGATTTAGAGGTAATGACTTGGGCGGAGTTCCATGGGCTCTTTATAAGCAAATATTTTTGACCCTTTGCTAGACATGCCGAGGGGCCCAGAGTTCCTGGAAGTGAGGCGAGGGGCGATATGATGATGGAATTACATGGCGGATTCACTTTGAGTTGACACGTTTTGGTGATGATGACTATGGCCACCATTTGGCCAAGGTCGGAGGTTGAGATGGGTGAAGTTGTCCATTCGGGACAAGATGGTGGGCCTTCGCCTATAGGGCGTATGGACTCATGGTCGGGACTAGTTTGGCCGTAGAGAGAGATGGAGGACGCCTGGGCGTCGGGATCACGAGTGTCGATTTAGGAAGAAAAGGAGGATCAGCCTTCTTGAGTTGGGCTTAGAGTTTAAGGCTACGGGAAAAGTCATTGTATGGGAAAATTCTCCTTTAGGATCTAGGGTGAAGTTGGTGGATGGTACTAGACATATCGGGTTTTGATGTCATTCTTGACATGGATGGAGTTAACGGTCATGAGTTTAGCCATTAATTGGGACCATGTTTGAGTCACATCATACAGACCACGGTCTTGGAGGTTAGATTTGGGTTACATATGCATTAGTTAAATCATTATGTGCATACAGAATTTTAGAATGAAATTTTTTAAGGAGGGGAGGAATATAAGAGCGAAAAATTCAATTTTTCTGAGAAAAATGAGTAAGCTTGATAATTTCGGGTTGAAGCAGAAAATTCTGCAGATCTCGGATGTGAAACGGACTAAAGCCAGTTAAATTCGTCTCGCGAAATCCTAGTGACGAGAAAGTTTTGATCGAGTCTGACGGAATTAAGTGTGACACTGCAATTCTGGGTGATAAATGTGATTGACTTCAAAGGGCGAGATTTTCTGAAAAATCTCGAAAGTGAGGAAGTAGCTTGGTTTAATTTCATTTACAATAAAGTATTAAAGAAATAAAATTTAAGGACAAAAATGGACCTAAATGGAAATGATAGAAATCGTTTATCAAATGATAATAATAATAATAATAATAATATAATAATATTCTAATAATAATAAAAGAAAAAAATCATCGAAATAGAGGAGAGGCGTCGGGAGAGGGAGAGCGCGTTAGAGAGAGAATATTTTTTTTTTTATTGTTACTTTTCCTTCATATACAAAGCTGTTTCTCAAATCTATGAAAATGGTTGTGGTTTTAAATCAGTGAAGGCAAGTTGATTTGCAGCGATAGAGGCTACGTGTGGACATCAAAATCTTGAGTTTAATCCAAACTCCAGTGAGGTAAGGGTTTATCTACTTGAATTTACACTTTGTTTAAGTGTTTGTAATGTTGATTGACCGAGGTGCCGAACAACCGTTTGTTGATCCGAAACTTGGACCGAGATTGTTGGAATTTTTGGAGAATTTTGGAGCCCATTTGGGCCGATGCTGTATTTGTGTAGGGGCTGTTTGGGTGTTGTTTCATAATTTATGAAATAAATTGGCGTGTAGGCCATTGGAATGATATTGTAGTGCTCGAGTGGTAAATTTGGGTGATGGTTGATCACTATTGAATGACATGTGTTGTGGTCTGGAGTTGAGAATGTTGCATATTGATATATTGATATATTGTATAAATGGTTTTGAAAATGACATAATGCATTTCATATGCACTAGGTAACCTAGAATTTAGGTGTGAGTGCATGACATGAATTTTCTGAAAAACGAACATGGTTGCGAAAGGAATTTCACAGGATGATTTTCCGGAGAATGGGGTTGGGAGACGGTCCAACAGATCATTTCGGATGAGGACCATGACTGTTTCGGAAGTTCTCCAACACATTCGCCTCGGAGGGTAGTCCCATATTTTTACCGACACGTTCGGTAGTGTATTTTCAAGAACAACAAGTTTTGTTTTGAAAATGATATTTTCTCATACATGGCTTAGGCAAGTGTGAGGGAGTCGGTGAGGACTCGAGACATGGGAGCGGGCATTTAGACATTCAAGTAGGATCACGTATTTACTTAGTGTGTTTAAGTGGAGCATTGCATATGCATAGGTGAAGAGTAACCCATTTAAGTGGATTCCACTCTTGGGCGATGGCTCGCCCCATCGGAACATTTTTCGGTGCAGGTGTTCGAAGGCAGCTCTTCTTAGAGACCGATTTAAAGAAAGTCGGGTTATGGCTTTAATGTTTTTGGATAATATGTATTAAATTATAGATTTTAATATGTATTTGTATTAAGAAATGTTATAACTCTTGAACCATGTAGTAATACATTTGGTTGGGATATAGATTTGTGAGGTTGAACTATTGGAATATAGTTGGGTATATTTGATGGGTGATGCGGGGGCCAAGTGGCCATTTTGCTCAGTGTACGTCTCGTGATGCAGGCGTATAGATTCCCTCCGCGAGGTTGTGGGTAGTCAACGGACCCCCGGTTTTGGGGCGTCACAATACATCCTTCTAAATAACATTTTTGACATTTTGCCTTATGTAATTTATCTGGAAACCATTTGCATTTAAAACATCTAATACTATCAAGTCCTCTATTCTTTTTCCATTTAGGTTCACATGTCATATCCATAAATTCTGTGTTTAAAAATTCTAGTTCTGCTAAATCATTTATTAGATCTTCATTTTCACTATCTGAGTTTTCTTTTCCTTCTTTTATACTAACTATACTGTATATTGTTTCGGTGTCAGATATTTCTTCGTCTATTTCTCTTAATTAACTTAGTTTATGCGTTAAGCGTCTTTATTATTATATAAGTTTTTCTTTCTAGGACAATTAAACATAAATGGTGAAAGTCTCCACATGCATAGTAGTTAAGTTTATTTTTATATATTCTCTTTGGATTATACTCTTTATGTCTGTTGCGGATCTAAATGAGTTTCTTCTAGTAGATCTTTTAAGAAATATCTTTTATTATATTTTTATATGGTTTATTTTCTTTCTTTTCGGTCTTCTTCCATTCCATATGTTTATTGGTGTAAAACCTATTTTTTACAAAACCTATATTATTCTTCTTAAGTTGTCTTTGGGTTTTTGTATTTCTTGCCATTTTCTTTTAAGTATTTTCATTATATGATTTATCCTATGTCCTATACTCCAAGGTTCCTGATTTTCTGTCATCTCATCTTGTTGAACTCCTTTTAATTCTTTCCATGAGGTTTCTATCTCTCTTCCTAAGGTTCCTGGAAGTTTTCTAAATAATTTTTCTCATAATTATTGGTTAAATCCATTTCCTGAAATAGCACAAAAAATGATAGAATGATTGAAAGAATTCTTTTATATATTTCTAGTCTTTTATCGCATTTGTTCTAAATGTAATAGTAAACTTCTTATTGAATGGTAATATGCCTGAGTTGGGATCTTCTCCTGTAATTAAACTACTAATTTGGTTTACAAAATTATATGGATTAGCTCTAGTTTAAATAGTTTGTAGTTTTTCCTAAAATTTGTGTTTGTATGATTCCCATAATGCCCCTAGTACTTTCCTAAAAAGGTTTCTTAAATATTTGTACATAGTTTCAAGATCCTCGGGGGGGTACATTTTTCCCAAACTTCAAGCATAACCGAATATTTCCATACGCTTCATTACACTATTCCATAATTGTGGATCGCGGGCTGCTATATTTAGTATTTGTCCTGAGGCTTGTCCTTGAAACTTATAGGGTTTTTCTATTAGGTAAGGTCTTCCTTTGGGTCTATAATCTATAGATTTATCATATGATTGGTTTGGCTTAGTTCTATTTTCATAGTGTGCTTGTGGTCTGGATAAATTTCCTCATCTATCTTGTCTTAATCCCATAGGTTGAGTTCTAGTAAATGGTGTGGGAGAAGTTGTAGTACTTACTTCATCATCCATCATTTCTAAGTCATTATCTGATTCTGTGGTTTCATTATCTTCTTCTATTAATTCTATGACTACAATATTTCCTAAATTATCATAGATTAATCTTTCGTCTTCCTCTATCTTTCCTTTTCTCAAGGCTAATGTTTCCATTTTTAATAAATCTTTCTTCTCCGCTATTAATTCGTCTCAAGCCATAGAGTATCCTTTTTATTGGATAATCTTTTCCTTCTAAAGTTATAGAGTCTATTTTTGCTTATGTTAATTCTTCTTGGTATTCTTCACTTTCTTGTATGTCATTCTTCTTATAATCTATAAATCTTATACTAATTTTTCCTAGAGTATTTTGGTACACTAAAGAGGATTTTGGTATAACTGTTTCCATTCTTTTAGCGAAATCTTTTAAATCCCATTCCAATCATGATAGATTTTTTGTGCTTAATGCCTCTGGTTTAACCATTCCTACTCCTTTAGTGGTTAAGGGATTTACAACGTCTTCTACTTTTATTTTTACTTTATTATCTGCATAATTTGTACATCTTCCTATAAATCCTATATTAATTACTAGATTACTACCTTTTACTTGTTGTTCGTATTCTTTTGTTTTAATTTCTATTTTAATATCTTGTTGTAGGTCTTTAAGACTCATCATAAAATCTGGCATGCAATATACTATTCCTATGTTATTATTCATATCTATTTCTATACTTGCTATTATTGCTTTTCCCATATCTGTCCAACTATCATCATATATATGTACTAATGTTTTTGTTCCTAAACATTTCCTTCTTAATCCTTTAATAGCTATAGTTATTAATCCTAAATGACAAAAACTATAATCTTTTCTTAGTTTATCTATATACTTTTCCTAATAGTTCTAGTGCGATTGTATCATCATTTCCTAAACATTACTTTCTTCTTCTCTGATACATTTTATAAATTTATTTCTTCTTTCAAACATTTTTCTTTTATATATTACTTCTGGTTCTAGTATTTTTAAACCATTTGTTTTAAAGTTTTCATATTCTATTTCTGGATCTATGATTTCAATTTCTGCTCCATATTTTATCACCTTGCCTAAGTAATCTATCATTATTACTACTTGCTTCTCCTACTCGATATCGTTCTGTAGACTCGAAATGACCTTCTTGCTATTCATTACTTTTGTGTTCACTTTACTTGTCTTAAATTATAAAGCCTATGATAAATACGATTTCTTTATTTCCTATTTCTAAATTATTTATTCTTTATAAGATCTTTTATGTCTTCGTGTTTGAACTACTGTGCTTATCATAAATTTTACAAAAGTTTCGACTTATATTTATTAATAATAATAATATTATATTATTTTGTTTTACTAAAGTTAAATCATGCAATGCGTTTCGAACTTACCTTCTGATATATTATTGCTTTTACTTTTCTAATATTCTAAGAGCATGTATCTGCCTTTTCGATAAATTATTCATATGCTAAATGTATTTAATTCTTTCAATATATTTATTGTAAAGGTTTCTTATTTAATTTCAAGTTTTTCTAATTGATTAATTATTTTATTATTAGATTCTTCTAAGTGTTTGATTTTATGTACTAGTGTCCTATTTTCTTTTATCAAGTCTAGTGAATGGATATAATCAAGGTTTTTTCCAATATTTTCTACTTTGTTTTCTAAGCGTTTTATCTTACTAAATTCTGGATTGAAAGTCTTAAAATTTTATGAAAATTGATTATTAGATCTTACTAATGTGTTAATAGTTTATAAGGAATTTTCTAAATTTTCTGAATGTATATTATGTGTATACACTCTTTTTATAATTGCACTCGAAGCTTTAAATGAAATAAAGACTAATATATTTTTCTAAGTTTTCTATTCTGAGATCTAGATAATCTAAATTTCTAATTAAATGACTAATCTTTAATAATTGTGATATCTTCTATGTGTTCTTCTAAATGATCTACAATAGGTAGAGTTTCTATTAAGTTAATTAATTTTTCTATAAAATGTTTTCTAGTATAATATTCTGTGCTGACTTGTTTTCTTATAGGAAGAGGAACTATATCTAATGCTGCAGAATTATTATATTCACTTATTAATAAATTTATGTTTTCTATAATTCTAATCTTATCACTATTTTCATGAAAATCTATATGACTAATTTTTTTGTGAAACTATCAAATCTTGTCATAAACTAATTCTTTAAATAAGTAGGATAAATAAAGTTTGTTTATGTTCCAAGTGAGTTAATTTTAAATGTCTTCTTTTCTAGGTTGTTTCTAAGTATATTAAATACTAATATTTATTTATCTAATTTTTTAGTAGTAGTTATTATCTCAAGAACAGCTAAATTCTTTCTAATACAATTTGTTGTAATATTAAATATCTCGTTTCTGAAACCTCTGTCAAATATTATTTCTTTTCTAATTATTTATTGATTATGTGTATTATGTTAAAGCTAAAAGATCTAAACACTCTTCTAATTCTCTAATATATTCTTTTATTATTAATTTATCTATGGTTAACTAGATCTAAAGCTTTGATACCAATTCGATCCCAGGTTTACACCCATCGAATGATCCCTCAGTAACCTATTTTACGCCCGGTACTTGCTACACGGGACTACCTCAAAGGAACTTGTCGTGTGGTAACATAGCCGTCTGTTATCTTTATAATCTGCAAGGTCACAACTTATAACCCTTGACTAAATTTAGAAAAAAATATATATTGAAAAAAAAATCTTATTATATATCTAAAGAAATTATTATAAAAATAATTTAAGGAGAATCAAATTATTGTCTTGCTTGCTAACATGTTCTCTCTCGTCTTGCCTATTGGCATCCTTCCCTATTTCTATTGAAATCCTGTGTTTCGACGTCTCGTTTCAACTTGTGAAACATGGATACCAATCGTGGCATCGTGCCTCCATGGACTATGGACGATTTTGAATCACAATACAACAAACTATATATGACCTGGAGGAAGAAGGTGGCGGGGGGGGGGTCACAATTACGAAGGAAATGAAATCATGGCGGAAGAAGAGGAGGACTATAGATGGAGTTTGGTGACGGATATGGCCATTAATGGTGTCTGATAATACAAAACACTCTTGCCTCAATCTGGAGACTCGTTAGAGGAGTACTGCACATGAAATCCAATCAAATCTTTTCCTTTCCTTTCCTGTTCCAGTTCTACCATGAACTGGAGGATATTAAACGGACCATGGACTTTAATAACCATAATGTTGATTATCAAGAGATTGAAGCCTGAGACCAGCCAAGAAGAATCGATTTGTTCCATGCAGACTTCTCCATGGCTTACCAGTGGGTTTTATGTCGAAATTTAATTATAAGAAAGCATGTGGGGAACTATATATATTGGCTCCTTCCTTATGGCCGATCCAAAGAGCTTTCAGCTTTGGGGGGTGGATGGAAGAACTTCATGCGAATCCGGGTCAGCATATATAGATGTCAGAAACGCACTGAAAATTAGGAAGGGTTGGTTCTGGGTTCAACTTCCACTACCAGCGACTGCCTGCCTACATACCTTTTGCTTCATTTGCGGGATACTGGGAGGGACATTCCCACTCAACGTGTGGTATATGCGATGTGGGCCAATGCCAATGGCCGTGGAGCAGTGTTGAGTGGGGCCAAATGGTTTCGTGATGGCCGGCCGGCCGACGAGGAGCTCTGGTGAAACTGAAAGTGATACAGATGATACCAGAGGATGGAAAAGGATAGCCCTAGATCATCAGCGGCCACCCCTATGGGGTATAGAAGAAGATCATGTCTAATTCGGGGCAGTGATATCCCATAAGGAAACCGCAACTACTCAATTCTCCTGTTCTGCTCAGGTGATTCAGGCTTAATAATACGAATATCACGCTCACACTCCCTCACGCGCATACGCCCCATACCCACGCGAGAGCCGCGAACCTGCGACCTCCGCCAAAACCTGCCTCCGAAGTACCACGCAACCAACCTCCTGCCCTCGCTCAGAGGATTTTGTGGCTTAATACGAATATCACGCCCATCAGAACTAATACCAACAAACCGCCCACTGTTATCCCTTTAATCGGCGATCACCAAACCCGAAAGGGCAGCAAACTGCCACTGTTATCCTCTCAATCGGGCTAGCGGATCACCAAAACCGGAAAGGGCAGTAGTAGTTCGACTTCAAATCAAGACGAGAGTCATGTTCGCGGAACCAAACCAAAGTTTAACGTCGTCAGGACGGTTGTTCTTTGATGAAGCCCGACAATCAATATAACAAAATCAGCGACTCCGGAGAATCTGACATGATGTATGACTCTCATGTTGAGAGGCCTAATTCCTGCTCAATGAGTACTACTTTATCATGGAATTGCCTCAAGGTCCTTGAAGAGGCCAATCCCTATCTTCTTAATTGAATCTCTCTGGCTGGAAGAACAAAGCTGGAGTTTATTCAGAAGCAATTGGGCTATGTTTCCAATGCTTTAAATTACTAATTGGAATTATGCGCATGATGAATAAAATATTAAAGATAAAATAATAATTTTAAGTTCCAATGTTTTTTTAAGGAGAATAATGAATAGTTAGTTATCAAAGAAATGAGAAGAATCAATAAGAATATCATTCATATTTAAGGAATCCAAACTTAATTCGATTCCTTTCAATTGGGCTTTCCATTCCATTCCATTCCTCATGCTTACCCTCATCCAAACATGGAATGGGTTGAAAAGGTAATGACATTCACATTCCACCTCTCTATTCTCATGATCCAAACACACTCTTAATGTATTTGTCAGCCTAAGGAATGACGGAAGATAAATATAAGTAAAACATCTGTATTGGGATGGGAATCACAAAACACTTGCTCTGGCACTTTATCCAACCTCATAAACCCAAAATAAATACAGCTCAGGCCTTTTTGGCTTTCAAAACTAATTTTTCCTTTTCAACTGCAGGGTGTGTTTGGTTAGGTAGAAAAATAAAAAGGGGTCTGTTCTGTCTGGAGCTGGTAAAAAAGAAAAACAAAAACAAAAAAAAACCCTTAAAACGCAACAAAGCCGGTAATTTGACAAGTGGGTTTTCTCAAAACTTCAACTTCATTGCACAGGCAACACTAACATGAAGGTGTAATAGTATAATTGTTAAACCCCAGCTCCAACAAACAATCCAACCAACAATCACAAAGCATGTTAAATGAATTCTTGAATAATCTGAATATAAGTAAACCAACATTAGAAGCTACTCGCTGCATATGCTGGTCTTTTAATTGCCGCAAGTACATAATTAAAAAGGAAAAAAAAAAACTTGTACCCTAACAATTTTATAGTTCACTAGAAAAAATTCAAAATAAGAGACAACAGAGCAGAACCTACCTTTCAAGAGCCAAAACCATTACAAGGAACTCTGTCCAATTATAGCTTGTGATTGATTAAACAAACTAAGAACGAACACTCCTGTTCAGACTGACCATGCGTGTCGAAGTATCCATCTGGGCTCCCCCCCTTGCAGCTGAAGCACCGGTCTGATAGCCAGTCCTCCCATATGCAGAATCTTGATACCGAGTGCTTGAGTAGCCTCCTGAATAGCCTGTTCCTCGTGACTGACCACCAGCTCTCTCCCTTGAAAAGTTGCCTCCAGAAGAACCAGGACCAAACGGCCTCCCACCAACACCATATCCAGTGCGCACAGAACTGCTTCCTACCCTTCCCGAATTGAAGGCAAAATTGTCAAGCCATTTACCACCACCAGTAGCAGCTGCACCACCATAATCCTGGCCATCCCTCCGTCTTAGTGGCAGATCCAACCCACTACCACCTATTTTAGCCTCGTATGCCCGCTCATTGTTCTCTGCAAGGATTGTTAGCTTGTCTGTCAGCTGGAATGCCAAGCCTGCAGCCTTGTGTGCTCCATTATCATGGAAGGCTTATGCAACGGATTGATCCCAGCTTGCATGCAACTCTTCCATTACCATCATCTTACTGATTATACTGTGGGTCAGGGTTTCTGAAAGGTCAAACATTTTGGTGAGCTGGTCCAAGCTCAGAGTATTATAAGATGAGGAATAGGTAAAAAGGTAAGTCCTCAGCGCCTCTTCCTTAATCTTTGCCATCACCATCTCAAGGACATCCTCACGATTCCTGAGGAGCTTCCAAAAATCAAGGGACTTAATAAATAACATCAGTTTTCTGAAGTCTCCTTGCTGGGCCCTGGTGGGCAGCCATTACGGTCTCTAACATTTTCAGGTGGGCCAGTGAATGTCTGTCTCACTGCCTAGCTATGTCGGCGAAATGTTTTACTGATAACCTGCCCGCATCATGCATGTTGGTAGCCATGTTTGGGACCTCCAGTAGCATGGCACATATCGATGGACCCCTCCAGAGCTCCAGATTTTATGTGCATGTGATAAGGCATCTGTCGTCTCCTTTCAACTTTCCTGATTAAACAAGAATTTACGAGTGAATCCATGGATGAATTAAAGATCTAAATTAACAATGAATGCCTAATAGAAGTATGAGATGTGGTTAGAGTTCCACAAATAACTGAATTCAAATATAAAACAACAATTAAGTAGCTCAACACAAAAACTCAAAAGAAATATGGTAAAAACATCTACAACAACCAGGTAACATAATCAGCAAAATAATCAGAAGAGGAACCCTACGGAAGAATAAAAGCCCATGGCCAGCAAGTCATAGTAGCTCAATCCAACACAACATAATTGTACCGCCAATCAAAATAAATGAATTCCAGCATGATTTCCAATCGGATCTAGGATAATATGGATTCCAAAATAAATGATATATAGGAATAAAGAACCAAAAAAAAACACCATATACACAGATTTTCTCCATAATTGTTGACATGATTCCATATTTTTGTTGATTTCCAATTGTATCACAGATCACGTAGATTCCAAATTATATATATGAATAAAGTACCCAAAAAAAAAACAACCTAAACACAGATTTTCTCCATAATTGTTGACTTGATTTCATATTTTTGTATCTATATCCTTCAACACCAATGCAGATAAAAACATGTCCAGTTCTTTCTTTATACACAATGTGCAAAATCACAGGAACATCACAAATTCATGCCATTCTTTTAGTAGAAGAAACTCATGATGGAAAAATACACATGCATAAACACTAGTTCCGGTAACTATTGGAGTTGGAGACAATTACTGAAATAATTCTGTTGTGCATCTTCAGAACAGACTGCAAGATGCAACCTAACAGTAAACCAAAAACAAACAGACTAGAAAAATATATATGCAACATTTAACTTAGAACAGATGTATACCTGCTCTGGGGTCTTCTCATGGTACCGACTTTGTGAAACACCTTGTGCGAGCAATTCCTTTACTCTTCCTCCTGAATATAGTTCAGAAAGGCAACCATGCCCTTCAGCAATCAGTCCAACCTTGGGCGTAATACAGTCCAAGCTGTGCTTAAGGCCCTGTTAAAAGGATCTGTGCTGAATGTCCATATGTTGGAATATTATCCTGCAAGTGACTCATCAGCAACAGATCGGGCAGTTGAAAATTCATCCAGGATGGTACATGGTGGTAGATGTCACAGAGCATTGCACGAGCTTTAGTCCTTTCATCCCCATAATTGTATATAAGAGAAACTAGAACATCCATCAGAGTTCTACTATTCTCTGGAAATGTGGGTTTGCGAGGTACCACCTCAGGAGTAACAACAAATGAAGGTGGACCCCTACTTTCCTCGACTCTGGGCTCCTCACTTACCTCTGATTCTCCATTCTCTGTATCTTCTGTTTGTTCAGCCAAATTTTTCATAGCATCATAAACCTCCTGAGGTTTATAATAGATCAGCTCAACTCGCCTCAGTGCTACCTTTGCAGCAGCTTTGAAATCCCCAACTCGCTCAAAATAATCCTGGACATTTTGTGCAAGAAGAAACAAAGGTTCATCCTCAGCCTTCAATATACTCCCGAGTGTGGGGATCAATGCACTGCAAGCTCTTAAAGAACTCCACATCACCTCAAGGAAGGCCACCATACTACCCAAACTCTAATTGTCCCCTTATAGTCTGCTCCTTTTGGGTTTCTATCTCTCTCTAGGCTCTACAACATCATCCACCACAATGTTTGAATGCTGAACTAGAATGTCTAGTATTGAGAAGACTGCAATAATACCTTCAGCACACGTTTAATGGCATGTGCCCGCTAAGGCTAGGGTTCACATCAAATTGGGCAGAAACAACACTGAAAAGGATCTCCAGCTTTTGAGCAGGGGTCTTGGCAACCCTTGTCAGGAAAGTAAGCTGTTCAACCTGCTCAAGCCTTCCAGTTCCTTTCCTACCACGAACAGCAACAATCTCTTTGAACTTCTTGTTAACCGTATCCCACGTAATCTCACTTGGATCCTTCATGAATTGCTTGTCCATTAGCCTATCTTTCTTGCTCATCTTTTTTTCCCAACCCCCACCAGCCTCACCACTAATATCATCTCTATCTTCTTTATAATCATCTTCTTCAGAATCTGTTCCCATTGCAATATTTGAAGGGTCCTCTTCAACCTCTGAGTCATCAGCCTCCTCCTCAGTATCATCATCCCTAGGCTCTTCTTCTTCACTTTCAGGGTGTTCCCTGTACTTATTAATCTCTTCTTCATACTGCTTATTGTTTTTCTTCAATTTCTGTTTCATTGAGTTCAGGGCCTTAGCATTACTACTACTCATCTTCTTCTTGGCATCCTTATTTGCCAAAGCCTGACTCAAAAAGTCCTCCAACATTACAAGCGCCTTGATATAAAGGGTAGGAACTTTACCGACCTCGTAACCCGCGATTCTTCTGGCCGTTTATTTTATCTTGTCAAAGCTCTTGCAGGCTGACCCAGTCATTGATCTTCAGCATTCTTCATCTGATCGACAGTAGAAGACATCTCCTCAGCGCCTTGTCTTTCTATAGTACAACACGTACCTCCTGACCATCAGGGTCATCACTATCATCATCACTAGCATTGGCCTGGAGGCATCTACGCTGTGCATGTGTGCAGACTCTCCTGCTGCTCCACCCCTCTCAACTCCATCCTCGTAATCACTCTCCTCCTCCTCGGTTTCACTGTCACCCTACAATAGACAACACAAGTGCATTCAGGTTTGCTTCTAGTTCCCCCATTAGAAGTGCCCCATCCAACCCAGAGAAACACAAACACCCCCCTCCCCAATAAACCAATAAAACTCAATCGAGTTGCGTGATGCATACCTGGGCACTCCAAAATCGTGACGACATATTTCTCTGTAGAGCTCACTATTCGCAAATCAGGAATCTGCTCTCAAAAAACCAACAAGGAAATTTTTATTAAAAAATTTTGAAAAAGTAAGGAAACAAATACATCAATAATCGTTCGGCAACACTTCACTGATTTCGTACGTGTTCCAAAAAAACAAATCTGATAGATTGATGGGAGGAAAAAATAATTTATGAGTCTAAATTTGTTACTGTTTCGTATATATCTAAAAAGAAAAAAGAAAACCTTCTATCAAGTATCAACTGATCACAGCTTCCATTCAGTTAAATCAAAGGAAGTGCCTATTTTATTCTTCCCCTAAACAAATCAGACCAAGACAAATCAAAAAAAATTTGTTAAAGCTTTCTACCCAAATTTACACAGATCCACAGCCTACATAGGAATTTGTAGCAAGTTCATCAAACTAATCCTCAAAAATAATAGCATAAAACATGTTACAATCACCCCATAAACTAAACATTCTGCTCGTGATCTTATTCCTGAACCGAGTTGATAATTTGTGCAAACAAAAACCCCAAGAAAATGATGCAAAACACCTCCAAACCGCCCCCATAAACTAAACGCCTCAGTGAGAAGAACGAACCTTCGAGAGAGCAGATGATCAGCCGGGGCAAGTGCACGCAACAGTGAATCCAATAACCCTAGGGCCATGTTTGGTTCTCATGACAAGATGATTAATTTTTGCATCTGACCGTGACTAACTGACCGGACTATAACCGGACAAATTTAATATCGTTCTCCTCTGTCATACGCCTGCACAAAATTATGTAATTTTTATCCCACGCTTCTACATTAATACCTGATCAAGGTTGCTTTTACTTAATATCAATATAACTTTTTTTTTTGGGCTTAATGATCGAATAAGCACTTAATAAAGATTAAATACGTTGCTTGCTTTTTAACATTGTGCACGAAGAGTGAAATTGGCGAACGACTGATTATTTTGTGCTTTCCTCGTCCAACCTCATTCTACTTAAGATCGGTTTAATTTGTAATTTTAACGGGTTTTTACTGCAAGCCGTGTTTATTTTCTCAACCGATACGCACCATGATATTACTTATAAAAACCCGAGAAAATTGTAAATTTTCAAAACAAGAAAATGTTAATAAAAATAATAAATCATTATATGTCGTATAGTTCTTAAAATTCTAGATTCCTGATGATGAAACGAATCATACTAAATTGCCTCACAAATTCAGCGACCTTAAAAGTTTCTCACGAATTACGAGACAAGCTTAAATTTTTTCATTTTCGATAAATACAATGATTTCCAGTGACGAATTTTTACTTAAAAATCTCGAAGCTATGAACTATTGTACAGCTATTTAAAATAAAGAACCTAAAGAATAAATTATTTTCGGATAAACGACCCGAATGAAGCATACGATCATATATCCAAAATAATATATATTCTAAATATTTTTGGGATAATATATATTCTAATTTATATATCATAAATTTATATTTTATAATATATTATACTTCATATATATTACATATTTTATTTTTTATTTCATGTATTTATTATTAGTTATTTGATAATATATTAGTTAATAAATTTTTTGTTTAAATTTTTTTAGTTACATTAATTATTTTTCAGAAAAACTATAAAATATTTTTGCTCCTAGCCATCCTAATGAGACCCACTAATTATGCAAAAAACCAAGCACAAAAATAATTCACCTTCACTAATTTTGGCCCCCGCTTACTGGCCTCGCATCTACCAAACGCCGCACTTCACTAATTTTCATTCAAAATTACCTTAATCCCCTCTGGTCCCGCTTTACCAAACACCCGCCAAGTTTTTATATTTAAATGCAAAAGTGTATAATTTGGGCCTAATGGGCTTTTTTAGCTATGATCCACCTTCTACAAAGACTCGGTGGTTGGATAGGGTTGGGTCTCAGTTCTTTTTTACTTTTCTTGCCATATTAATTTAATAAAATATTTCTTTTTTATTTTCCATGTTTTTATCTTTCGATCTCAAACCTTTTTTTTTTAATTTAAAATTATAAAATAATCACAATTTTTTTAAGTATGAAAGGTAAGATTTTATAATTTATTTAAGAATTTAATTATAGCAAAAACTTCTTACTGCTTAATTTTATGAGGTAATTGTTCTGTCTTATATCGCAAAAATAGCTTCCCTAAAGTGAATAAATAAAATCAAACCAAATAAATTGATAATAAGTTTATTTTAATTACATTGATCAGTATAAAACCGTTAATTTCAATTGAATAGAAAGACTCGGAAAAAAATTATTTATATTTTTATATAAAATATAATTTTAATTGAATAGAAAATATAGAAAATCAACATATAAAAATACACAACCCAAATGCGAAATCAACAGAATATTGAACTTGATGACTATTGGGCTCTCGGCCCAATTTGGTTTTGGGTACATAGATAAGTTGTTCATGTCAAGTTTGGGCATGATAGGCCAGAACGAGCTGCCACTCGCCGCCGACTCCTGGCCGAAAAAAGCTCGACTCGCCTCGCCATGGGGAAATTAAACGAAACGAAACAGCCCCAGACCAGCTGAGAATCTCGCCGGCCGCCGCCGAAAAGCCTCTACGAGCCGCCGGACCCATCCGTCTCTCGGAACTAGGCTTCGCCACGCCTCCGGCCGGCAAGATCTGGTCTTCACCGGTGCGATCCCGACTCAGGCGCGCCGGAGTGAAATGCCCAGCTCATGTGTCCCGGATATCGATGTAATATATCCTCAAGCTCTAGATCCGGGGCCAACATGGATGGCAACTGCAATCCTCACGGCCGTTATGAGGCGCTCATGATGAAGACGGCCGGAAGCCGAGCGAATCCCACGCCGTCGGGCCGGGGGACTGAGACTTAGATCTCCGTGATATGCCTCGATAGCGAAATCAGACCCACTATAAATACGGGCTGTGCCTGGGCGACGGTATGTTCCGGAAGATGATAGCCAGTGAAGAAGGTCATGAAGGACGTCTGTGAAGGACATGCATAAGCGTGCATGACCCACCCAGACGATCGGGGTCGATCCCTTACAGATGCTAATCCGATTACAAATACGAGGTATCAGCCCTGTAAAACTACAGAGCACGGCGCCATGAGCTGTGATGCTCACGATCTGGCAGCATTGAGGCGAAATGCACGACCCACCGATATGATCAATTTAGCCCACGAAACGCGATCCAATCTCAAACCTCGGGGGTATCGGGGCCCCTTTGACATCGGTATCGACTTAACTCCAACAAGATCTAGCGACAGAAATGATCGCGGCGACGCGCGAGGTCTCATAGAGGAACAATAGCCAGATTCGACCGCTGTAACAGACGGCAACGCCGGAGTGCCACCGTCAGCGGGTATGAAAATTTGGGTCGACCGGTTCGACATGGTGGGCGCATTCTGATCTCCAATCTAGCAAGCAGCTACGGGTCTTGAAGTTAATCATGCGCAAATTTCGTAGTCGAGGGTGGTGGCCAACTTAACCATGTGTGCAAAGAAGATATTGCCAAATAGTTTCTCATTGCTACTAATGAATACTTATAGATCTTGTCGATATATTATTTCTTTATTTGGGGAGTAATCGATTAAAACCACCTCTCATGTTTCTTATTCAATGACTTCCATCTTATTTCTTCACTCCGCACTTCTACTGTTAATTCTATTTCATAATTTTCAATATAGTTCTGCTTCAAGAAAGGAATTCCACGTAATCCGTAGCTTTAAACAAATGTCGGGCTGAAAGGGCTTTAATAGCTTTAGCATCAATTGCTAAATCAACTAAGGTAAAACAAATCCCATAGAAAATTATTTTCCTTAATTGATGTATTTGTTATCGATTGATTACAAAGTTAAAAAGTATACGGACTGAAATATGATTGACATAATATTGTAACCAGATAGGCTCTGGGATTGACTTGAGCTCGAGGTTGGGCCTGAGCTCGTTTCATATGGAAAACAAGCCTAATGAGCCTGCCAAGCTTCTTTTTTTTACCGCTTCGCTTGGAGCCGATTGTTGCTCAAAAGCCTACGCCGAATCGCTCATAAATTAACAAGCCTAAATGAATGTTCAAAGCTCGGCTCCTACGGCCATACAAATTTCTGTGCATAAAAGATTGAGATGGGTTATTTCTTTCTTTCTTTTTTTTTTCCTTTTTTTTTTACGACTAAACACTTTATTTATAACGTAATCATTTGACTCAATCTGCAGAACCCCTCCTCCCTATGCCCTCGTTTATTTACACCCTACCATATAAACTAAACATGATA